>PUQB01000723.1:0-112648 GCA_003024785.1 Selaginella tamariscina
TATGTATGTATGTATATATATTAAATCATACATGATAATCTACTTTTTGCCTTGTAAGATTGAACTGTAGTTTATTAAGCTATGGAAACCATTTTCATCACACACACACACACACACACATATATATATATATATATTATATATATATATAAAGACACAGGCACATTAAGTGCCTTTGCCCTTATACTGATTACCCTTACATTTCTCGAGCTGAATACATACATACACACACATGTCTACACTAATACACCAGATCTAAGTTAGGGCAATTACACCAAGGAAATTTAAGTAAAATGCAGGAAGAACAATGGATCATATGAATGAAATATGCACTGAACTGTGAAATATATGAAATTTAACAGCGGAAATCGCAGAAATCACATAATATTCTATGAATGCTGCTGCGAATCATGTGTGCGTGCATGAGAGACAGAACATACCTTCAAACCGCTACAGCTCGATCCACGGCGGTCTTCACCGACGAACATAAGCCCTAAACCAGGATCGTCCCACTCTGTTGTAGTGCAGGGTTCGAATCTGTTTGCCTCGTTACTTGTATTTTAATTAAAATTAATACTAAAAACCAAAGAGAAAATAATGTATATAGAAAATAAATTAATTGATTATAATTGCCCGTTTATTAATATAATAATTAAATATTAATAGAGCTCGTTATCAGCCAAATAAAATATTAAAAAATATATTGAACTTTTAGCTATTGGAAATCAGAATATTCATAGAAGTTTTATATTTACATATATATCGTTCTATATATATATATATATATATATATTTGAAAAACTTTAATTGTAATATTTTAATTTTTAAAATAATAATATTAATTAAAAATATATTTTTAATTCATAATATATTACAAATGAAATAATGAAAGTTTATTAAGTGTTAAATGTTAAAAAATTGTCATAGTAGAAAATGAAATATTTTAAAAATAATTATATTATATTATGATATATATGTTTAATAGGTTATATTTGGACCTAAAAATAATAAAATATAAATTAATTATAAAATTTTATTGATTTTTTAAAAATGTTTTTTAATTTTGAAATTTATGAAGTTTTAAATTAAAGTTTTAGGAATATATATGTAAATATAAAACTTCTAGGGGTATATATGTAAATATGATAAATTTCAGGGGTATAAATGTAATTTTTCTTACATGTACTAAGAAATTTCAATTTTTTAAGAAAGAACCTGAAATACACACACACACACACAGATATGTGTTGTGCGTGTGTATAAATAAGAAAGGAAAAAGTAGTTATTTTTTAACTTAAAGTTTGAAACGGATGCTATGCTTCTTTGGAGGTTTCCGTTTCAACTCCTGCAAATAAAAAGTTTCAATTAGTATTTACACATGAATATATATATATATATATATATATATATATATAGTACATATTTTATCATATAGGAACAATTATTCAATAAACCTACTCTCTCTCACACACACATATGTATATATGAATCATATATAAACTGATATTCATAAGCAAATTTTTATTAAGTAACTTAAATTGTTAACTAATTACACAAGACTGACCTGCTTGCGGAGACTAGCAACAGCAAGCCGTTCACTTGCAAGTTGTAACTCCCTGTTTGGCTGCTGCTTTTCTTCGCTACTCCTAGCATCTTCATGCTGACCTGGAATATTCGAGCATCTTGGAATATCCGAGTTCGGAGATCTTGGAATATCCGAGCATTTTGGGGCAGTGAGATCTTCACTTTCTTTTTCCTGGCCAGATAAGCAAATATCGATGTCAGTTGCACCTTCCGCTTCATGTGAACAGCTTCCCTGCTCTGCACATATATATATATCATATCATAATAATATGATATGATCTCTCTCTCTCTCTCTCTCTCTCTCTCTCTCTCTATATATATATATATATGTGTGTGTGTGTGTGTGTGTCTATAAACAATTATGCACACGCACACACCAGGGGCATCAGGCAACTCTTCCTCCCTGTCAAGCAAACAACGCTGTTTCCTTTCCCTCTCGAATCTCTCCACCCTCTCAAGTTCACGTCGCAACTCCTGAAGCCTCTGAAGAATATATTGAACATATTAGCTACTTAAAATAAATAAGATATTTATATAAATTGATTTAGCCCATACTTCATTAACTAAGTAATATTATAGAGCAGAAATATGTATAAATATTATAATATATTACCTTTTCCATTAAAACTCGTGAACTAGCTGCCTGGCCTCTTAACATCATACGCCGCCGGAGAATATTCTTATATCAGCCTGCATTGCCTTCTGATACTCCATGGCCTCCTTTTGAACATTGGCAGCTCTCCACGCATCCGTACCACTTCCACCTCCACGTACTGTATGCCGTGCAGTACGCTGCTTGCCAAACGGTACGGCATGAAAGAAAGTGTGTTTGTACACGCCTAGGCTGAAACCCGCATCCGAGAAGGGGACTTGGAATGATCCAGAGCCGTCGGATTTTCGCCTCTTGTGCTTCATGCCCAATGTGTGTGTAGCGAATCGAACTATGCTCCTCTCTAAACAGGCTGCCACTTCCTTTGTTTTCTTTCTTTTGTTTGCCATCTTTATAAACCTCTCTATGTGCTCTCTCCGAGAATATTCCTAAACAACCAAGTATTTTTTATATAAATAGCAATTAAAAAACTTTAGATATATACAAACACCATATAAAAGTGGTGTATACATGTGTGTATGTATGTATATTATATTACGACTATTTAAATATATGACACACCTCTTGTAATGCCTGCTTATATCGATTAAGCTCCAGATCATGAGTTTCCTGGGCATGTCTTTTTGAGAGCTTTGCGTTGTTTATCTGTAAATGAATAGAAATTTTATCGATAAAGCTTAACCCACACATGTGTGTATATGTATATATACCTGTCCTATTTTGCTTTGATGCAAGCTTATATCTTAGTAAGTTGTATATGGTGTATGCAAGCGCACGCACACACGCACGCATGGACACACACAGATTACTTGATTAGTAAATAAACATTCACACCTTATTAGACATTAATTGAGCAGCAGCTCTGTGGCCGTCTCCTATGTTGCTTAAAGCATAGTAACACCTTTCTTCAAGTTGCTGTAAACGAAAACTCATGTTCGTCTTCCCACTCTTCCTGTACAGTTAGGCTGAGCATAGATGTGATATTCTATATCTCACCCCCCCCCCCAACACACACACACACACACATATATATATATATATGTGTGTGTGTGTGTACGTACGTATGTATATACGATTGTATAGCTTAATCCAAACCTTAAGCTTTGTATCAGCACATCTGTTTTCATCTGTTTTCTCCAAAAACCTCCTCACTTGCTGAGCAGCAAACGTGTTCTCTTGGTCTCGCACCTAAAATTAGATCACATAATTATATATATATGTTTTACTTGCATATACAACAAGTTAACATATTAAATTAACGTGTACTAGATTATATAATATAAAAAATTTACCTGGACAATCCTTGCTTTACGCATTTTATCACGATAAGCACGTAAGAAAGCTTCCTGTTGCTCCGTGGTTAAGCCCTTCTTTCTTGTACACGTTCCTGTTGTGTGTGTCTGTCTTCTTGGCTTAATGCATAGGTAAAGAAAACGCATAGATTTCACCAGAGCCGTTGGATAAAAACAGAGGAATATTTTTTCATTTCATCGGAACCGTCGGATTCACAAAGAATATTCGTGTATTTGAAATTATTATATTACTACCTCGAAGCAATGGCAAGTATTACACTCCATGTACAGTGTCTGAATTGAAAACTGCTCTTGAAATGTAAAGAAAGGTTGTGTTCTGCAACCGGATTTGAAATGCTGATCTAAAAGCTCTGCAAGACGTGTCCGTAAAAATTCTACTCCAATTACTCCAATCTGCATCTTAACATATTAATGGTGAGTGCGCGCGTGTGAGTGTGTGTGTTACAACAATACAAAGATAAACATACACAGAGCCACAAATAGGTGTAGATAAACATATATGAACAAATGATTCCTATATTTGAATTCTCTCTCTCTCTCTCTCTACGTGTGTGTGTGTATATCCATAGAAATATATAACATGCCAGTAATATAGAATACATACACATATATAAGTCTTATGCGTGTATGCGTTAGAAAGATAAATATACTTACAGATACATAGATGTGTAGCTATTAGTTAACAAATGTCCTATAGATTTACTGGTGTGTGAAACTCTGTGTGTGTGTTGCGCGAGCGCGTGTGATACACGAAAATTTAAAGTATACTCTAGCATAGTAAATCTTTATGTAGAGCTGTTATCTGTTAATATACATATACATAATATATATAGTGTATAACGTTATTTATGATTTATTACTGCATATAATTATTAATTATTTATATAATTAACCGCATTTTTTCTAACCTGGTTATGGGTGTTCAATTTTAAGCACCCTCTGGTACAAGAGATACTTGTTTGCGTTTCACATAGATGACCTTGTTTACAAACCGGGCATAAGACACCATTTTCCTGCATACCACACTTTAATGCCTGTCTCCACACACACACACACACAGAGTGGAGAGTGAGAGAGAGTGGGTATATGTATGCTGTGTATGTCTATCTGTATAGTCTAGATTTACCTTCTCAGCTCATTGAATAGATAAACCAGAGACTCTTCCTGCAAGGATTCTGCAATTTCGTAGTCTTCAATGTCATCTAAAACAGTTACTAAAATTATGCTGCTTGTTACATCCACACATCTATGTAAATACATCCATACATATATACATAAACTTGTTTATGTGTAGCCATCAAATACAAAACATATGCATACACTACATATGTTGCATACATCACATAGATAGACTTATACACGCCACAGACAGACAGGTATCATACAGATACACGAACCCGCAGGCACACACAAGACCAACCTTGTGTACCATCGTAAAGAGCAGACTGCATGACGAGCATAAGAGACTCGTACTCGTCAGGTGATAAATCCGATGGAGATTTTGAGGTGGTGTAATCCCATAACATATCACCCTTATCATTTCCATGGCAATCCAACTTCTCAAGCTCTCGTGTTAACACATCCTTAATTGTCGATTCAATCTTACAAAACCCACGCAAAAGCTTCAACACATATGTATAAATGTAGACAAACATGCTCACACCATCCATATCTACACCTGTATGTACACTATCCATACATACTTACATTATATATATATATATATATATATATATATGTGTGTGTGTGTGTGTGTGTGGTGTGTGCGCGTGTTGAGAACTTACGAATGCATCACACATAATATTTGTGTAATACATATATACCTCTTTTGGCGAACGGGACTGCCATAGTAATTGGTTCCTGTGATGATGCATTCTCTCTATACAAGCATCCCGGAGCTGTTCATATATAAACAATCAAAGATTTATTACAAATTATAATAAAAATTGAACATCACCTTTGCCTTCCAATCTGGCCGCTTCTCTTTGGGCGATTTCCTCGTCGCCATGACGAACCCTATAATGTCTCTGTTTTAGGGCCCTTCATGCTCTGTTTTAGGGCTCTTTGTCATTTTTAGGGTTCTTCACAGGCGCAATGCGCAAGCAGTAAGATCGCGCGAGCTGCGCTGTAGGACGACAATGGTGAGCTTCTGGAGAGAGAGACAGAGATAGAGAGAGATTTTCTTACAAAATTGCATTTTTTAGTTTCCAATCGCCGCGATTAACGATACTGAATCATCTAGGAGCCGAGCAGAAGCTCTAGCGCCTACAAAAGAAGCACAGGCAAGTGTACACAAATATAGATGTGTGTGTATATATATGAATACATACATATGTATATACGATATATATATATATACAGGAATTTCATCTTACGAAATTGTACCAAGATGCACTTGTCAGTTTGCAAGCAGGAGAATTATCCAAAGCCCGGAACTTGTTTCAGACAATCATATACGATCCCTTGTCCATAAAAGCCCAGGTGGGTGCAAGTATATATGCTTTTGTATACTACTTTGCACACACATACACAAAATACACATCTGAGATGTATTTATACGTAACTGACTATATATGATTGATGTTATTTGGGTTCACAGAAAGAAGCTACATCAAAGAATGATACAATGCTTCATTTGAGGTAAACGACTTCCTAAAACCCACCCACCGACACATACAATATATATGTATATAAATATTGTTATTTTCTTTTCAGATTTTTAACATTGAAGAATTTGGCTGAGACATACGTGAAACAAGGGGCCGACTCTTACAAAGATGGTCTTCAGTGCTATATTCAAGCGGTCACGATAGATGAGAAGGTGATTTATTAGCTACACCCGTTTGTGTATTTACGTTTTAGTTAACATTTTGTTTAACGCTGTTTAAAGGATGTCGTCTTGTGGAATCGACTTGGAACAGTGGCATGCTCGCTGGGGTTACTTAATGTTGCTCGCAAGGCATTTGAACAGGGTCTTCGTTGCAGCCCTCGTCATTGTAAGAAGTTTCTATGTGTGTGTGTGTGTGTGTACCACATAAATGTTATGCATCACACACACACACACACACACACACGACAGACAACACATTAGAATGATGTATATACTTGACTTGTATATCTTTATACATAAATGTATAACATACAATTTGTGTATCAATGGATATTGTTTTGATAGGGAGTTGCATGGAGAAACTAGTTGAAGTGTTGATCGCTATTGGTGACGAAACCGGCTGTTTGTCAGTCGTCAAGCATCTGCTCAAGGTAACCTTAATGGTTTAACATAACTATATACATATATATACACATGCAGTATGTATCCATGATAATGTGTAGCTCGATGACACATTTGTTTTCAGTCTTATCCTACGCATCCTCGAGCACTTCATATAAAGAAAGTAATTGAACAGCGTGCGCAAGGATCAGGCATGAAGACCGCGGGTATAGATAATTTGGAACCACAACACAGAAATTTGGCCTTTCCGAGTAAAAGGAAGCTTGACACTAGTCCACCAGAGGGTTCCAAGCCTAAGAAACGTAAACAACACACAATTCAGCTTGCTCTTCCGGAACCGTCTTGGCTTCTCGTTGTCAAGGCAACGATAGACTGCTTTCACAACAGGTTACTCTTTTATACAAAAGCATGTATATATGTATTATGCACACACACCTTTCTATAGCTACATAGAAATACGTCTGTACATTCTCATGAACTAGATCTATAACTAAAGTGCTTCAGAGTAACAGATTTATACGTCATGCAATAGGTGTATATAGAAAGGGTCAGCAGATTTATGACAGTTACTCTGCGATTATACATGTAGACATATTTGGGTATACATGCTCTCATTTATAGTAACGTGTCTACATATGTCACCGCTCAGCGTTATGCTGTTAAGTCTTGTTTATGTGTTCTCTACATGTATTATGCAGACGTATGCACTGCATATCTATAGATATACATAACTTATTGTGCTTCCATAACTATATAGAAACACGTATACACGCACGCAGACATATGTGTGCAAAAACTAATTAGATATATAGGCAACATGGGAAGGTTTTGAAAGGCGAAGAATTGAAGGATAGGGGCTCGTACCTAGCAAACTCTAAGGTCCTGTTCTCCGTGCAAAGCTCTGACGGGGTTGACAACTTGGAAAATTCTAGTCAGACTACAACGCTGACCGTTGACAGTGGGAAATCAGCTGACCATCAGAATATCGGTCAACCACCGACACTGGTACGTATACACACACATACTTCTGAGAAGTGACTCTACTATACCTGTAGATGCCCATATATAAACATTAAAATATACATTTATTGTATTTTTAAGAGCCTCGAGAATGACCAACGAAGGAGTACCCGTTTGGAGAGACTAAGAAGCCGGAAGGTCCCCAAGATGGACGAAGCTGATGGTCCTAATAAGAGTGTAACACAGCTACTAGAGCCTTTCATCGTCGACCAGTCTGTAGTCAAGAGGACAACATTGACATTTCCGAGGTCAAGGAGTTCAAAGAGGTCAACGATGCTCACTACGAGAAAGTTGACGGATGTCTAGTCTACTCCACGTGGAAAGAATTCAATACATATCAGGTTAGCACAGTTAACCTAGTGGTTTGTATATATATTATGTGCAACACACACATGATGTATGTATAGGATCTGCAAGCATATATCTACATATTTGTTTCTTTCTAGGAGGACAGAAGTCACATATCAGAATCTGAGGAGGTTAGGCAGTTTATGAAGGACTACACAAATAACAGTGGTTTATATCACATAGGACATGGGTTACTGGAGAAAGTTTCAAAGTGTAGTCTTACATGGATAATGAATCACACTGGGCTTATTCTCGACTTAGATGAGTATACCCGGCAGTGGATAATGGCAGAAGTTCTACGTGTAGCCTGTTCCTTGCCGAGCTCCATGCAGATGTTTCAGCATCAAATGCAGATGCAAGGTATATTAACACATGTATGTGCATATATATGCGTGCACACATAATGTATATTGGATACTAAATAGATAAAGCCATGAATGTGTTTGCATTTTGTGTTACGTGTCAACCTTTATGCAATACAACCCCCCTGTCTCTCTCTCTTTACACAGACACCACACATGCACAGTCCTATTATATTTTTAGACATTTATACATGTGTGTGTGTGTGTGTGTGTGGGGGGGGGGGGAGGGGTGTTCTAGGAACATTAATGTGTATATACATAATGATCTTACTTCTTTGATTTTCAGCAGAAGTAGTCACCATCTCAGCAACTGCAGCTACAACATGTGTAGAGTTGTCGAGTGCCTAAGCTTAGATGTGAAAGTGGACATGGACGAATATTCTGCTGAAGTACTGCAAGGTGAGAGTACATACAGATGTATCTTGTTTGTGGTGTGTGTGGAGTTGTTTATATTCGACAATTGTGTTTAATAAACTAGGAAGCATAGCAAGGAGAAACGATTGGCTGTTTTGGACTCGGTTTCATTGGCTAAACGCACGCTATTGCATGCTCTCTGGTAACCCAAAGAAAGGATGTGAAGAGTTCAGAAAATGCCTCTCCTTGCTTCAAACTCAACAAGATTCTAGTAAGTACTCGAGTCTTCTATTTGTGCATACATGTATATGTATTTGCAGGTATCCTGTCTGTATGTGAGATGTATGTGTGAACCTGTATGTATGAGTGTGTGTATGTATTTATGCGTATGTATGTATGTATCATAGTGTATAAATTTATACCTATATAGACAAATACATACGTATGTATGCTGATAATATTCTAGATGCTGCCCTGGTTTTGCCGCATTGCAAAGTGGACAACAGAATATCTATCGAGACTGTGGAGCAAAAACTCTACGAATTCGAGGTTGGAGATTTATTGAAGAACTCCGCTATGAAAATGGACGAACAGGGAAGATATGCAGAGCTTATTGAGCTTCTCTTTCCTGCGGTCTTCTCCGATCTAGCCAGCAAAACCAACGTGTGGTATGATTACATTTTCTGTTTTGTATGTTGCATAGCTACAAGAGTTCCAGCATTTATTTAACAGATACAGTAAAATGCCCAGTATGAGACTTCACATATTCATGCATATGCATATACACAGACACATAAGATATTGCGGATGTAGGTATAAATTTGTGTACATTAGAGTAGTGGAGATTGTAAGAATCTAATCTAACGGCCAACAACCAGACTTTGTTGTGCTACAATACGGTATATAATGCCATGATTATAAGGCTTGTATATTTGTAATAAGTGTATAGTTAACTATATCTAGCATTATTAACTAATTAATATACAGGTCTAGTGGAAAATGCAGCGAGGCACTCCTTAACGCACTTAACGTGCTTATAACTGCTTCCCGGCGTTCGAATCCGATAAACACCGCTGTACAAATGAAATGCCATTTGAGGAAGCTGGAGATTCTTTGTCACTGTGCGGGAATATGCTATCCGAAGCCAGAGGAAGACATGCTTCTCTCACCCTGTTCGATTGCGAGTCCTTCAAGTACGGAGCACGATGACGAGAAGTCCAAAGAGTGTAGAAGCTCCAATAAAGCCATCGCTGAAGAGGTTCGCATGATCTCTCGTTGTGCCAAGGAGAATCTCCCCTCAGGTATATATTATATACATGCATACGTACGTAAATAAGTTTGTGTATTCTTATTCGAGAAAATGTATTCATGCATTCATTAATATAACAGACAATGAATGTAAAATTGGATGCTATAGAACTTTATACATGTATAGCCAAAGATATTATATCTGTATATACAGATTATGGAAATTATATAACTCTTTGTTTAAATATTTCTATTATTATGAGATATATGATGTACTTATAATGTTCAGACGATTTGCCACTGGGAAGGATTCAGCAGGTTCTTCTAATGGTTTTGGTTCATTTTCGGTCGGGGCTCTTATCAAGAAGACATTCAAATTTAAGTCTGAGCGAACAGGTTGAAAGCAGCTATCTTGTGGACACTGCGGTTGCATTCTGCAGAGTGCAACATCTCTCTCCAACAGTGTCATTAGAACAGCAGGTATATGTGTACAGGGAACCTATTACAGCTAAAGACATTCCAGATACACATAGCATAGTATATACACGTAGGTCACGAACTTGTGTGTGTGATGGTTTTGTAGGATTGCATGTGTTTTGTGTCATAGTGATGAGCCTGAACCATATCCACAGTATAAATGTGTGATATATATATATACTCATTGGATGATATTATTTTGTATGTAGTATATAGCAAACTACATCAAGTTGTGTAAAGAGTAGATATATAATCTTATACATGTGTCTCTAGAATATAAGACTATTGCATTTCTTTATACATACGTACGATTTGACGATTGCTTGTGTGGGTCAGGTGGCATTACTTGTCAGAATGCATGAAATGCTGGCAGAAAGGGGAATATGCGGGGCTGGGACTTCTTGTGAAGAAGGAGAAGGCTCATTTCTTAAGCTAGCAATCAAACACTTGCTAGCTATGGATGTTAAGCTTAAGCAGGAGCTAAATATTCAAGGAGATGAACTTCACGAAGGTATCTAACATGTATGTTTATATATTTACATATTCACAAATCTAGTATATATCATGTATACTTATGTTTTGTAATACGACATTCATATGCAGTATAACATGTGTAAATGTATTTATATGTTTATGAACTAATGTACGTTTATGTATTCAGGTTATGTGGAGAACATTGAGCTAGAAAAGAGAAGAAAGCAACTTGGTGTAGACAATGCCCTAGACCAGTGCTTTTTCTGCTTATATGGACTTAATCTCAAGGCGGATCTTGAGTCTGGGCCGTCCGATAATCTGCTGTACACAAAACAACAACGTGTGGGGAATTTCAAACCAGGGACCAGTGTGCCACGGTTTTACAGTATGTTCTTCCGTATGCCAAAACATGTTCGGTAAGCTCATAAATAATTAAATAATAATACCATTGTGTGTGGATATATGTATGTGTGCACGTGTATACATATATATACATACATACAATCGTATGCAAGATACGTAGTGATGTGGCAAGAAAATTGCTGGTTTTATCTAGCTGTAATCTACAATTTAAAGCATGTTACGTTCTGTATTGTATATGAATGTATATTCGCAACTCTCTCTCCCTCTCTCCCTCTCTCCCTCTCTCTCCCCCTCCCTCCCTCCCTCCCTCTCTCCTCTCTCTCTCTCTCTCTCTCTCTCTCTCTCTCTCATATATATAATATATATATATATATATATATTGTAATGCAGAAAGCTGGCCTAGCGAAACTTCGGAAAGTTTTGCAAGCTGTTCGTAAGCAGTTCCCACAGCCACCAGCGAAGATGCTTATTGGAAACGTCATTGATGCCTTTCTGGACAATTTGGAGTTTGATGAAGTCAAGCTTTCCGAGATGGTGATATCAAGGTTATATACATATAGCAATATACCTTGTGTGTGTGTATGTGTAACGATGTATCTGTTTAACATAATCTAACATCGAAAGCTGGAGTCTTATACTTATAATAATGCTGTATATACATGTGCTTATATATTAATTGTGGGTAATCTCGTGAAAATCAGAGCCAACATTGACGATATAATGTGGTTTGCGTTTGGGAAACAACAGTCGGAAATTAATACAGCACCGGTTCTCTATGCAACACCAACAGGTTCCCTAATAATATTAAATAAATAGCATATAGTGTATACATTTACAGTATACAGTGTCTATTATATTAGTTCAATGTTCAAATATTATGGTTACGTTATCTGTGTTACTTATATGATATAAAAGAATAGTATGTGTTATCATAATTATGACTATGCTCGTATTGTAATGGATTTAATAATAATATAAATGAATAATATATCACAGGTGAAGTGAGAACATCACTTGAGGAGACAATAGAGCCTTATATAGAGGTGCACCAGAACTTATATTATTTATTAACACAAATGGAGGAGATTTCAGCAAGTGATAATAATAATAAGCACCCCGGATTTGTTCTCACGAAAGAGGGCGAGGATTTTATTGACCAGAATGCGTGCTTGTACAAGTATGATCTTCTTTACAACATATCACCGCTTTGAGAGCTGGCACAAGCTTGCAGGAGTGTACGATGAGGTACTAAACTCTTTGCGTGTGTGTTATAATCTACTAGCATCGATAGATAGATTCTAGTTAAAAGAGCATAATAAAAGAATATCTATAAAAGTATATACATGTATTGTCTTCTGTATGTATCTATATATACAGTCTCTATACAACTAATGTACTTACCTACTTTACGGATTAACAAGTTTTGTAATTATTTGGTATACGCAGGAAGTGGATTTAATGCTAAATGATGGTAGTAAGAATGTAAATGTTTTAGACTGGCGGAAAAAACTCGAGATATATTTCAAGAGTTGAAAACAGCCGCAGACGAAGCCGTCGTTGTCTTTGGTGAGCTTAACATTGGCAAGCACTCCGCCTCAGCAGGTGAGATCTTCTTTGTCTCCCTACACACACACACACACACGCACGCACACGCACACACATACACACACATATATATATTGTACTTAAGTGTGTGTGTGTGTGTCTCAGCGCGCACGTATGTGCGTGTTTATGATATGCTTTTCAGTTTCAAGTTCACGAAACGCTTGCGCTAGTGTACTATGACACGCTTCAAAATACTGTACCTTCTTATGATCAGCGTTCGAATGTTCAGAAGAAGGATGCCGGGATCTCAAAATGCCTGAATGCACAGAGGCACTTTGAGTTGGCATATTCTTTAAGGTAATGTATCCGCGTGTGTCTTATAGTCGTACGCATGAGTATAATATGTGTATATATCATAACCTATATATAACGTGTCTACTATTGTGATATATAATGATGTGTATAAATGTGTGTGTTGATGTCGTTGTTTTGTATGTAGACCGGATTGGCAGCACTTTTTTTTCTTAGGCAAACTAGCAGAGAGAAACTTGGGAAGCCGAGTGAAGAAGCATTTTCGTTTTACAAGAGAGCCACGGATATGAATCCCTCAGTCGTGGATCCCTTGTATCGCCTTCATCGCTCACGTCTGAAGCTCCTATGCAAAGGCAAATACTACGATGTACAAATAATACAGGTTATTCTACGCAACAGTGTATGTTTTAAGTGTATATGTACGTATACCGTAAGAAGTATAAAGGGAAGAGAGAGAGAGACTTATACATATATATACATGTCACAGATGTAGCTTGAGTACATGTACAGAAATAATATATCATACGCAAACACTGTGTATGTGTGTTGTGTCTTTGAGTTTCTTTATGCAAAAGAGCATAAAGGGTACACACACACACACAGACATACACATGTATATATGTGTGTGTGCGTGTGTTTTTAACGACGAGTTTTCATGCAGGTTGTAGCCAAGTTTTGCTTTATGAGTACAGCAGAAGAACTTGTCAAGAACAAGATGATAGCTCTTGAGCATGCGGTATGTATTTATTTATCATTGCATGCACGCAGAGTTCATTGTTTGTAACATATCATAAATGTGATGTTAAAGAGCCAAACTTCTTTCTAGTATAGTTGTATGTGTATAATTGGTGTTGATTCACAGTTGTTATGTAAGGTGGGTGATGAAGCACGTCAAACAGAGATAGCATGTGCGTGGAGAGTGTTATTTAAGGATTGTATATCAGCAATGCAAGCGTGTGTGGACGGAGAGCTCAAGCATTTCCATAAAGCAAGATACTGTATGGCACAGGGTTTATATTTAAAGGCAGAAGACCAGGACTGGGAAAGGGCAAAAGAGGAGTTAGCCTTTTGTTTCCGGTCCAGCAGGTCCCTTTTCACGATTAATATGTGGGAGCTCGATGGTGTTGTCAAAAAGAACAGGTTCGTGTGTGCGTTTAGATATGCATATATGTATTATGTTATGTACGCACAAAACCACAGATGGACACGTGTCTCTCTCTCTCTCTCTCTCTCTCTCTCTATATATATATATATGCTTATACTATATTAATTGGATTAATACATAGCTACTAACCACATAATGTATATCTAATTAATATTTGAATTTGGGCATATACAGGAGAAAAGCTACAGGCAGCACATCATTAAAGAAAACTTTGGAACTTGGTCTGCCCGAGGTTTCACGAAAATTCATCACATGTGTTCGGAAATATTTATTACTTTACATTATGCTTTGCGAGAAGGCTGGAGACATTGTCACCTTGGAGCGTGCTTATTCTACATTACGTGCAGATAAGCGGGTCAGTTTTTTTTTGTACAACTTGCGTATTGTACTTGAATTAACTGTATATTGTTTTGTGATAGTTTTCTATATGCTTAGAGGATATAGCAAATGTGGCGCTTACTGGGTACATACATGCACTTGGTGCAGCGATTAATCAGGCTGAGAGAACAGGAAGTGCGGGCAACACCTCTTTACAGGGATTACTGGAGAGAATGTTCAACCTCTTCATGGATCACGGTGTCTCTTGGCCTGAAATATGCTCAGATATGAATGGGTCCTCCGATATTGCTGATAAATCTGTTTACTGGTACGTTGCGTGCGTGTGCGTGTGCGTGTGTGAATGTATCTTATTATACATATACGGTTGCATATCATTTTTAGTATATATGTGCGTGATTGGTTTTACATTGTATGTGTTAATACATATAGGATCATAATGCATCACACACACACACACACACATCATTCAACTTACACGGACACATACTTAAGCCATTTATACAACATATGATTCCATGTGTATCGTCGACACAAAGTCATATTTAAAGACACACATTGCGTATGTTATAGACATATATATTATACACACCATTTTATATAACACTTGTGTATGATGCAGTTATATACATCGCTACTTGCACTATTTGGAGAATGACTGCAGAGTAGACGCACTTGAGCTGGTGAACGAAAGAATAAGAAAGAGATTCAAGAATCCGAAGCTAAGCAATCCCAATTTCTCACAGATATGCAGGTCAACAGCACACACACACACACACATATGCATATAAGGAATTAATTTATGTATATATATGGGATAACAGTATAATATGTAAAACAGTACATGTATTAAATATACGTATGTGTATGTGTATGCAGGCATGCGACACTGGCATGGTGTCGTGCACTGTGTTCTGCACTAGCCTCTGTTACACCCACAGAGCGTACCCAAGAGCAACAACCAACTCCCGCGCAGCTTGTGGTCGATTTGCAGTATGACGTTCTCATGGCTAGTCCCTATGACGCTGATATATTGAGCAAAATACTTTCAGTTTCCCAGGTACGTACTTGGTGTGTGTGTGTTACACGAGTATGTGTTTATAAGATCTCTACATATCACTTACGTATGTGCCGTGTGCGCGTGCCTGCGTGCAGGTTGAGACAAATACGGTTACTATACCATCTTCAGCAGCGTATATTTCTCGCATCAAAGCTTCTCCAGTTGTACAAGTCTCTCCAGAAAACATCGAAAAGGCTCAGAGTTATCTCCGTGCAACATTTGTTTTTTACCGAGAGGTAAACTATATATGTTTATGTCAATGTCTATATGTAAGTATTAAAAGGGTTATTATAATTGTTGCTCTGTATAACTAAAATGGATTGTTTATAATTTTCATTTTTATGAAAGGTGACTTCGGGACCTTTTCCAAATGGGATTAATTTATTTATGCTTTCTCCACCCGGTGCACCGAGCGAACCAACAGGTTCTCTCTCTCTCTGTCTCTCCCTCAGATAGATAGATAGATAGACACACACACACACACACACACACAAGAATATATGTATGTTAAAAACACACTTGTTAGTGTAGATACGTATCTAGCTTAGTGTAGATAAACTTGTTCTTTATAAAGAACATATTCCCGAAACATAACGATATTGTTACTTTGCCATTAATTTAGCTAAACCCACAAGCATATATATATATATACTCATTGATTGTCCTTTAATTCGTTTAATAGGCGGCACTGTTCCCGTAATTCCTGGTTATGAACCTCTTGACTTAAGCACTCCAAGGAAACTGTTATTGTGGGCATACGCTCTTGTTCACGGCCGAGCTGCTAGCATTGCTGATGTTGTTAAATATTGTGAAGAGCAGGCAAAGGTACGTTAATTTACATTAACACACACACACACACACACACACAAGTAGTGGAATGTTTTATAGATATATGTTGTGTGTTTTCTGCAGAGCCTTTTGCAGACAAGGTTGAAGAAATGGCCTTCTGCTGTACCTCATGTTCCACAAGTAGCTCAAGGTTAACCTCAGTAATATGTGTGTGTATGTGTGTGTGTGTGTGTGTACAAAAATTTGGAGAATGGGGAAGTCTGGTAATGTTGGTGATATAGATGTATTATATGCAACTCTC
This sequence comes from Selaginella tamariscina, assembly GCA_003024785.1. Classification (NCBI taxonomy): domain Eukaryota; kingdom Viridiplantae; phylum Streptophyta; class Lycopodiopsida; order Selaginellales; family Selaginellaceae; genus Selaginella; species Selaginella tamariscina. The sequence goes on from PUQB01000723.1 coordinate 16,894, forward strand.
TTCTCTCTCTCTCTCTCTCTCTCTCACACACACACACACACACACACACACGTTTGTGTATCTAGAGCTAACCTGGAATTATTATTGGCAGAAAAAGCAGTTAAACCTGCGGAGCAATCCGTGGACATGGATATTACACAGACTGTGAAACAGGAGCACGAGTAGGTACACTGCTTATTAATATTTGGTAAATATATGGTTAAGATTAATATGAGATTATTAAACTAAAGAAGCATATATAGTTGATATATGTTATTAGTTTGTATTAATATATTGATATGCTATATCACATTACTCTCCAGAAACGGAACAGGGAAACACATTGGGGGAATGTATGTCGTAATTGATTAATGTATACTTGTTGTATTTTTTGTATTAATTATGTATGTTATTAATGTATCTTGTTATATTAATTATTTATATTATTTATTCTGTACAAGGTTTAATATGTTATATATTTTTAGAAAAAAAAAATTTAAAATTCAGTACTTTCATATGTATATATATAATTTTCCTTTTAATTTAATTTAATACAAATAATTTATAGTTTGCCTGTTATGTATATGGATGTACGTAATATCGCATATTACATTTATATTAACTAATATTTATTAATTTTGCCACATTCTTTAAAATATTAAAGATTTTAACATATTTTATTGAAAATACTTGTTTATTTTAATTATTTATTCAAAGTATTTAATACACATATAATTAGTATAGTTTAAGTAATTTATTAGGAATATACTAATATATCATACTGTACTATTAATTTAATGTGTTTTATTTAGATGAAAAACACATAGTATGTATACGTATCAAAATCTACGGTAACATTTATACACTGGTTGCCGCTCTGTTTAGGGTTTAGGTATGGAGTCATTGGTTGCAGATCTGGAGAAGCAGCTAGGGAGGAAGAACACGTTTGAGAGCGCAGCAGCTGCCTTAGCGTCTCTGTTCCGCGATCGATATGCAGACGCCTCGCCATCGGAGAAAAATCGGTATGATTTTGTAGAAAATCCATAGAAATTACCAGAAATCGGTATGATTTTGTAGAAAATCCGCCAGAAATCGGTACGATTTGTAGAAAATCCAGAAATAGTGCCAGAAATCGGTATGATTTTGTAGAAAATCCATAGAAATAGTGGCAGAAATCCCCCAAATCTTCTAAGAAAATTCGCAAACTACCATGTTTTTGGAAAATGTTCTAAATTTATTGAAAGCGCTGGACATGTGTGTCCATATAATTGCGTTTCTACATCAATCTTTACATTCTTTTACATCATTTATATACATACATACATACAGATCTTATATTATTGCTTATGTAGTCATTCGCAAATCTATCTATGTGCGTCTATACAGTGTTCACGTGTCTATACCCACCCCCCCTCTCTCTCTCTCACAGACACACACACACACACTTCTGTATGAAAAACTCCACATTTATTTTAATGAAATCGTTTGTTTAAAGTAAGAGTATTCAAAAAAATTGCATTTTATATGTATGTGTGCATATGTTACCAGATATATTACATTTTATATGGATTTTTGTTTTTAGATGTATGCAGCCGCCTGTAGAGCAGGAGGCTTCTACAGAGTAGATATACAGGGAAAGGTTTTTGGACAGCTGGATTAAAGCTCTTTGAAGAAGCTGGAGATACCGTGTCGATCCTACAGAGCAGCAGAATATGAGAAACTGGACCTTTAAAGCTCGTGAATTCGTTGGTGAGGACGACAATCCACAGGAACGATCAACACGCCCTGGTCCAAGTACGTCTTTACGTGTATACATCTTATGCATGTTATAACTATACATATCACACACGCGTGTGTGCACGTGCACACACGTACAATGCTGACACTTCTTACACAGGCGCACCATTCTTGTTTGAGGGACAATTAACTGTGGGATCAGAACCACCGCCACCAAGATGGTTAGTAGCACAGAATCGTCTACGAGCACTAGCTATGGCCGAACAGCAAGAGACAAACCCAGACAGAACGCTTCTAGAGAGCATACAAGGTGCACTTGCTACACTAGCAAACCTACAATCAAACTTGGTGGAAGACACTCCTGGCCTTGAAGAAGCCATCGAAGCTACACTACAGGTGTGTGTTTAGAGAGAGGGATAATATATATATATATATAGAGAGAGAGAGGGAGGGAGGGAGAGAGAGGGTACATATACATATATGTATGCAGGAGTTTGCACATAAGAAGACACCACCAGCATCAAAAGAAGAAGTGGCCAAGCTAACCTGTGGTTGATGTGACAGAGGAAGTACTGGAGGAATTAGGGAGCGATACAGAGTGTGCGGTGTGTAGAGAGGTGTTGATACTCAATGATAAGATGCAGGAGATGCCTTGCAAGCACTACTTTCATCCTCCATGCCTTCAACCTTGGCTGGTAAGTAATATCTTCAACTATATTGTGCACACACCACGCACACACACACACACAATTAGTATATTTACTTATAATAGTGTTAATATGTTCAGGAGGAGAACAACTCGTGTCCGATTTGCAGATATGAGATGAAGACTGACGATCACGAGTATGAGAGCTGGAGGAGAGAGAGCGAGAAGCGAGGCTGATAGAAAGGGTGCAGCTAATGCAGTTCGTGGTGGTGAATACATGTATATATAATATTTATAATTATAGTTTTATTATATTGATAAAATTTCATCGTAATGGTGTATATATGTTTTATCAGAAAAGTTATATTATTAATTATTATTATTATTATTATATTCTAAATAGCTGTAACGATGTTTTTGAAGTCATAATCAGACGTATGTTTTAAAATATTAATAAATTGAAAACGATTCCACTTGTCTGGGACGCTGGTAAAATGGTTTACAGATATTAACTTATTTAAAATAATTTATACATGGAGCAAATATGATTAATAGTCCTAATATATTGGGACATTTCCAAGTTGTTTTAACAAAATGTTTCCATCTTAATTAACTATTATAACGGTTGAAAGCATGAACAAAACACCCACAGGTTCCTACATAAATAAATATTGATGCGTTTGCCTCTCACTATTAAATGTGGTTACTTTTAGCATATTATCACTGTAAACAGTATCAATAATATATAACAAATTAAAATTGCATTTTATGGATAATATTGAAGCTAATTATTAAAGTAACTATTCTTGCTTCAAGATTTTCACTAAATTAGTGCTCCAAACACATTATATAACTATTAAAGTACTTTCTAACGTAAGTATATTTTACTTTCTAACGTTTGGTACACACACACACACAACATATATGCATATGTGTGTGTGTGTATGTATGTGCATATACAGTACTTCTTAGCTACACACATATTTTAAACCACTTGAAGATTGCTAAAACTTAAAATGATCCAAAAAATTTAATAGCGTTTAACACGATTATACTTTAGTAAATTGAAATGAAAATGAAATTATTTTATGTAAAGTACGTAAATTAAGAAAAATATTAATTTCTTTTAAAAAAATAATTAATTGAACAGTTTAAATTATTAAACAGAAAATAGAAAACAGAATTTATTATTTACATATTAAAAGGAGATTAGACTGGAACTGTGCTGCATTTGCCTCTTATTTAAATCTTATATATCTGATTTTAATACTTAATTATAGTTTGAAATTATAGCTTTGTTTTTTCAAATGGAATGTCATTTTTATTTAAAAATACAGAATAAATTAATTCAGGCTTTTGAGTCTGTGTGAGTCTGTCTGCGTGTTCATGCGTGTGTGTAGGACACTTGCAGAACACGGCCACCACCATTAGAACATGTATAAGAAATTAAAAAAAAAAAAGATGTGAATTCCTCAGGGGGTTTTTTACCGAACTTTTTTTTTTTGAATTGTAATACATTTGAAATCAGGGTTTAGCGTTCTTGTTTTTCGAAACATGAAAATACTTTAGTTAAAAATATTAAAGAAAAACAAAATGTTATTAATTAAAACTTTTTACCTAAAGTATTTTAATATTTCCGGTACTTCACAAAATACAGAGCGTCAAACCCTAGTTGAAATACATTAAAAACCCATTTACAGATGCCTTTAAATATAATTTTTTAATTTTAATTTAAGGATTTTTTAAATTTATTTATCTTATTAAATTTTCCCCCTATCATAACACTCGGCATTTAATCCCTCCTAAACAATACTGAAATGAAAGGGGGCGTATTGCAACTTTGTGTTTCTGCATAGAAGCTCAACTAATATATATATACCATTTATATATATATATATATATATATATATATATATATATATATACTTATATTTGGCATTTTTAATTTAAGATTTATTAAATACATGTATTTCTATTTAAATCATCTAATACCTATATTATGTTTAATAATAACATATTTATACTTATTATATGTACCATAATTATTATAGAGAGGTGTTGATACTCAGATGCCTTGCAAGCACTGTTTCCATCTTCCATGTCTTCAAACCTTGGCTGGTAAGTAATATCTTCAACTATATAGTGTACACACACAATAATTAGTATATTGGTGTAGTTACTTAACTTATATAATTGTTTTAATTTGTTCAGGGTGCAGCTGATGCAGTTCGTGGTGGTGAATACATGTATATATAATATTATAATTATAGTTTTATTATAATAAATTCCACGTTGTAAGGGTTTATATTGATTATATTATATACTGTTTAATATAAATAGCCATAACAATGTTTTTAATAAGTTCAGTCATTATATTTTACTTATATATATATATATTATATATAAAATAAAGAATAAATTTTCTTATCATCATTACCAGTAATAATTATATCTTACTTATATAAGAGTGTAGATCTTCTTCTTTACACATACACATATGTACCAAGTTTTATAAAAAGAGGACTCATAACATATACTATGAGATATAATTATATACTTAACTTCTCTCCTATACTTATCTAACCTATCTTAAAATGGTAAATACAAAACTAAAATTCCAACTTATTATATATTTTATTAAATTTTTAAATAGATACAATTTTTTTTAATCAAATAACATTTTCTTTTATACTTATGGTAAAATGGTTTTACAGATATCAATTATATTTTTAAAAATAATTTATACATAGAGCAAATATAGATATTAATTCTAATATATCGGGAGATTTTTCATAATCATTAAAATTTTCGGAAGTATAATTGTTTAACAAGAATGTTTTCATCTTAACTACTAGAACGGTAGTGTGTTATGCATGTGTATATAGGTTTGTGCATGTATATATATAAGTTATATGTCATATTATACCCCAGTCTTGAAAGAATATTCATGTGGTTACAAAAATGTGAAGTTATATAAATACTTAAAGAATTGCAAAAAATTAAATGAAAACTAAAAATTCTAAAAGTTAACACAATTAGACTTTTGACAAATTGAAATTTTAAAACATGAAATAACTTCATTTTACTAATTTATTGTTATGTACGTAATTTAATCAAAATATTAAGTTCCTTTTAAAACATAACTAACTGAATAGTCTAAACTATTAAATAAAAAAACTTCATTATTTACATTTAAAACGAAGAAATGTGTATTGCATTTTCAATTAAACTTAAAAATATATTTGATTTTTAGTACGGCTTGAAACTCATCAATTGTATTATAATTAAGTTTTATTTTCAATAAAATTCATCTAGTGCATTGGATTATGTTTTTTTAAATTTTATTTTCAAACGAATATGTAATTGCTGTTTATCATTCAAATCATTCTTATTTAAAAATACATAATAAATTAATTTTGCCACCGTGCTTTTGAGTTAGTGGTGAGTATGTTTGTGTGTATAAAAGGAAACATGATATAGTTTATATACATACTTATTATTTGGTATTTATTTATTTTGTAAAATGTATTAAATACATTATTTATATGATATAACATTAATAAGTATATGAGATGTATTATGTTTATAAATAACAAATTTATACTTATTACATGTGTTATAATCAAGGTTTATTGTTTGTGAGAATCATTAAAATGGATACTCAAGGAATTATAAAATTTTGTTATGTGAATAGTTAATCATTGTATATTTTAGAAATTACAACTTATATTTGATTTTTAGGATAATTAAATATGGTGAAGGATATATGTTTTTTATTAACCTTAACTTAAATATAATGTATTTATTTTGTAGTATTTTAGGGTTTTTACATTGGTAGATACTATGTAGTTTACAAGATATTTCTTTTTATTTTATTTTTTCTTATTTATGTTTCATGTGGTTATTATGAATGAATTAAACTAATAACTTGTAAATGATGAAACAATTATTTATTTATTTTCTTCTTTAGTGGGGAGGCTTTCATTCAAACATTTTCACAAGAGGTAAACCTCTTATTCTTTATTAAAAATTAAATTTTAATTATATTGTAATGCACAGCAGTAAATAAAAATCTTATTTTTAAGGTATAATCTCAATAATGTAAGCATGTTTAATAATTTTAATAACACATCTTTAATATGTATTATAATTTCTTTTGAATTATGTGGTTTTAGTTTCTTTTTACACATACACGAGGGCAGAAATAAGACGCAACTTCCAGACATGTTTACGTATGGGTTAACTATTTAACAACTCTTATGTATGTGTGTGTGTGACATAATAATTCAGTAGAGTTCAAGGTCAAGTAATACGTTTGAGCTTGAGTGACGTCAATCGTGTAACAGGTAAACAGATTATATGTTAACTTAATTATTATGCCCTAATTAAATTAATTATGTGGCGCTGATGTGGCATGTAAAGAGGGGGATACATGTAACCACACCGGGAAAGCAATTAGGGGAAAGGGCGCATGTAACCCCGTGATAAAGTGAACGGAAAAGTGAAACCGTGATAAAAGCGCAAAAGCATATTCCGTCCGGAATTAGGGAAGATGGAAGCGATGGCGGTGCTAGTAGGAGGGGCACCAGCGCCATCAAGATTCGTGAGAGGAAGCTCAAATCTCCCTGTATTTATCGGAAATTCTTTCCGCCGGCACCATGTCCACACACAAATTGCCATTTCCGATCACATTCTCCGTGCAAAATGCGGTGCCGGAGCTGCTCCAACAATGGAGAATTCCATCACGGTATGCTCTCTTTATATGTATATACATATGTATATTATACGTCCACAAATCTGTAAGAAAACATTGCAATCCGTTGATGTGTATTCTTATCATATGAAATGTTCTTGTAATATTTATTTATCAGTGTTAAAGTACAAGTTTAATGAACAACTTGGTGTTTGTTTTGGTGCCTATATATACTTATTAATGTTTGTGTACAGGAAAAACCAGATCATTACACAGTAAGTGACTTCATGACATCACATAATGATCTATTCTGTGCTCGAACATCAACTACTGTAGACGAAGGTGATTATTTATTTCTTCTTCTCATTAAACTATTGATCAATAGTGTTTTAATTTGTTTAATTAAACTTAAAACAGCTTTGGAGATGCTCGTGGAGAACCGAATAACAGGACTTCCTGTAGTAGACGAAAACAATAAATTGGTAACTTGTCTTTATCAACATATACGTTCAACTTACGGAATATGTATAAATATGACTTTGGCAGGTCGGTGTTGTCTCCGATTATGACTTATTAGCTCTTGATCAATCTCAGGTACACACTCTCTCTCTCTCTCTCTCTCTCTCACACACACACACACACCAATGAGGTTGCTGCTTTATACACAGGGAAGAGGCCATCAAACAACAATCTTTTTCCAGAAGCTGGGAGTACATGGAAGGTAGGGTTATTAAGTTTATACATTATTCTTTGGCTTTTTAGTTAAATAAATCACACACACATATACAATATTATAATATATATATATATAATATTTTGTAGGCTTTTAAAGAGATACAACAACTTCTTACCAAAATCACGGGAAAACTGTGGGAGATGTGATGACATCTTCGCCTTTAGTTGTTCGTGAAGATATGAATATTGAAGATGCTGCAAGGTAGCTATAATCAAAGTAATTAATATAAGTATATTCGCTAATTTTTGTTACTGATTTCCAGGATATTACTTGATACCAAGTACCGTAGACTCCCCTGTTGTAGATGATTCAGGAAAACTGGTAAGTATACATCTGTATATACACATATGTACATGCATATAAACACACACACACACACACATATATACAAACATTATTTTGTATAGGTTGGTTTGATAACAAGAGGTAACGTGGTGAGAGCAGCACTCCAAGTGAAGCGATCACTAGAGAAGAACAAGAGTTGATAAGAATGTTACTGAGCAACAATGCCATTCTTTCCACTATTTATTGTAAACTATTATATCTGTTGTAAGAATAATTAAGTTATTCATTAAATTTTTGTACGAATGTGCATTATTTTTTAAGTGCATATAGACAATAAACCACTTGAATTATTAACAATTATATTTACTTTTGAAAATGATGAATTAATAAATAAGTTTAATCTAAACGTATCTACATGGTGTATATATGTATGTGCGTATACATACACCATTGTGTACAGAAATGTACGCACTTTAAGGAACTGGCTATGTACATACATATACGTATATAGTATGCATATGTACACCATATACATATACATCTGTGTGCGCCTGGCTCAGTATATCCATATGCAGGAATGGTAACTCATTGTTTTAGTTTGTTAAATTAGCTACTATAAAATATTAAATATTATTAACACATTACCAATTTGTTGTGTGTGTGTCTACGTTATTAAATAAAATTAAAATAATAAACATATATTCCTTTAAAAACTTTATAAACAAATATGCGAGAGAGGATATCCACACTCAAATAAAACACTAAAAATATACTAATAATTATGTTTATTAAGCTAAATATTAACTGGATAGTTTAAGTTTCACACACACACACATATATAGGGTGTGTGTGTGTGTCTGAGAAAGAGGTCTTCAAACGGGCGTTGTATTGTAATGCTCCCCACTTAAATTAAGTAACTTTTATTTATTATTTTAAATAAATTTAAAGTTACACTATAATGATTTAGTAAATCCATGTTATTTAGAATTGAGCACAAGTCTAGCTATAAAAACTAATTTAATTCAATATAATTTATTAAAATATTTATCTCTCAAATTATTTAAAAAAAAAAAAAACAAAAACTCTTAGAGACACGAGATGAAAAAAAGACAACGTAAAAATTGAACTATCTCTCAAATTGAACAACACAACACATATATGTGGTGTGTGTGTGTGTGTGTTTGCGTACCTTACGGACAGGTTTGCTGAGTTAGGTGAAATGTAAATTCGAGCGGCTAGGATTGAAAACTGAAAATTGTACAGTTCAGATTAATTTAGGATATTCTTTGATTTAAACCAATTAATAGTTTACCACATTATGAGATGTTAAACCCCAAATTTTTTAATTCAAATGAACTTAATTGAAAAACTTACACTACGAGATAAAATATGCGTTTACTTTCGGTTTTTTTTATTTTTTATTTTTTTAATATTTGGACTCCTTACTAATCATCATAATCTTTCCAATTGCATAACATTCCAAAATGAAGTTGAATATTATATGAAATATTGCTAAAATCAATTGCATAGTATGTTTGAATATCTTCTATATATGATTAAAAATGTTCCTTGTCTTCTCAAAAGTAAGCGTGTATGTGTGTGCGCGCGTGCGTGTGAGAGAGAGTGCATATGTCACTATCCTAACCATATCAAATCTTCCTTTCGTTTTCCCATTAATGTAGCCCAATATTGGTGTTATTATGAGTCAACGTGAAACAATACCGACATATTCATGAGTTTTTTTTAGTCGTATAATTTTAAATAATCTATATATTACATAGTTTAAATATTATACTATCATTATATTAAAACTTGATTTTTAAATTAAATTTATAAATTATAAATTTAAGTATATTAAATTTTAATTTTAAAACCAGCAATCATCAAACTAAATCTCACTGCTGATTTAAACATTAAATAAAATTTAAAATCTTATATTTAAATAAGAATATCATTAGTATCGCGATGAGTTCATTGATGCTTTTGATTTAATTTGTTTTATTTTATTGTTTTTTGTCATAATTGATTTTCATTTTTTGATATCCATGGTTATAGAATATAAAATAAAAATTTATTTATAAACCTTATAAAAAAAAAAACCAAATCTTTATTAATAAAAAGTGTGTGTATTTTTAGAGACTAAATAATATATGTAGAAGGAAATTGCTGCGTAGAACATTATAAGGAAATTGCTGCGTAGAACATTATAAGAATATTGTAAAATAAAGCTGGCAGCTTCCAATAAACGGACAGACATGTGCCAGGTGGACATATTTTGAAAACCAAAAGCAAGAGATAAAGGCGGGAAAAAACGGCTATTGCGAGGGTTTCTTGTTCATTACGATTCAGATCATCTTGAGCCTTCCGTGAGCATGTCGCAGCTCTACGAGATTCAGAAGAAGCTTAAGGAGATCGTTGCTAAAACAGAGCGCTTGAAGCTGGTATGTCATCCCCTACCTTGTGTTCCCCATGAAGAACAAGCAAAGAATGTAGTAGAATCTCACCAGGAGCATGCTTTCTCCGATTCACAGAGCAATTATGTGCAAGATTTCACAGATTTCAGGCTGAAACAGGGATTTCCGGTGACTCTAGGGCTTGAACCAAAGCAGGGGCAGGTTCTCTCCGATTCACACCGGATTCTTTGCGGCAAGATGCGGATTTCACAGTATATGGGCCAGAACAGGATATTTCGGTGATTTCGGAGCAATCCGGCCAAAATGAAGATTTATTGCCTGGAAATAGGCCAAAACAGGATCTTTCAGTGATTTCAGGGCTTATATCCGACCAAAAATGTGATCTTTCTCCTGCGAAGAAGGGCACTACAAGGCCGAGATCAGAACAGGAGATTGTAGAATCCATTCAGGAACGGCACGATCTACAACAGAATTTCACGGTTTTGAGGATTTCTTACCTCCGGCAAAGAGAAGCAGTGCGAATTCTGGAAGAAAGCCGAGATCAAAACAGGAACAAGTCCATGCTCGTAAACGGAGGCCGTTAGCCGCAGTAGTGTAAGTTTATCTTGATTATTCCTTGGATTTCCAGGGGAACTGCTCAAGAAACTACATATCTTCGGATTTCCCTCAGATTTCAGGGCGTTTTTCCTTTGAGAATCGAGGGAAATCGACAGAATCTAACTGCATTGAACTTTCCTCGCGATGCCGGGGCTTGCCTATGACATGACGACAGTGACGAATCGTCACCGTCGACGGTCGACACGTGGGTTTAAAATCCGGCGTGAATTTCCATAATTCACCGTGTTTCCTCTTGGCTATGGCGGCCGTGTCCATGTTGACTAGGAGAATGGCGCCTCGTGCCTAGGGCAAGGGTTAAGTCTGTAAGCGCATTGCAGGCGGTGGAAGATGTCGGCAGCGGCTCTGGTAGAGAAAGCGACGAGTGATCTGCTGATTGGGCCGGATTGGGGAAGAAATCTGGAGCTGTGCGATCTTGTGAACAATGATCCCGGGTATATGGAGGCACTGTTTAGCAGGTTTATGGCTAATCTTTTTGTTAATTTGCTTTCAGGCAAGCTAAAGAAGTCGTTAAGGCTGCCAAGAAGCGGCTCGCTATCAAGAATTCCACTGTACAGCTTCTCACGCTTACGGTAATGTGCGTGTGTATGTGTGCTCAGAATGTCTATGTATACGTGTGTAATGTTGTTGGGATAATTGGGTTTTGAACGTGTTGATTTTTATAGGTTCTGGAGACACTCATAAAGAATTGCGGAGATGCCGTTCATCAGCAAGTTGCCGAGCGGGATGTGTTGCACGAGATGGTCAAGATCGTCAAGAAGAAGGTAAATCCGTAATTATATCATACATATATACATACATATATATAATGTGTTCTCCTATTTATTTTCAGTCCATTTAATTGTTTATTGCATTGTGTACATATATATATATTTTCATTCTGTAATTTTCTGTTTTGGTGATCGATGTTGTAGCTGGGCCCCAAAGGTCATTAGACGAGTCTTTCGCATTAGAAAGTCATTAGTTTGTTATCCGGGTATTATGATATGTTCTTATGTAATCTATATGTTTATCTATTTATATATAAGAAGGTAGACACATGACTTAATTAATCGGTTATATATTAAACGTCCTTTACAGGCCGACATGAACGTGAGGGATAAAATACTCAGCTTGCTAGATTCGTGGCAAGAGGCATTTGGTGGCCAGCGCGGAAGATACCCACAGTACTTTGCTGCATATGACGAGCTGAGGCGGTCTGGTGTAGAGTTCCCACAACGTGACGATGCTGTTCCCATTTTCACTCCACCTCAGACACATCCTATCACGGCATATCCCCCAGGATTCCCTCAGCCATATCCTCCACCACCTTATGCTGGATTTGTACCACCCGAGCAACACATGCCCCCTAATACTAATGTTCAGCCATTAAGGTGTGTATATGTATTGTTAAATTATGATACGAGACATTGTGGTATATTCCTTACATCCTGCTAGTTCTTTATCGTATAGCAATTATGAATAATTTCTTATTATAATACACGTAAATTGGAATTAAACAAGGCTATATCACTCTACTATATAATATAATTCTGCATATAATGATATTGTCTTCACATTCTTAATGTATATAACACATTTTTGCAGCTCGTCGGACCTGGACAATGCTAGAGGAGGGATGGAAGTTCTACAAGAAATGCTGAACGTGATGGATCCTCATGACAAATCGGTATGTAATATTTAAGTGCATTGTAGAGAGAGATGTGGCTACATACTCAAGTATATGTTTTAGGCTTTGAATGGGGAAGTCATACAAGACCTGGTCGAGCAGTGTCGCATAACACAGAGACAAGTGATGAATCTCGTCAACACTACCACGTGAGTATAATCAACACCTTATATCTTATATCTTTTAAATCTCTTTGTTATGGTTATTGCATGTATACCGTGCTATATTTATAGCATATATTCTCTCTTTCATGTATATCCATTAATTGTATATAATTATACTTTTTTTGCAGTGATGAGACACTCTTGTTTCAAGCTCTCTCGTTGAACGACGATTTACAGAAGGTTCTTGCAAAGCGTGATGCAATTGCTTCTGGGACCCCTCTGCCATTGGAAGACGCTATCCCTGTTAGTTTTGCCCACGACGAGGATGACAGTGAGGATGATTTTGCACAACTTGCGCACAGGTATAGTTAATATTCAGTTCATATGTGTATTTAACACTAATATATGCACTTGCAGGCCATTAACCAGGAACAAACCTACAGCTCCATCGCCACCAAAGATAGCAGGGCCGGTTCGAATAACAAAGCTTCCAGCTCCACCGGGTGCTTCTCCTAAACAGCAACAAGCAGTTGATTTGCTAAGTGGTGATATACTTGGTGGGACTCAATCCGCTCAAGCCGCAGGTAATGGGTGTGTGTGTGTGAGAGAAAGAGTGCATCCATAATGTCTAAGTATATACCATATATTAATAATAATATTTTTGTGCAGTGGACAATCACAAACCAGAAGACCCCAACAACATCAACCCGTTTGCATCCGCATCCAACGGCCAGCAACAACAAACTGCTACCACCGCACAGAGTCAGCAGGCACTTCTGTACGGAGCCCCACAGGCTACTCCGTACACTCCATCTTCTTCTTCGTCTAGTAGCCTTCCGCCGCCTCCCATAAAGTACTCGCAGCGTCAACAGTATTTCCAGCAGCAGCAGGAATATCCGAGGCCGGATTATACCCAGGACCAGACGGAATATCCTCCTCAGCCACAGCCGGAATATTCCAGGACAGATAACGACCTCGCTGTAAAGACTCAGAAGCTTTCCATTGATCAGCTACCTGATGACGATATGCAGAACCCATTATGCTGCACTCTATGCCCAGCAGCAGGCACACCAGGTGCGTGCATGTGTGCGTTATTATAGTTTACCACTGTAATTAACCTATAATTAGAGAGAATAGATATCTGTATGTTGTGAATAATAATATTATGTAAAATGCTTAGCGAATATATATATATATATAGGATTAATATACTGGTAACAGGAAGAGCGTCGACGTCAGGAAAAGGCGAAGGAAGAAACCAAGTTTAAGAAAACAGAGAGTCTGTTTAGCGACTTGGTGGAACTGCAGAGTGCGAGGATGAAGTCTAGAAGCGGATAATACAAGTATATAACATATGGTTTTAGTAGGACCATCGCTGTTCATATGAATCTAGGGTTTTTGTTTTTTAATTTGAATTTGGGGATATTCCCTTGCTTTTATTACTATTATTATTATTATTTATTTCTTAAAAGTTTATTAATGAAAATGTAATAAAATTTAAAGATATTAGTTTTCTCCTTGTAAATTGTAATCAAAAGAATGTTCTCAATATTATTATTTGTGCGTGCGTATGAATTTAAAAAATATACCTTAGTAGTTAAATTTGAAAAGAATATACCCTGCCAAAATTGAAGAATATATACATATATATGCATGGCTATGTATATATAAATTGAACAAATTCTGCTTGAATAACTTTAAAGCCGTCAAACTTCTTTTCTAAGTTTTATTTAAATGTTGAAATGGTTTATAATATGTTGTCAATGTGCTTTTTTATGAAAGCTTAAATCAGTCCTATATTTAAAATTCATTTTTAATAGAAAACATGTGAATCAATTTAAACTTGGCGCCACGTGGCGCCTACGTGGCATAGATACCCAGGTGTTTACGTGACGTATATACCATGGAACCTTATAAAGCTTGCACTTGTTAATTTTTAGGTATGGCGATGGCGCCTGCGTGCGAGCGCCTTCCGGATGCCTTGCTGAGCACAATCCTGGAGAAGGCGGATTGCATGAGGAGATGCCTGCTGGTGTGCAGGCGATGGAGGCAGGTCTGTGAATCCGCCACTTGGTTGAGCATCAGGATCAAGGTGAGTACCAATAGGTCCGCAATTTCTGCTCGCTACCGTGGGAGACTGAAATCCCTCAAGCTTCTCGCCAATTCCGATGTCCCTGTCTGGGAGTGGCTTGAAGATTTCAAGGACAACCTCGAAGACTTGAGTAAAATGCGGCACCTCGATCTCCAAATTAGGGTTCGAAGCGTCTCAGGATATGCAGCAGGTGGAAGATTCGGTTCACGGAATCTAACACACCTACTTTGAAGCATCTCACAGAGCTGGAGCTTGTGGTAACGGCATTTGATGTGCGCGCATTAGAGAGTACGATCAGGTTATGCCCCAGCTTAAGACGCCTGGTTGTGGATACTTTAATTTTACTCTGGCGAGCCTCCCGAAATATCATCTACAACACTTGAGGAGCTCGATTATAATGGAACCACTCTACACTTAGATGCTCCAAATCTGAAGATCATGAAACTCAACACTTGCATCACAGCAAAGGGGGTTCGCATTTACACGCTCTATACTCAACGACGAACTGGTTGATAGCGAGTTTATGGGGCTTGCGCAGTGTTGATCGGCTGGTTTTACAAGGACTGCTTGTTACGGGACTGTAAGGCAATTTTATAGATGTTTAAGGACATCGAGGTCAGGAGTATACACTCTTTGCACGAGTCCAGTGTATCACCTTGATTGGTATTGAAGACATTCTGGCAGCTTCTGTTAAGTGTACAAGTCTTGAGATTTCTAGTCATTTCTTCAAGGTACATGTGTACATTATAGGCTTTAGTTTATAACCACCTTTGATTCTCCAGTTTTTCGAAGTGGCTGAGATTCTGCCAAAGATGACAAGTCTTAAGGGCTGTATTGGAGCTAAAAGACTCTCGAAGCTGGCTTGCTGAGCTCAAGAGAGGTGGGGAAATTGAAGTGGTTGTTAAAATAGAAAAGAGTGTTTATCAAGCTATAGCTTTAGTTGGGGAGTTACAGGAAGATGTCAGTATACAAGCTTCAGGTACGTGTTCATTGCTTGCACACACACATATATAGAGAGAGAACATTGTATAAACTTCCGTATTCCAGAGCTTAAGAGCTATAAAGATGATGAATGGGACGATACTTACGAAGGATTCAATGGTAATTATGATGGTTATGCTAGTTATGATGGTGAGTATGGTGAGTAGTAAGTCTCTAATCTAATAAGACGTTGTGTGTATTATATAACTAGCCATCTTCATTAAACATTTGTATTTTATATCTCACAAAAATAACCTTATCACTCCAGAATCTTCAAATGAATTCCGTATGAATAAATTTACAATATGTATTTAATATATTTATTACATTATATAGTATATTTAAATATTCATTAGTGGCAAGGAATGGTCTACCAGGGATAATTATCAATTTAGCTGGTACATAACGAATAATTGACGAAATTTAACAATTTATAAAATGTATTTAACATATTATACATAAATTTAAATGTAGTACAGTCTATACGTTGTATAAGTATTTATGTTAATAATGTAACTGAATGACATTAAGACAAAAACATTACATAAAGAGCTTTATTAATATTAATAATTAATAATTATAAATCTGATGTTGTAACCTTAAAAAAAGTATCTTTTAAATAATTCAAATGAATGTATAAGAATATTCTGCATGGCATAATAGTCATGTTGCATTTAAAGAATGACTCCATATGTAGTGAAATGTTTTGCATTACGTAATACTTATTATTTTTTTAATATAAATATAATTATAAGTGTTATATGCATTTCATATTGTAAAAGAAAACTAAAGATTATATCAATTGATTTTTTTTATCGAATTTTTAAAAATCCATTTTAAATGTTTGAAAGTAACCATATTCAATTTTTTTACTTAATTTTTAGTTCTCAAACTAAACAAATTATTATAGACAGTCGTGTTAAGAAATTCGAATTCAAAATTAATAAAAAGGAATGATGTCGTGGAATACTTATCTTTTCCCTTTTAAATTATATATCATTGATTTAATTTATTTAAATTTTATGTTTAATTTTTCTAACATACAAAAATGTTTAAGATATAAAGAATAAGATTCATAATAAATAATTTCACTCGTTACATATAACTTCTTACATATTAATACATTATTTAAGTCTCTACGTGTGTGTGTAAAACATTCAAATGTAGTGAGTTTTTAGGAAAATAATTTAGTTCCTTTACATGTGTATACATGTAAATTTAATATATTTATTATTAACTTATTAAATTAATATTGTAACTTTATTATAATTTTGTTATTAATAACTATTCTTATATATGTATACACTTAGTGCTTTACTTCTCAATTGATTTCCAAATACTAAGTTTATATGTGTGTGTGTGTGTGTGTGTGTGTGTGTGTTTTATACACATGTGCAAGTTTTATATTTTTTGGTTAGCTTAATACATATATTTGTGTATACAAGTTTTTTAGCCCTATATATTATACCATCGATGATTAAATAAGTTTAATATATTATAGCATATTCTTAAACATATAATTAAAACTCCACTTAACTTTAAAAGTCTTGAAATGTTTTAATTAGGGAGGAATATACCCTCGCGGTTAAGGTATATTCCGATGTTGCTGAGCTGGAGGCCGCTAGGTCGTTGTTGGGGCAACAGTTTGGCGCTTAGGGTGTGTTGTAGTTGTTCCTTTGTGTGTGTGCGGCGTGCGTGTGTAGATTGGCAACATGTCTGAGAAGATTGTGGAGAAATCAGCTGTTCTTGAGCGCAAGGCGATCATCAAAAATGCGGACATGACCGAGGATATGCAGCAGGATTCCATCGAATGTGCCTCACAGGTATCATCTTTCTGAAATCTCTGTATAAAATGCCACAATTTGATGCCAATATGTGTATATACATTCATATATACAAATGTGTGTATATATACAATTCAATGTAGGTAAGATTCATGTATATAAATGTATATTACCATGTATATATTGATTTACAGGCATTGGACAAGTATAATGTGGAGAAGGACATAGCTGCTTATATAAAGAAGGAATTTGACAAGAAGTATAACCCAACATGCATTGCATTGTTGGACGCAACTTTGGTAAATGCCACACACACACACACAAACACAGTGTGTTCAGGGGCCATAGCATATCATAAAAGTTTGTGATATATATATATATATATATATATAAAGTCTCCTGGACCATTATGTATCCACGTATCGTGTTTGCGTGTGTGTGTGTGTGTGTGTGTGTGTGTTCAACCACCACGTTCAGGAGAGAAAAAAACAATACTACACCTATGTATATTCTGAGATGGAAACCTGGTCAAAACTAGTGTATGCCTGTGTGTGTGTGTGCGCGCGCGTGTGTGTGAGAGAGAGATTTTCCTATAAATAATTAATTGCTATATTATAATACATGTATGTATGTAATGGCATGTGTATATGTGTGTATTTCACACTGAAAGCTATTTTTATAATTATATAATAAGAAATGAAAATGATAAGCTTATATAAAAAATGAAAATACTCTCTCTCTACATATATATATGTGTGTGTGTGTGTGTATACAGGATCATACGTGACGCACGAGACCAAGCATTTCATATATTTCTACCTGGGTCAAGTTGCTGTGCTGCTCTTCAAATCTGGATGATGATGCTTGGGATATTCTTAAGCTATATATGGTATATTCTTTTAGAAATAGAAGTATAGCAAGCAGCAGAGTTTTAACGGAAATTTTTGTTGCTGGACTTAATCATGTTTGACTTTATTGTAACATAAAAAGCTGCTGTTCAATTTTAATTTACTTTATTTAATTCTAGAATAAAATTCTAAATTTATTTCAGATTTAGTTTATTAATTTATTAGTTTATTTATTAAAATAATTGTCAAACATACAAAGTATATAAAATTATCAATTTAATATTGTTAATATATAACAATTTTATTTTCATACGTTGAGCTTCTTGTGAATTTATGATATATATTGTTAAAGAGTTTTTATATTTTGCAGTATAAACATATACATACGTAACAATGCCTAATCAGAACACCATTAAAAATATTAATATGCTAATTTAAAATTTGAAATTTAAGGTTATACATTTCAATATTAATATGCTAATTTAAAATTTGAAATTTAAGGTTATACATTTCAATATTTCCTAGTTTTACTGTTTAAACAGCAATAAAATTTACGTTTGAAGATGAAAATAAAAATCCCTACTGAGTTTAATATTAAAATTAAGATATAATTTTAATTTAAAATCATTAATGTGAAATATATGATGTTTTTTTAAATATAACCTAATTAGGTAAATATTAAAAACTAGGGAAAGAAATAGTCACCAAATCTGATTAAAAAATAAATAATTATTAAGTTAGGGCTTATTATTAAGTTAATTAAGCCCTAACTTAAATTAAATTAAATATAAAAAATTAAGATTTTAAAATGTTAGGTATCATTTTAAACATAAAAGTCAATTTTGAAAATGTAGTTCCCCCTAAAAAATTAGGTAAATAAAAAAATAATAATATATATAAAATGTTAATAAATGGAAATGTAAATGAAAATTCTCTAAGTAAAAAATTAAAATTAAAAAAATTAAATTTTAATATTATTAACATTCCCGGTGAGGATATATATACATAGCTTGCTAAAGAAATATAAATGTAGTGTTATTAAAGAGGTTTATTATAAAGTAATGTATAGAAAAATGAAATTGATAAAGCTGGACCGTTTAATACAAAGTAATAAAAAATATTTTCTTTTAGTTTCATAATAAAAAAATATTTTTGTTCGGTTTCAAAATTTTTTAAAATTTAAATCAAACTAATCCGTTCAGTCGATCCTCGGTTGAAGAAGAGTTATTAATTTTAAAAGTTTAAAGAAGCCAAATACATACACATTATATGTACCAAATCATGTATAAAGATGGAATGCATTAACCCTGAAGGTCTCTTTTATTTATATTAATTATATGCATATAAGATCATTAAAATTAATTAACTTATCAAAAAATAAAATGATATATTCATTTTTTAAATTAAATAATTTAATTCTTTTATGTGTAGGTAGATCTGAATCATTGAGTGGACATATCAACCTACAGTGGTCAATTTTTAGATAGTGACATAATTAAAAATTATATTTAATACTTGACCAAGGTCTTTAAATAAAAAACCCTAAATAATTAGGTAAGAAATTCCTGTAGAATGGAGCAGCGCAGAGTGACATTGGATATGCATTCGCAAGGTTTAGCGATAATCACCATCGATAATCCTCCTGTTAACTCCTTAAGTCCGCAAGGTTGTCAAATTCCCTCATATAAATTCGTATTTTGTCTCACAAATATTTCTAATTTGCAGTTTTTAGCGAGCTCTCTGATGTGTTTAAGCAAGTGAATGCACAGGCACATGTCAAAGCAATTGTCTTAACAGGTGTGTGCGTGCGTGTGTGCGTGTGTGTGTGCTGAGTGTGTATTAATATATACTTCAGGAGGAAATAACAAGTTTTCTGGAGGGGCTGATATAAAGTCAATGAGCAAAGACCCAAAATCAGGTTCTCATACACACACACACACACACACACACACACATATATATACACACACTTTCAGATGATAATGTAGCTTTGATACAATCTTTATTCGCTAGTATATACAATATGCATGTGTGTATTATACTAGTGCTAATACTATATTCTTCACGTTTTTAGAAAAGAAGGAAGGGTCTTTCCTGGAGCTAGTGAACAATCTTGTTGAAGGTAAGCTTTGCATAAAAATACGTTATAATCACTTAACACTCACACACACACACACACACACACACTCAGAATAAAGAAATACGTTTTATGATATGTATGTGTTTGTAAGCAGAGATACACCACAGGGCACATGTACATATATTGTATATAGACTTATAATTTTTATTTATCTATTTCCGCAGGAAATTCTAAACCAGTTGTAGCTGCAATTGTTGGCTTTGCTCTTGGTGGAGGCCTTGAATTAGCAATGGTTACTAGTGATATATTAAATTGCGCTAATTAATTCTTATTATCATTTCCTAAATAAAGAAGAAATATTTAATTTTTATTTTACCAGGCTTGCCATGCTCGTGTAGCTGCTCCGGATTCTCGCTTGGGTCTTCCTGAGCTGCAATTAGGCATTATTCCAGGCCTCGGAGGTACTTGTCCTGCGTGCGTGCGTGCGTGCTGCGTGCGTGTGACAACATAGCCAATTCTTTCTTTTTAACTAAAACATGTTATATACGCAAAGTTGATATGACATGAACTTGTGCAATATAGCTATATATATAGATATGTGTATGTATATATATTCATCTGTGTGTGTGTGTGTGTGTGCTGATGAAAGGTACTCAAAGGCTTCCTCGCCTCGTTGGAGTAGAGAAGGCCATCAACATGATGCTGGTATGCATAATTGATACGGCAGATACGTACGTGTGTATGTATATAACTAAGTGTGTTTATTATTACAGTCAAGTAAAATGATAACAGGAGTTGAGGCACTCGAGGCTGGGCTTGTGGACATGGTATGTTCACATGGTGAAGTTATAAAGCGTGCTAAAGATTATGCTTTAGATATTTCTAACCATGTGAAACCATTAATGAGAACACTGGAAGGACAGATAAATTGGAGCATAATGCTTTGGATATAATTAATGCTGCTAAATCTAAGGCAAAGAAGACATATAAGCATGTGGAATATCCTTTTATATGCTTGGACGTAATTGAACATGGCATATTACACGGGGGTGTACAAGGCACGGTTCTGGTGAGCTGCGTGTGTGTGTGTGTGTGTAATATCTCTATACACATGGATGTGCTAATGGTATGATCAATTGTGTGTCTATACATACATTCAAATATAAATAATGAAGTTTATGTTGCACATGCATACATTCATACGCACACGCACACACACACACGTGTGTGTGTGCATACTACATTATGTCTAGGTATATATGATAGTACCGTGTATGTCTGTTGTGCAGGAACGGAAACTGGGAGTAGAAACAATTAAATCTCTAGCTGCAAAAGCGTTGATGCATGTATTTCTTGCAGAGAGGACTGCTTACAAGGTATGTTTCTGGTTCTTATATCATACACACAGATGAAACGTATACACGTATACCTTATCGTTATAACGGTACCTATATATTTCTGTATGCAGAAGAGGTTATATGTTTTGCTTACATATCTCAATCATATTCTCTCTCTCACACACACGCGCGCGCGTGCGCGTAACTGTAAACATATTATATAATATATATATATATATATAGACACACACACACACACATATGCATATATATAGTCCATGTGATTCACACATATGTACAGGTGCCTGGCGTTACTGATGGTAAACTGAAACCCCGTTCAATTAAGCGTGTTGGTGTTATTGGAGGTGGTTTAATGGGATCTGGAATTGCCACGTCACTAATTCTTCATAATGTACAAGTTTTTTTAAAGGAAGTTGATGGAGATCGTCTGCAATCTGCTATTACCCGAGTTCACTGTAAGTTTACTATGTTGTATATATTTATTAAGTGTAGTATATATGTTTTTCTATTAAGCTTTAATTTATATAGTTTGTGTGTGTGTGTGACTGTGTGTATAATACTAAGTTTTAACTTTTAGTGAACTTGAAAAGTCGGGTTAGCAAAGGGTCCTTGTCTAAGGAACAGTTTCAAGACGCAATTAATAATCTCATCGGTACCGTTGATTACAAAGGATTTGACACCGTGGATCTCGTCATAGAGGTATGCTATCATATACATGTCATTGTAAACGATATTTACGGATATACATATGGAGTTTACATATGTATGCATAGATATATGTGTATATTATAACGAGTATTTTAAAGTCTACATATGTATGTATACATATATGTGTGTATTATAACGAGTTTTGTAAATTTCAGGCGGTAATAGAGAGTGAACCATTGAAGAAGAATATTTCAAGAGATTGATAAAGTATGCTCTAAAGATTGTATATTTACCTCGAACACGTCCTCATTTGATCTTAGCGTTATTACTGAAGATGTATCTTTTCCTGAACGCATAGCTGGAGCTCACTTCTTCAGGTATGTGCATATATATGTATGTTAGTGTATAATATAATATATTGTATACATATATTAAGAATAGATTTATGTTATGCATTCTTGTATATTATATCAAATAGTTAAGATACACATCTTTACCATTCAGTATTACGTTCTATGTGTGTAACATGGGTTCTCTCTCTCTCTCACACACACACACGCACACCCGAATTGAACTTTTTTTGCAGTCCAGCCCATGTGATGAGACTAGTAGAAGTTGTACACACACCGAAGACGTCTAAACAGAGTATTTGTGATCTAATCACGTTATCAAAAACCATAAACAAGATACCTGTCGTGGTTAAGAATGTGCCCGGGTTTGCAGTCAACCGTGTCTTTGTTCCGTACAACAGGACGGCCGCTTTTCTGGTTGATTTGGGCGTCCATCCATACAGAATCGACTCTGTACTTAAAGATTTTGGCATGCCCATGGGTCCATACAGGTTCGTGCGTGTGTGTGCGTGTGTAGCTACACTCAGGTATACTAGTGTATGTGTATATAGACAAGTGTTTACATGTATAGATAATCATAGTAGTAACATTCAGGACACTCTCTCTCTCTTTCTCTCTCACACAATGCTTATAAATTTATGGCATCAGCTATGTTGTACTTGCATATACTGCCTATCTATGAGACACACAACATATATGATAGTAATATGTACGTGCAGGTTGGTAGATATGGCCGGTCTCCAAATTGGCACATACGTTTCGGGAATATTCCGAAAAGAATTTGGTGACAGAATGTACTCATCTGATCTTGGGGATTTAATGGTTAAGGCCAACCGTGTTGGTAATGAACGTTGATTACATTGTTATTACATATGTTGAACCTTGTATATATATATATAATTAAAAAGTTAATATGGTAAATATAATGCAAGTGTATCATATATAAATTATTAGTGCTAATATTTTTGTTATTTCCAGGCGAAGCTGTGGGAAAGGGATATTATAACTATCATGGAAGCCGTCAGGAACATCCGGCACCCGAGTTAGATGACATTTTGAGCCAATCACGAAAGCTTTCAGGGGTCCATTCTCCAGAAAAGGTAAACTAATCTCTCTCTCTCGCGCGTGTTAATGTACATCATTAGTTCTGTCGTGGTATTATTATGCAAATGATATGGTAAATAAGGAGGGCCAACCTATCTATCACATAAAATGTATTGATTTATAGTTTTAGTTAAATAACTAAATTTAAGGATGCATATTAACAGTATAACTGATTATATATTAATTATAATATTAACAAGGTTTTATTATTGACGTGTATGTAGGCCGCAAATATTACAGACAGGACATTATAGAGATGATATTCTTTCCTGTTGTGAATGAGGCTGTGAAGGTAGTTGAAGAAAATGTTGTGATTCGTGCTTCTGATCTGGACATTGCTTCTATACTGGGCATGGGATTTCCCTCCTTCAGGTGTGTGTGTGTGTGTGTGTGTGCGTGCGCGCGTGCGTGCGTGTGTGTGTGTGTGACATAGATTTTCTTTATATCTTGTAGGCTTTAATAAACAAACATTATGATATTAAGGCTGTACCTTTGTATATACACACACACACACAGTGTTAGGCTAAGTAAACATACGGTTAACAGGCGTATATTAAAGAAGAATTTTGTAAAACAGACTATTTCGCTTAGCCAACGCCGTCTCTCTCTCTCTCTCTCTCACACACACACACACACACACAAACACATAACTTACAGGTCATGCAAGTATTAACTAAAGTTATCTTTTCAAACACACGCTGTTTATATATGTCTTCATTACCATTATGATATACTTGTTAAAGCTGTACCTTTTTATGTACACACACAACACACATGGAAGTGAACATACGGTTAACAGGAAAGAAATATGTAAAACAAATATTATGATCTACTTATACTATGTCGCTTCGCCTAATCTCTCTCTCTCTCTCTCTCTCTCTCTCTCTCTCTCTCTCACACACACACACACACACACATGTAACTTACAGTTCGTACAAGTATTTAACTAACCGATTGAAAACACACACGCTGTTTATGTCGTCATTAGCATTAGTTTTATGTATTGATTATTTATTTGTTTGTTTATAACAGGGGAGGAATTATCTTCTGGGCAGAAACAATTGGTTTGAACAACATTTTAAGGAAGCTGGAGCAATGGCAAGGGAATATGGCTCTTGCTTTAGACCAACTGCTTCTCTTCATAAGCTCGTTGCTTGCAATACTCCAATGGTACACACACACACACACGCACACGCACACGCACGCACGCACATTATATGGTGTATTTGTTAACATATACATATGACAGAGTAAGGTAGGAGCCGCTTCCCGCTTGTAAGAGAGCTGAAGAAAAATGGATGACATAAAAACAAGGGAATCGTTTGTGAGTTTAATTATAAAACTTTTGAAAAAGGATATGTATAAAATAAGTTAATAATAATTTAATAATAGTAATTTAATAATAATTTAATTTGTTAATAATTATAATAATTTAACGGATAATCGGAATTAGACTCCAGTTTAAAACCTCATAATTCGCAAAGATTTTTATTATATTTTTTTAATTAAAACATTAATCATATAATTCATTCAGTTTTATATAGTTTAAATTTATATACTCTATCTTAATTTCTTATTATTACTTTAGATCGTTTGATCCACAACGTCAGCTACTTATTAAAAAATAGAGCATTATTATTTTAAAATATTAATTTATGTTATATTTTAAAATTTTAAGACATATTTTATATTTTTATCAAATTATTAAGGCATCATTTCAATTATGATGTATAACAATTCATGAAGGTTAATTAAAAATAAATTATATTAGTTAATTAATTAAGATTCTGAAGAATATTCAAAAGAAAGGTCCCAATTTGCAAACCTTGGCCACAAGTGCATCCCCAGCGGAGATTGCAGTTTCAAATACCTTTCTAACATTTAAGTTCCTTATTCTGTCGCTGTAAATCCTGCGAAAAACAAAAAAACGATTATTTAATTAATTAAAAATAACAAAATAAAATTATTATTAAAATAAAAATTAATTAAAAATAAATTAGTAAATAAAATAAATTATATAATCGCTTACTCTATCCAGCCTACCCGTTTCAATACGCAAAGCGTTGTTAGTGAGACAAACGTGTACATTATAATGCTGTTTAACAAAGCCATTGTAAAAGCATTAAAACCGCCTGTCATGTCTTTTGAATGAAACGGGTCTCCCACGTCAGCATACCCTACGCTGACGTCTTTTTTAAAAACGATTTTAGTTTTAAAATACAATAATAAAAATTATTACTTTATAAATAATTTAGAATTAAAATTAGGGCTAAGTGTTTAAACCCTAATTAATCTAACATTGAATTGTACCTTAAATTGTTCGTTTTAAGGTAAATACAATAATAAAACTTATTAAATTTATTAAAAACTAATTTAATATAGTCATATTACCTAAATAATTTGATTTTATTTAATCCTTAACATAACATTCCGGTAGAATATGCCACAAAATATTCCAGTAAAATCACTTTGTATTTAAATGATATCCCGTCGGCTTGTGTGTGTGTGTGCTGTGCGTGTGTGTGATTGCTTTTAGTAGAACTCAATTATGAGCCAAGAGTAACATATAACATATAATCAGTTTATGCATACGTATAGAATTAATGTGTGTGTGTGTGTGTGTGTGTGCGTGTTCGTATATGCAAGCACATTACAAAGTAATCTGCAGTGGAAACTACGGTATGCTCTATAAACACAAAAATAGGTATACACGTATATATGAATGTACGTGCAAAGAACTATGTTAAATAAATTTTATATTAAATAAATGGTGAAGTATTTATTCAAGAACAGCATTGTACCAGAAAGCTTGAGCATGTAGTGATATGGAGTCCTTGTACTTCTTAGACGATCCAACACGTAAGCCTCCCTCCAGCCAATCGTTTCGCTGAATCCAAACTTCGCGGGCAAAATCCAACAAGCCAAGCATCTACGTAATAGAAGTGTGTGTGTGTGTGTGTGTGTGTGAGAGAGAGAGAGAGAGAGAGAGCTCTTACCACTCCACCTTTCCAACAGAGAGCCGAAGGGTCTCCCCGACTTTGTAGCACCTGCGCAGAATATCTTTTTATAATACTGGATAGCAAACAAACATATAAACAGCAAGCATTTACTAATAATAATATTACTTATTACCTCAACCCTGTCAATTGCTTCTTGCCTAGGAATAGATTGCATAACCCTGGGAATGAAAGAGCGTCTTGTGTGAAATAACTCTTAGATATAAACTCTTTATCTTACTTGTTTTCGAGAAACTCGACAATGCCTCGCGTAGAAGCCACACCTCCGACCTACAAACACCATAGTAACGTTGATTAACCACATACACACACGCGCACACACACCCACACACCCACAAGAATGAGTCAACATACCAAAAGGATGTTGGAGAAAAACTTTGCCTTCAAATCAAATCGACCTGTCGTATTCACCTTATTAAGTCAGAAACATAAATTCTGTGTGCAAGAGATGTGTAACAATATAGGCGCATATTACGTATGTGAATATATGATACTATTTATATTTATATAAATGTTATAAAGCTGAAAATGAATAATATGTTAGACTGCTAAATACCTGTCGAAAGTACACTACTCACAATGGCTTCATGCAGCCCCAAACAGGAATCAAAGAGGGAGAGAGTGTCGCACTACGCCCACTTGAAGCTGGTTCACTTGTTATTTCATCCACAAGCATGTCCTCATGGTCAGTATAATACCTGAAAAATCATGTTTTACATAGACATCAGAATATATGATTAAATAAGTTAATGTAAAATAGATAGTAAAATATCTCTCTCTACCTCTCTCTCTCAACACACACTCGTGCATGTTTTGCTGATTTCACTTATAAACAAAAATAACTCTGGAAGCAGATCTCATATATATATATATATATATATATATATCTTACCAAGACCTTTGCGACAGCTTACGTTCTTCAGGTGCAAGAAGGGCAGGATAAAACAGACCGGCTGGTGGAACCTGAGTAGCATATAGTTAGCATATATACAGTGCACGTGTATATATATAAATATACCTTGTGTTATATTATAGAGGTTGTGTATGTGTACAAATAAGATCAAGATTACGTTTACTGCGACCAAATTAACTCGATATGTGTCAGGCTCGTTCCCTGAAACACAGGAAAAAACCTCTGCAGGTGCGAAGGGTTCACCGCCAGCCTGTATAAGAGTCAAATCTTAGGTGTGTCTAACGCAGAGTAAGCACACAAGCACACACACGCGTATGCAACCTTAAAAACTTACAAGTAACGAGCAGTGAGATTCTTTCAAGCGATCAAGCATATTCATATCCAAAGAATCTGTAAAAGGATCTGTCTTCAGAGGTGGCCAGTTCTCATGCCGTTGTTGAATCCATAGAAGACATCTTGATATATCCTGGTTTTCGTGCTAAAACTTAAAAACACAGACCCACGTCGCGCACAGATATGAGAATGTACCTCTCCACCATAAGGAAGCATTCTATGTGTAGGTAATATAGACACTCCATCCTGCGGAAAAAACACACTCCATACATAGAGAGAGAGAGAGAGAGACACTTGCCTCAACACAAGTTATAGATGCAACTTGAGCACCTAGTTGTACGACGCATGCTGTTGATATGCCGTTCCCGAAGGTAGCCGCCACACATTCCTGTACATTATAATTTTTAATATGCATTTACCACTTCCTCATAATTAAATATAACATATCTTAATATGTTATCTGATTTTACCTGATGTACAACTACTGACTGGAACTCTAAATCCTTCAAAAGAACTGATACAAGCTCCTTCACCTCTGAAATAAACTCATTCAGCACAACACACACACACACACACGATACACATCCAGGTGTCCAGCGTGTATGTACCTCTATTGTCGAAAGTATCAGGAACCACAAGCACAGCTGATAAGTTCCGCCGGCTCCGCTTGTCGGCTGAAAGCTTTGTTAATAATGTCCACTCCCAAATGACATAAATATCTTCATACACCTGTAAACTTAACCATTAAGTAGCCTAAGACGAACATATTATGTTGTGGAACTGTGTATACTACCTGTTGCATAGGATATTGATGTGATAAGTTAAAACGACCCTGCAGATTGGCCGTCTCAAAACGTAAGGTTGGCTAGCTGGAATCTTCAAAGCCTCCTCACCACATATGTACCGACGGAAGGTGCGATTTTCTTCATCAGCTAGCAAGAAACCCCTCTAACACACACACACATACAACGCATACACGCACGCACGCACACGCACCAGGATTATCTTCCAACACTTGAGTCCATTGATGATGTTGTGCTCTTGTTCCAGCTTCTGGTAACCTCCTCTATTGGCCTCCTACAATCACCAAAGAGGAAAAAATATATAGTTGTAATACTCTATTGACACTATTGTATTTTAAAACCAATAAATCGTGCTTACCACATTATCAGACTCGTTAGAAAATAAAAGTTCGAACTCCTAGAAGTGATTCAACCGAAATCAACAGATAAAGACATATAAACAGGGCTTTAACTGATACACGAGCGACTATAATAAAACTTATATATAGTAGTTAATACCTGAAGGCAAGTCTCCTCTCGATCTCTTTTAGGTCCCGGATGTCTAATCTGTAAAACAGTACTTGGAAACTCAGCTAATAAGTTACCAATAATGAACAGAATACAGACCCTTGCTCACCAATGGCACCATTTTGTTCACTCAAGCACTCCCGCTTCCCTGGAGTATACCAGGCAATGCAATTTGGCACTGTAACAGGCGCTTGCCATGATGCAAATCCAACCCTCAGGTTCTGTGAGCCTACATTTGTAGATAACAATCAGTAAATCTATAATTCTCTGCTCGTGTGTGTGTGTGTGTGTGTTGTTGTGTGTTGTCTGTGTGTGCTTGTGTATGCGTGTGTGTGAACACGCATTTCCATATCCCAGGATTGAATCTATGCATTACCTGGATTGATGACGACGAGCTCAGTGCCCTTCTCGGCGATCAGCTGCGTCGGCTGCAGAGATTTGTAGTACTCCACCGTCTTCTCCACCATAGCCAGGAAGAACCAAGATTAGGGTTTAAGGCTTAATTTTATTCAACTGCCTGGTTCTTAATTTAGGGTTCTTCCCAGCTATGGCGGCATCCGGATTTCCAAGGGGGAGCGATGGCGAGGAAGACGATGAGGACACATACATGAATACTCGCCAGGAGAAGCATAAGAAAGGTAGCGGTGGATTGGTGCCATCTAAATCCACCGTTTATGTGGGTAATTTGGATTTCTCTCTCACCAATAGCGATCTCTTCACCATCTTCAGTAGATTGGGAAAGGTTGCAAAGTAAGTTATTGTACATATCTACATTTCCACGCTATGCAAGTTATGTAGTTTTTTTTCGTTACATCAGACTTAATCTCTTGAAGGGTGACAGTGATGAAGGATAAGGTTACACGGGAGAGTAAAGGTGTAGCTTTCATCTTGTTTAAAGCTCGTGAAGATGCAGAGAAAGCGGTACACACTGTGTGTGTGGTGTGTGTGTGTGTGTGTGTGTGTGTGTGTGTGTGAGAGAGAGAGAGAGAGAGAGAGAGAGAGAGAGAGAGAGAGAGAGAGAGAGAGAGAGAGAGATTTGCGTGTTTCTATGTGTTCACACATAATAGTTTCTTTGTACAGGTGAAAGTAATGAATGGTGTAGTATTGAATAAGAGAACACTCAAAGTTTCTATTGCACAAGACAATGGACGAGCTAGAGAATTCATTCGTCGGAGGGTAATATTAATGATCATTGAGAGAGAGACTTATATCTGTATGTGTTGCAGGAGTACAAAGACAAGACTCGGTGTTATGAATGTGGGGAAAGGCCATCTTTCATATGAATGTCCAAAGAATCAGGTCATCTATACTTTCACATGCTACATATATGTGTTGCACATATAATAACTACATATTAGATGGGTGATATGTTAGAAAGTGATGTTCATATATAAATTACCTTTACTCTTATTTCACACACACTTACTCGTTAAGGTATATACATATGCTTGCATGTGCATCTCTCTCTCTCTCCCTATCATGCTGTTGCTTCACCTTATTGAGAATGTTAAACAGCTTCCGAGAGAGCGGCCCATCTCTAAGAAGAGGAGAACCCAGAGAGCAGATGAAGATAGCAAGCAACAAACTGATGAAAGGTTATATGGCAATACATATAAGATCATACTTTCGATAACACAAATTAAGATTATATAATGTAACTATACAACCATACAGTGAGGATGAACCACAAGAAGAAGCACAACCACCAGAAGGCTGGGCCTCTATTGTTGATACAAGGTACATCTCTAGATAGTTTAAAAGACACCCGTGTGTGTGACAGATATTATGATTAGATTCTTTTTCTGTAGGGAAACATTTAACATGAATCAGGAGCAATCATCATCAAAGGGACTTAAGGTGGACACACGAATGTGTGTGTGTAATATACCGTACATTATCCACTAATACGAGTTTTGTTTACAGGGTCCCAAAAGACGGAGTGGCTACTTTAGTGACGAAAGTGACAATGATTAAAGTGAACTTCTGTAAGATATGTGTATTATCGGTTTCAGAATTAAGATGTGTAGCTTATATATATACACACTAGAGAGAGAGATTCATATAGATGTGTGCGTGTGTGTGTATACAGGGATGTGTGCTTAGCAAATACTTGTCATATATTAAGCAAACATTGTTCATGTAATATGACACTAACCAAGGCTGAGCACCTCGATCTCAAAAATTAGCTCCGAGTTTGGTTTAATGCCCCATGCAGGAAAGCCCTGAGTACCATACCCATAATCCGGGGAGCACTATATTAAAACAAATAAATAAACAAAATTTTAATCACAATATTATTCATACTGTATTAATTTAGATTTATATTATAGTCAGATAACAGAGTTTTTATATACCTTCAGACGAGCAACCTCTCCAACCTGCATTCCATGACTCCTTCGTCCCAGCCTGAGATATATAAAATACGTGTGTTTACCGTGTGGTGTGTATGTGTTTATGCCGTGTATGTGTGTATATTATTTTTGTGTCTAAAAAACGAGAAAGTTAACTACCTTTAATAACATTTCCGAGCCCAATTTTGAAAGAGAACGGCTTCTGTCCTGCATCCTTGGTACTGATTGGAAATAAACAGTAGAAAATAAAACATAAATGTAGCTTATATTACCTGAAACTACCACTATATATATTACACACACACACACACGTATGCATATACTTTCTATGCTATTGAGTCTATTCTGGCAAACTTTAGATTGAATAATTAATAATTAATAATACGTATTATATATGATTTAAGAACCACATGAAATTGATATAATTACCTCCAAAATTGCACATTGAGATCCCCATTCTTACCTGGAAAAAAAAGCAATTGTATCCTGCAATGTGTCTCTCTAATTTTTACTCACCATAGCCAGTGCAGTGGACTGTTACATTCTGACCTTGCTTGGAAACGCTCCAGTGCCCGCCTTGACGACCTCCTTCTCCACACCCATGCTAACCCTAAGCCCTAAACCGCAGGTACCACTTTGATTTTACTTCTTTAGAACTTTTTAAATATAATATTAAATAATATTACTAAATAATAATTTTGTCATATAATACAATTAAATAACAAAATTAGTTTTTAATAAGTCTCCTTCCTGACATTAATATGAGGAACGGTTTCACAATCCAACCCCTTTTTGTACTAGTGTTGTGAGAGTTCCAAAATATAGACATGTGTATATTCATTAGTTCAGAAACTTAATTTAATTTATATAAAAGAGTGAATGATTCAGATTGAATTCAATCTGACAGCTATCAAAATCACATGCTAATAATGCACATGGATTTTACACATCTCCTTCTCTCTCGGAAAGATGTAAGTTGGTTAGGGTTCTCTTGTATATGGGTCCAGATCTGAAGAAACATCAGGAGGAGGCATTGGTGGATCTGTAAGCGGCACAACTTGTTTCCGTTGCATAAAATGTTTTAACCATTGCACAAAATATTTTTAACCGTTACACATGTACAATCTGTAAAGGATCGGGTTGAATATTGTGCCGAACCTCATAAACCTGCATCCTTGTCATAGCACTTGATATAGTTTTTTCTATAAGAAGGAGACTCTTAACTAAATTATGTACTGTAAGCTTGGGAAAATGAACCAACACCAATTTATCAACCTTATACTCCGCAGGAGGATGATGGTGCGAATTGTAGTGTTGTTGTTGTCTTACTTGTACGCAGCCCAAGTGTTCTGTTGAACAATTGAAGAATGCTCGTCAGATACCGATCTCATGACCTAGCATTAGCAACTCACAATAATCGAGAAGGCAAACCCAACTCTATTGGCAACACCGGTCATGACCATACAAGAGCTTATATGGGAAAGTATAATAGAACTTTGTACTCCAGTGACATAAATATATTGGAGAGATGGCAGATAACCATCCCAATCCGAATGTTGAAAGTTTACATACTTTGCGATCATTTCTTGAAGGTTATAACGAGCTATTCTACTAAACCATCTGTCTGAGGATGATAAACACTTGTGAAAGTGTGTCGTATCCCTAGTCGAGACATCAAAAATGAAATGCCTTAGCCATAAATACAGGAGGCATTATCCGAGAGAATTCGCTCCGGACAAGAATGTTGAAACACGACCCAATTAAGGAGAAATTAATTAACAGCAGAAGCAATCGCACTAACAAGAGCACCAACTTCTATCCCAACAATTAGGTAATCAGAAGCAATAATAACTTACTCGTTGCCAGCAGTTGACCGCGGAAAAGGTCCTATTAAATCAAATCCACCAGCTCAAACAAACGAGAAACTACAATTGACTCTAATCGTCCTTTCGAAGCACATGGAGGTATTGCGAGCTTGGCACCACACACAGCTACGCACATACAAATCTCATCTCCTCGCAACTCTGGCCAACAGAAAGATCTGTGCAGCTTCTCCATCACCAACGAATGTCCCATGTGCCTGCCAAGAATAGAAGAGTCAGGTAAGCATGGAGGAAGTGTGAATGAAGATTGAAGGCACCACCAACTGCAAAGGATCATCTGGATCAGTCCCCACAAATAAAAAAATGTCGTCCTGAAGGCGATATTGCGAATGTAAATGCCTGAAAGGCAAGTCATCAGCAAATGATGCAGGATTCTCAAACCCATCACAAAGCCTTCGAACCCACGCTTAACCTTTTGAGCTTCCCGAACCTCATCCAAAAATGGGAAATCTAACTCTGTATTTTGCGGACATTGAACATCAAGTACACAATTGCTGATGGTACAGAATCTTTGTTCAAAAGGTTCACTAAGCTAGAACAACTGGTTTCTTGGGGTACAGAATAGAGAGAAGGTGGAAGAGGAGCCTGAGAAAGAGCATCAGCATCAGCCATGGAACTTCCTGGGCGATGAACAACTTCAAAGTCGTAAATTTGAAGTTTCAACCCACCAATACGACAATCAAATTCTTCCGCTTTAACAACGAAGTGATTGCTACATGATTGCCTTCCAACAACTCCGTGAACCATGCAAGTAGGCATGGAGCTTCTTAAAACCCCAAACTACTGCTAACACTCTTTTGTCGTGGAGTAGTTCACCTCTACTAGCTGCATGTACGGTTGATGTACGCAATAGGATGTTGTTTTCCAAGAACACTCGTACTCTCCTACATCAATACACCACGAGGCCGATGTCAGAAACATCTACATCAAGATGAAAGGGGTGTAATCCGGTACCCAAAACTGGAGGAGTCATTAAAACTTTTGAGATCTGCAAATGCCTACTTGCAATCCTTAACCAAACAAAAAAGTCATTACCGACTTCAACAACTCCCGCAACGATGCAGTACGATCTGAAAGATGATCCACAAAACGACCCAGATATTGTACCTTGCCAAGAAAGCGTTGCACATCATTCACACACTTTGGCGTAGGGAACTTCAAAACTGTAACTAGTTTGTCATGATCAACTTGCAAACCTTCACGTGAAATGCAATAACCCAAATAAGTGGTGTTCTTTGATCCAAACACACACTTAGATGGCTTCAACTTCAAACCAACTTCCCAGCCGATCCAAAACCTTACATACATCACCCATGCTCCTCCCACGCTCCATCCGAATGGATCAAAACATCATCGATGAAATCGGCAGTCATCTCTGGCATGTCGCAAAGAACCTCGTCCATTACGCTGGAAATTGCTGGAGCATTGCTCAAACCGAAAGGCATCACCAAGAACTCGTACAGGCCAAATGGTGTCGAAAAGCAGTCTTGGGAATGTCCATGTCAGCATCGAACTTGTCAATATCCAGAGCGAGATCTAACTTGGTGAACCAACGGCTCCACCTAGTCGATCCAAAAGGTCTATAGTATGAGGAAGTGGTACACATCTGAGACGGTTACCTTCATTAATGGGCAATAGTCAACGCAAATCGAACGCTCTCATCAGGCTTCATTAGAAGATGGTTCGCATGCCTAAGGACTTCAATATTTCTGAATAACACTCTTCTCCAACATCTCTTTGACATTCGCTCGTAAGATCTTGAGCTCCTTTGGTGACCGACGCTGAATAGATACCTTGATTGACCTAGCATCTCCAGTTGGAATAGGGTGGCGTGTCGTACTTGCCCCAGATGACAAGTTGAAGTTGAAAATTAGTATACTTCTTCTTGAGTTAATTAACAACTGTAGCATGCCGAACATCTGATTGGCCAGAAAAGGAAAGAAAGAACATGAAGGAAAAATGGTTGGAAGTAGGGTGAGACAAAAGTGATGAAGCATGGACAAAGTGGAATAGAAGTAAAGAAATGGAAGAAAACGAGGGAGAATCAAACAGGAGACTTTTAAAGTCACACTTAACATGATTGCGAGTCAACCAATCCATACCAAGTAAGGTAAAAGCTTGACTCGGCACCACCCCAAAGATTGAAGCTCAAACTCACACGTCCACAACAACAATGTCCACTTCATCCCGCGAACAAGCATGAGTATGTCCGTTGCCGTACAGAATGAAATGGTTCTACCGCACGACGCAAATGAAGGCTGCAACGTGTAGCAACAGATTGAGAAACAAGGACAAACTTGAACCTGTATCCACCAACACTGAAAGGAAAACAGGATGGCGTTGAAAACTTGAAAAGTGAAAACCGGATGATTTGGTGCCGAGTGAACCCCTTGATGATACTCCCGAAAGAAAGATGGAGGGTCACTAATTTATTCGCACGAGGACCCTCCTCTACTCGTGCGATTCGTCGTTTCCCGGAAGATCCACCGCATCACAACCTTCCACTGCAGCAGCACCAACCGGACGTTGTTGCCGCCATGGCCTCCATCCTGGAAATGGGGGACGCCAATCGGGAAACCGTTGACAGCGCCGATACGTGTGTCCAACCTCATCACATGCCCAACAACGAACTGCACGTCCACGTCCTCGTCCACGGGCCCCACCTTGTGCTGTACACGAGCGGCAACAGCCTCAACCTCCATCGGAGCAGTCCATCCCCAAGTGGAACGAGCACGTGAAGGCAAAGTGGGAGAGGTGACGACTCATATCGTTGTGCCAGCCTCAAAGCATCGTCAAGAGTCACTGGAGCTAGTGCATGCACAAGCCCCAAGGTTTGACGAAGTGCTGGCCACAACATACCTAACTTGATAATTCCGACATGTTAGGTTCTACACGTAGCAAAAGGCTTCAAAAGCGAACACAAACTGCATCACCGACTCAAATGACTCTTGACGAATACGATGCAACTGCTGAAAAGCATCATCCATAGTTGTTCGCATGCCCAAATGCACATGTTGAAGATCTCTTGAAAAAATTCCAATCTCCAAGTTGCAACGTCCAACCATTGTACCATTGCAACGCCATCCCTTGAAGACAAGTAGGAATTCACGTAAACATGAGCACCGTCCCACGAATGATATGTGGCAACCACAATGAAGTGGTCAAACCAATGGTAACACATCATCTCCCGGATTTTTGCAAAAGAAATTCGGCCGAACGTGGGGGTTTGCAACATGAGCAGGAGAAGTGTCACGACCAGATACAGGATACGAGTTACAGGATATGCCTATAAGATATACTTACAGGATATGCCTGCAAGATATTCCTACAGGATATGCCTATAGGATATACTACAGGATATGCCTAAAGGATAAGGGTCACTATTTTTAGCTCATGACCATATTAGACTCATGACCAGATTAGCTTGGAGTTGTGAGTATAAAAGCTCGACCTAATTGTTGTACAATCAGTTACTATCAACACCAGTCATTCTACGATCATTCTTGTCTTGTTCCTTGCTCTTGCCTTGTTCTTGAGTCAAGCCTTCTTGTTGTTATCTTGCTCTTAGGTCGTGGCTTGACAGTTTGATAGTAACTCCTTTCATAGCTTTTCGATTTTCAGCTACTTTTTTTTTCCTTGATTCTTCTCCTTCGTTTTTCTCCTTTTTTTTTTCTTTCATAGATCATGGCCGATTTTGAGCAATTTCAACGCGAGCACCAAATATTGCTTCATGAGCTAGCCACTTTGCGCCAAGTGGTCACAGATCTGCAAGGTTCCACCAACGCGGCGCATGCAGCTGCTGATGCATCCTCCAAGGCTGCTGCACAGGCTCTCTCTCAAGCATCCGTGATTTCCTCTACATCGAACACTTCTTCGGAGCCGAAGATTAGCATGCCAGAAAAGTTCAATGGCAATCGTGCCGATTTCC
Organism: Selaginella tamariscina; assembly: GCA_003024785.1. NCBI lineage: Eukaryota > Viridiplantae > Streptophyta > Lycopodiopsida > Selaginellales > Selaginellaceae > Selaginella > Selaginella tamariscina. Next base: position 54,752 of record PUQB01000723.1, read on the forward strand.
AAGGGTTCCTGAATCAGATTAGGCTTTTGATCCGCATGCAACCACGCCGCTACTCGACTGATGCACAAAAGGTTGGCCTTTTGGCATCCCTACTAGTTGGATCTCCACGGGCTTGGGTTGCCCCTTTGCTGGAACGTGACGACCCATTGATGGAAGACTTTGAAGGTTTCGTGGCTGCCTTTGAAGCTTGCTTTGGAGATCCCGATAAGTACCGTTCCGCATGCACGAAGTTACGAAAGCTCACACAAGGATCTCGACCAGCTTCCGTTTATGCATCCGAATTTCAGCAACTTTGCACGAACATTCCATGGGACGAGACTGCATTGATTGAACACTTCCGTTTTGGGTTGAGGGATGATGTGAAGGACCTTCTCCTTTCGTTACCGGATGCCCAAACATTAGCGGAGATCATGCAACAGGCCGTTCGCTGCGACAACCGCTTGTTCGAGCGTCGTCAGGAAAAATCCCGTCAGTAGTTCCTGCAAACCAATCCTGCAGCTGTGGTACATACTTCTGCGACACCTTCTGGAGTAGTTCCTATGGAGAAATACAAGCGTGGCCCACTTTCCGCTGCTGAGAAGCAACGTCGCCGCAGTGAGAATCTATGTTTGTATTGTGGTGAAGCAGGACACAAGGCGGCGGAATGTCCTATTAAAGCCAGGAAGTTCAAGACGCGTGAAGTTGAAGCTGAAGTTCAGTCGGAAAACTTCAATGTTCACTTCGTTTAGGAGCCACGAAGTTGGACGTAGGTGCAGGCTCCATTGGTGCTGCTCATACCATTCCATCACTCAAGTTTCCTATACACATTCATCTCAATAATCGAGAGCTCAAGGAGTTTGCCCTGTTAGACACTGGTGCAAATGCATGCTTCATGGATGACACTTTTGCAACTCAACATGGCATTCCGATGGTGAAGTTGAAGCGTGCAGTTCCTGTAGAGGTGGCCGATGGTCGTTGATTGCTTCTGGCGCAGTTACCCATGCTACCAAACCTCTCTCTTGCAGTCATGGCGCATTCAACTGTTCAATTTCCTTCAACTTGATCAAGACTCGGTCGACTCCCATCATTTTGGGCATGCCATGGTTCGTTGTTGCAAATCCTCAGATCAACTGGAGGTCTAGGACGTTCACGTTTTCCTCTCCGGCAACCAGGACCAATCCTGTACCTTCCTGTGTGCAGAATACATCCTTAGTGTCTGAGGCAGTACAAGCTACAGGATTGACCGTGCCTGTTCCTGTATCAGTGTTGAAGACTCCTCCTCGACAGGATCCACCTCCTATTGGTTCGTCAGCACACTCACAAGTTCTCCTCACTCCTGTGCATCCACGGACTTCTGTACAGGATTCTTCCAATCCTGTACACTTGTCAACATCCACACATGTTTCTCCCAATCCTGCCTCTTTTCATTACTCTTCTTCTGTTCCACCCCCAAGATCCTTCCTCTTTTTCAATCACAGCTCCCTCCTTCTCCTCTTCGAGTTCTTACCACTACCATGCATGAACTTGCCACTGATCCTGCTCCTTTTCATCTTTTTGCCTTCCAAGTAACTCCTACGTCCTCTTCTACCTTTCCTGTATCTGATTCCCCTGTTTTTCAATCTCCTTCTCCTGTTCCTTCTTCTCCTCCTTCTTCCCTGCCATCCAAGTATCACTCCTTTCAGAACGTTTTTGACAAGCACAAGGCTGCAGTTCTTCCTGTTCACAGGTCCTACGACTGTCCTATCGATCTTGTGGAAGGAAAGACTCCACCGTTCGGACCGATTTATGCACTGTCACCTACAGAATTGGAGGTTCTTCGTCAGTACATCGAGGAAAACTTGGCATCCGGCTTCATTCGTCACTCAAAGTCCCCTGCAGGAGCACCTATCTTCTTTGTCAAGAAGAAAGATGGGAGTTTACGTTTGGTTGTGGACTACAGAGGTTTGAATCAAGTCACCATTCGGAACCGGTACCCGTTGCCATTGATCCCGGAACTTCTCGATCGGCTGCAAGGAGCAAAAGTGTTCACGAAGATTGACTTACGAGGGGCTTACAATCTTGTACGGATTCGTCCAGGCGATGAGTGGAAGACTGCCTTTCGTACAAGGTATGGACACTTCGAGTATACGGTGATGCCTTTCGGACTTACCAATGCCCCAGCCGTGTTCCAACACATGGTGAACGACATCTTTCGTGACTTCTTGGACCAGTTTGTGGTAATCTACCTCGATGACATTTTGATTTTCTCCAAGGACCAGGCGGCTCATGACAAGCATGTACGACTAGTCTTACAGAGGCTTCGCGAGCATGGCCTGTATGCGAAGTTGGAGAAGTGTTTCTTCGACAGGGATACTGTAGAGTTCTTGGGCTACATCGTCTCTCCTGCTGGCGTTTCCATGGACATGCACAAGGTGAAGACTATCGCGGAGTGGGAGAGGCCCAAGTCTGTACGAGATGTACAATGTTTCCTTGGCTTTGCAAACTTCTACAGGCGTTTCATACAGGACTTCTCCAAGCGTGTACTTCCACTCACGGAACTCACCAAGCGCACAGGAGTGTTCTCTTGGTCCGACAAGGCAGAACATGCATTCACAACACTCAAGAACATCTTCACGACAGCTCCGATTTTAGCACATCCTGATCCTTCTCGTCCCTTCTTCGTTGAAGCAGATGCCTCGGATTTTGCAGTAGGATCTGTTCTATCACAAGTTGGAGAAGATAAGTTGCTTCATCCTGTAGCTTTTCACTCTCGTAAGTTCCTTTCGGCGGAGATCAATTACGAGATTCATGACAAGGAACTCAAGGCCATTGTGGATTCGTTCGAGGAGTGGCGGCATTTCCTGGAAGGTGCTGCGCATCCTGTACAAGTTCTTACGGATCACAAGAACCTGGAGTATTTTCAAACGGCTCGAGTTCTCAGTCGGCGACAGGCTAGGTGGGCGGAGTTCCTATCACGTTTTGATTTCGTCATCATCTACAGGCCTGGTTTTCGAAATGGCAAGGCGGATGCATTGTCTAGGCGCTCTTACCTTGCACCGACCCCGGGCGATCCTGCATATGACTGTCAAAAGCAAGTGTTGTTGGGTCCTGATCGACTTCGGCTTGCAGCACTACAAGTTCATCAGGCTCCAGCAGATTCCACACTCCTACAGGACATCCGTTTGCAGTTGGCTACAGACGACTTGGCAAGGAATGTGTTTTCACACATTAGTCCTGACATCGCAAGTTCCTCTTCCTCCAGTTCCCGTACAGACTACAAGTTGTTTACCATACAGGACGGACTCCTGTATCGGGAAGGTCTCCTGTATGTTCCTGTTGGTGTTTGCAGGACTCGTGTGGTACAGGATTGTCATGATACCCCGGCTACAGGACATTTTGGTGTGGCCAAGACAGTTGAGTTGGTGACTCGCAACTATTGGTGGCCTGGGTTGCGAGGTTTTGTGGACAAGTTTGTACGGAGTTGTGACACCTGCAATAGGTCGAAGATGCCTCGTCACGCGCCCTCTGGTCTTCTTCGTCCTCTTCCTGTTCCTTCTGCTCCTTGGAGATCCATTTCTATGGATTTCCTCACAGATCTTCCTCCTTCTCGTGGATTTGATGCAGTTCTTGTCGTGGTTGACCGTTTCACCAAACAAGCTCATTTCCTACCATGTCACAAGACTGCTACAGGCCAGACAACTGCTGAGTTGGTGATCCGCGAAGTATTCCGACATCATGGTCTTCCTGAGAGCATTGTTTCTGATCGAGGCCCACAATTCATGTCCAAGTTTTGGCGAGAACTTCTCCGGAGTCTACAGGTTAAAGCGGACCTTTCTTCAGGATACCATCCACAAACTGATGGGCAGTCAGAACGCACGATTCAGACCTTGGAGCAATATCTTCGCTGCTTCATCAGTTACCAACAGGACAACTGGTTGGACCTTCTTCCAATGGCGGAGTTTGCCTACAACAACTCCGTTCACGCATCTACAGGCCAGACACCTTTCTTTGCTCTTACAGGCTACCATCCACGTTTTGACTTTGCTCCTCCTGCTTCTCCTTCTTCTGCTCCTGCAGTAGGATCGTCTCCAGCATCTTCGTCAGGTACATGAGGATCTCCGGGTTCATCTTCAGCAGGCACAGGAACGGTACAAGCATTATGCTGATGCTCATCGTCAACCGGCACCTACATACAAGATTGGTGATCTCGTGTGGCTTCTTCGTCGGCATATTCGCACCAACAGGCCTTCTTCTAAGTTGGATTTTCAACGATTGGGCCCTTACAGGATTGCGGCTGAGGTCAATCCTGTAGCTTTCCGACTCGAGTTACCATCTACGGTGAAACTTCATCCTGTGTTTCACACTTCTTTGTTGGAGCCGTATCATCCTTCTTCTCTTCTTGGTCGTGCTTCTTCTCCTCCCCCTCCTGTGGTCATTGACGGTGAACCTGAGTATGAAGTTGCAGCCATCCTTGATTCTCGTCTTCATCGCCGCCAACTTCAATACTTGGTGGATTGGAAAGGTTATTTGCCTACCGATCGCACTTGGGAACCTGCATCCAACTTACTCCATGCTTCTTCCAAAGTTGCTGCTTTCCATCGGCGTTATCCTGCTAAACCAGGTCCCAAGACTCGTGGAACTCGTCCTTAGGGAGGAGGTGCTGTCACGACGGATATACAGGATATGCCTATAGGATATACTTACAGGATATGCCTGAGGATATTCCTACAGGATATGCCTATAGGATATACTACAGGATATGCCTAAAGGATAAGGGTCACTATTTTTAGCTCATGACCATATTAGACTCATGACCAGATTAGCTTGGAGTTGTGAGTATAAAAGCTCCGACTTAATTGTTGTACAATCAGTTACTATCAACACCAGTCATTCTATAATAATTCTTGTCTTGTTCCTTGCTCTTGCCTTGTTCTTGAGTCAAGCCTTCTTGTTGTTATCTTGCTCTTAGGTCGTGGCTTGACAAGGAGTACCCTAGGTTATGAATGCTGCCATTATTGAGAGTGATTGTTCAATTGCATACGCATGGCATCCAACAACTGCATGAGTAACTGCTTCACATATAATGGATTTGCCTGTTGTGGATCCATGAATGAAGAAAAGACAAAATCTAAGAAAGAAATAGATCTAAACAATGAAAAAGCTAATCTAAGAAGACAAAAAAAATCGATAAAAAACACAAATTCGAGCACTCCGTAGGGAGGTGCCCCTCACCTCCACCAATGTGAAAGCTCGAAATATAGAAATGTATATATTCATTAATTCAGAAACCTTAACTTATATACAAGAGCAAGTGTTAAATTGAATCCAATTCTACAGCTATCAAAATCCATTATGCTAATAATAATATGCACATGCAGGTAATACACGTGGATCTTACAGTGTTAATTAAATAAAAGTCAATTAATTAACAATTACTCAAAACAAGGAAAAAACATGTATTTAAAGAAACATATACATAGAAAATTATGTATATATATGAAATACATTAACCTATCTTTTTATTTATATCCTTTAAATGTATATAATCATTAAAATAATTAATTTAATTAACTGTAATTAAGCTGAATTGTGAAAACTAGAGAATATTGAAATGTTCTTTATATCAAATTGAAATCAGCTTTTATATATTATATAATTATAGATATATACTATATAGATTCCTAAATACTTGGTATATACTATGTACATGTATCGATAGATTCTTTAATTAATTTATAATTTGTAATAGTTAATAATTTATACTTGGCCAAAAAGTTTTTTAATAATGTAAATAAGAATTTAATAATTAGAAAATACATAACTAAATTGAGAACTTAGAACTTACGGATATTTTCTTTGTAAATAATATAAGTTTAAAAATATAATTTTACATTAGTGTTTAAATTGGGAGCTATAAAAATATTAAATATTATGCATAACTGTTTTAATAGTAACATATTAAATTATGCATAACTGTTTTATATTAAATATTATTCATAATGTTTACATAATCCAAGGAAATACGTATCTTTAAATTGATAACTATATAATTTTTAAAATCTGATTCACCGCAAATATAAACAATTAGTGTTGCAAAATATATATACATACATACTCATACATATGTACATACTTCAAATATGCACTCATACATGTATAGGCATATGTACATACTTCAAATATGCAATTTAGTTTTGTAAGTTAATCTCAAAAACAGAATAAAAGTTACATAGTCTTCCCCTATTTCGCTGGAATATTACAAAAAAAAAGAAAGGGAAGAGAATATTCCAAGAAACTTCAAACTTTCTTCGCTTTCTTACTCTTTGACGATGGTGCCTTCTGCATAAATGCTGTCCCCTGTACACACCATAATACACATTATGCACACACACACACATGCGCGTGCGTATATGTATGGCAAGTCAGCCGATCTTATTCTGTCCTTTATGCTGTCTTAGGTGTATATGTATATGTATGTGTTTATCTAAATATACGAGTGCAACCTTGACCGAAAACAACTCTATATCTATATACAGTATATCTAATATATCTGTATATGAGTGCGAGAATATACGTACCTGAAGCCACTCATTGTTCACAGATTCCAAATTGCGAGTGCCTGTCTCCACTACCTTCGGCCTCCGTCCCTGATAACACATATATATACATAATTAAACACAAGCTATAATGTTATATAGGTGTTATATATAAGCCAATTTGTTACATACATACTTGGCTGTTATATATGTATATGTGTGTATTGGTTAATAATCAATCAAAAACATAAACTACTAAATAGAGAGAATGCATTCTATATATTGCTTTCACAGCTCAATTTCTTTAGTCATGGGCTACTATGTCATAAATTTAGTATGTACATGCATTACATTCTACTAATAGCGTGATTATATGACCTCTACCCAAGCAGCATCAATAGAAGCAGTTGGATATGTGTGTGTGTGTGTTCCATATGTGTACACATTTCCTATACTTAGTCTAGGTGTGAAAGAACAAGTCCCTGTATAACACACACACCCATACACCCATACCAAGATCACGGTAGTATAATGCCTTCGCTCCATAAGATACATACAAGTGTTATAAATAACGAGATATACCTTTGAGAAGCGTTGGACTTGGCCATAGATCCACATGCCGAGAAGACCAACGAGAGCAAGTCCAAGAGTGACAAGGAAGAGTGTTTCTCCACTCAAAAACCCACCAACTTCCGCGACTCCACAGTCCCATTGTAAAACACGCTTTTATGTGTGTCCTCACCAACTTGATAAATCACACTTGCCACCAATGCAAAGCTTCCTGGCTGCATTCACACTCTCTAAGTACCCTACACAATACAAAGATAGCGGTGCTATGTCACATACAGAGACACAAACCTTCCCATGGATACAGACAGGAGCACACGCATACGCTTATACATATTGCGTATAAACGTACGTAGGGATAAAAGTACATAAATATGCATACACATCAGTATATAGTCTAACAGAAAACATCTATGTATATATGTCTTTACAAATGAAACCGATTTGGCAGATATGTATCGCTAACGCTTAACATCAAGAGAGAGGTGTATGATGTATACACAGACTACTTATTACGTGTGTATGTGAATGTACATGTATATTCACCTGTAAAAACTTGCTAACGGCAAAAGGATAAGCAAAGGTTGCTTGAGCACCAGGAGGAACAGTGGCATTGCCAAACTCCTGCATACAAAAAGAAAAGGAATACAATATTATATAAAACCTCAGTTACTCCATATAAAAGAGTTAATGAATGGGAATATTCCGTACCATGGCCGTTAGATTCTGCACCAGAAGCTTGTGATCGTAGGGAAGGTGAAGAGATGCCCTGATTGAGTTCACATGTAAAATGGAGTCACCTAGAAATATACATTAACAAATTAGATAAATCTCATACGAAAGAAAACCACCATACGAAAAACAGATATTTCTGTGTACATATACATACTGCTCTCGCATTCTACAGGACCATCAGTAACAAATGTATCAGAGATAAGAACTCTGATCGCTGAGTTTAATACAAAAGAAACTACACAACTAAAGAAATATGCATATCTACACGCACAAAACACAATAACTCTACAAAGTATACAAATTATCTATACACACACGAGAGAGAGGGAGATGTGGAAATTAGGACCATCAGCAAAAAATAGTTCAGATATATAAAACTCTGATCGCTGAGTTTAATAAAGAAACTACATCATTCGGTCCAACAACAAGACACGCACACGCAGATACACACACAAACGAAAGATGCCAAGTCCCTAGATAAATGTTTCTCTATATATACACAAATATGTATGTTAGGTAATAAAACAACATGTTTACATGGTCATATACGTACATATTGCATTTTTCGCAAATATTTTGAACTGCAGATGTTGGTTTAGTATGTTGCACACACGTGTTGCATATCTACAAGTACATACATACACACGCACATATACACATACCGCTGTTGCTGATTCCGAGAAGGAGATCAGTTGGCTCGCCAGCAGGAACTACTGCGTGAAGAAAAAAAGAAACGTTTTTAGACATATATCTTATATACAGATAGCAAATTTACATTTTGGGGATTGTTGGGGAAGAATAGACAGTATCAACCCCAACAGCGGGTCCGACGCCTTCGAAAGCATCCATCGCGCTCTCATCAACAACGCCAACTTCATCAGAAGGGACTTCAACATGCTCATCGTCCTCGATTTCTGCCTTTATAGCTGCAAATCGAGATTATCCGTCAGAGATCGACAAATACACTATGTAAAGTCCATATTTTTGAGGGATTTCCAGATTAAAACACTGTAATCTATGTGAAATCGCTGACATTTTAATGTGATTTTCACAAAGGAAGTGGATTACTTCACAATTGACCTCAATTTATCAAATTCGTCTCAAACGGGAAGGAGGGAGTTTTGAAAAACATAAAAAAACAACAGGAACGAGAAGGGATTGCGATCGATATCAAAGAGCCTCAAAGATCTGAATCGCAAAATCAAAAAATGCAAGAAGAGCTCTAAAAGAAGAACTTGCAGCGATTTCTGTACAGAAATTACCTGGAATCGATGCCGCGAGTAGCAGGAAGAGAACAACCGCCCACCTCCATCGCGCCATGCCGCCGATGTGAATCCGCTTGCGGCTTAGTACAAACCCTACTAGTACGTGCACCAAGAGACTCTCACCGTTAGATCTTCATCCAACGGCCTAGAACAGAAGCATGTTCAAATGGTAAAATTAAAGCATTTTAAGCCATTAAAATAAAACTAGGGTTAGGGTTCAGGGTTTAAGGTTCCTAGCATTCAACGACAAAATTAAAAAATTTATTTTATGAGAAATGAAATTGTAGATTAGATAATTTGGTACCTAAACAACTTTAATATTATAATATTTATTTTAGTTCCAGTGGAACATTAACCGTGTTCAATACCACGTTATTAATATCATTCATAAATGAATTAAATCACATTTATTCTGAATCTCTTTTATTTCTTTCATTATAAAATTAAATTTACTAATTAAGAACAAAGCATTTGTTTGATTTCATATAACCTAGAAAAATTTGAAAAAGTTTCCATTCATAAGAAATAAAAATATAAATGAATCATATAGGTATTGTGTATGTATTTTTCAATATTTATAATTATCTTATAAAATTAACATTTAATTATTAAATTATTAGTATTCACTACTTAATATATTTTTTTAGTTAGCTAATTTTTTTACCTAATTTATTAATATATCATTTAATAAATATGTTAACCAAGTGCAAGCAAACCTATTTAATAACAAACAAATAATTACATTTAAAGATATGTCTTTTTTAGAATTAATTTGTTTAATGTGTAATAATTAAAAACATATTGAATTTTCTTGTTATTGTCCTTTCTTGTGTTATCTTAATGGTTTTTGTTTTTTTTTATTCTATAATTAAATATTAACTTTGTTATGTATATTATTTTATTTAATATTTTAAGTGTATATATTTATACTAAGACTTAGAAGGTAAAATATTTATTTTTTCTAATAGTAAACTTTGACAATTTATTTATAATAAATACTCATAAGACTTTAAAATGTTAAATAACAAATAGTATAATCATAAACATATAGTAAAAGTGTAATATATTTTAATATTTTTTCTCAAGTGAAGAAATTTTGATATTATTAAATAATAAGAAAAATAATATGCTTTAATAATATTTTTTATGTTTAAAAATTATACATCTATATAATATATACATTATCCATATTAAAAGTTTGGATGAAAATTCAAAATAAAAATAAAATTATTTAATTAGAACAAGCTTGCATATATTCTACAAATGAATTAAAATTAACATAAAAGTTAAATTATTCTTTTAAAATATATACTTAAGATATATTTCATTATTAATATTTATAAACCTTTTCATTTAAATTGAATTAAATTAATTATTTTATATATTTTTCGTCAGTTAAGGAGTGAGTTTTGAGTTTTTAATTTTTGATAAAAATAATTTTAAACATTTTTTACTTGATTTTAAATCTTTATATGTTGCAAATTAATCTTTATAATTCTAAGTTGTACACAAAGTATATTTATTTATGACATATTTGTATAATATAACTTTATTTTTGTATATATTAAGTTTTAATATGGAATTCATCTTTTTATATATAATTTATATATTCTTTTTATGGTTCCAAGTTGTACACAAGGTACATTTATGTTATAATAGATTTACATAATATAATTTTATTTTTGTATATGTTAAGTTTTAATGTGGAATTCATTTTTCTTTTATTACATAATTTGTATATTCGTTTGTTTTTTTATGATGCTTAATTATTAATTTCTTTTCAAATACATTCACGTAACCCCATCTTGAATATTTTAATTATTATTTTATCACTTACGATGGATTATGTAAATATATTTCTTGTTCCACATTTAAAAATATATTAAAATTTTATTTAAGATTTATAAATATAATTTTAATATATTTTTATTCTTCTTTTGAATTTATTTAATGATATTTTTTTACAACTATGTATTATTGAATTTATTATTTTTCTTAATATATCCAAACAAATCAAAACCCATGATTTACTTTTTTAAATCTTATTATAAACATTTGATTTTTTGTTATACTTATCTTTTAAAAAATTAAAATTATTCACATTAAAGTTTAAAAAATTTAAAACAGACTTTACGACTTTTTGTTATAATCTCACATCTTAATGTTTAAAAGAGTTAAAGAAAATGTAAAATAATTAATTCAATTCAATTCTTAAGCCCTCTCGTTTAAAACATAACATGTTATTTTAATATTTTATCTTAAATAACATTTAAATTAAAAAAGATATAAAGACATATTTCACCCTTTACATTGTACATAAAATATAATTTTATAATTATCATTTTTTATATTAAGTTTAAGAATGTTTCACACACAAGTATTTATATGTTTATAAATTTATGTACAATATTCTTAAAAGTATAATATACATTCATATTAAAGTTTCAGATATTTTAGTACGAAACAACTTTATAAACATATTAACACTATAGGAAATACAATTTTTCTCAATTAAAACAATTTTAATAATTATTTAAATAACATATAAAAAATAATAAGAAACTCAGACTTTTTAATATTATATTCTACAGTAAAAATATTATACACATACATATAATCAAATTCCATTGGAATGTTCTCAATTCGGAAAATGTATTGACTTCCTACATATAGTTATAGATGTGCGTTTTACATGATTAACTGTGGAACCATCGAGCATCATTATATGCATCTAAGTTTTACCTTTTGGCATATGGGATAAGGAAGCCCGTCGTTAGTAACCCTCACGCTCACCTTCACCTTCAGGTGAGGGCGAAGGCACATGTGAACTGCTCTTAATCATTATTAAGAAAAATTATTATTTATTAAATAAAATTTAATATAAAAATAAAATTAAGTTATCTGATTAAAATGTATCCTTACCATATATTATATTATTGATATTTCACTTCAACCATATGTTTAGTTTTAGTAAATCTCATCACTTATATAATATTACACATTGTACTATGCAAACATTTCATATCAAATTAAAGTTTTTAAATATATTAAAATTAGGAGATACTTTTATTAAGGGATTTAGGGCTCAGGAACCCTAGCGATGGAGGTCGAGCAGGGAAGTGCGCCGGCGACAGGGGGAACGGCGAGCGATCAGTTCGATCTGGAAGCGTACGCCGGGCTGTACACAGGGCGGACGAAGGTGATGCGTTTGTTCTTCATTGCGGATCATTCCAAGTCGCAGAATCTGGAGCTGGAGGCACTGCGTATGGCTTTTAATGAGATTCGCAAGACGGAGAACACGCTGCTGTACAAGGAGGTCGTGGAGAAGATCGGCGGCCGGCTTGGCCCGGCCTATTGCCTCGACCAGGAATGGGTCGACAGTGTTGATCGCCGTGCTGCTCAGCGCCTGGAAAAGCTCGATATGGAGCTCAATGGATACAAGGTACTTCTCAAGGAAACAGTCTAGACTCTGATCGAAAATGCGTTTTTAACATTTAGTTTTAACTGCATCAACACAAACTATATATTTCATATAAACTTGGTTTAGTCTTGTTTTTATACTGTACAATTGCATGTACTCTCTCTCTCTCTCTTCTCTCTCTTCTCTCTCTTCTCTCTCTCTATATATATATATAGAATTTCAAACTTCGTAATTTGTTCATACAATATAATATTAAGTTTAATAAATAGTCCGGTCGGAAAGTAGCCCATATGCGATAAATTAACTCACTGAGTTTGATAATATATTGAACAAGATGTATTTCTCATAATTATATAGTTGTAGTCGCTATGCCTTTCGCATTCTGTAGTGGGCTGAAATTGGTGTGTGCGTGTGTTGTGTTATGTGTTCTTGTGTTTAGCATTTCAAAATCGCGTGTTTATCTGTTATTGGCAGACAAACCTGATTAAAGAGAGCATACGGATGGGATACAATGACTTGGGCGATTTTTACTACAACAGGGGAGACTTACAGCAGGCGTTTAAATGCTACGTGCGTACTCGTGACTACTGTACAACCTCCAAGCACATTACGACAATGTGCCTGAATGTCATCTTGGTCAGCATCGAACTCGGACACTTTGTGCACGTCTCCAATTACGTCTCCAAGGCTGACCAGGTTTGTTAATTGTTAATTAGTTTATGATTGTGTTGCTATTTGTAATTGTACTAACTAATATAATATAGACACCAGACGTCCAAGATCCTTTGCTTCTTGCAAAGCTCAAATGTGCTGCTGGACTCGCTTATCTTGAAAGCAAGAAGTATAAGTTGGCTGCTCGTAAGGTGAGTTTAATATATATATATATATATTATGTATGTATGTATGTATGTATGTATGTATGTATATTTTGTGTGTGTGTATCTCATCATATTGGCATATATTATCGCAGTTTGTCGACGCAAACTTTGAACTGGGACACAATTATTCCGAAGTTTTTGCTCCCCAGGATGTTGCTGTGTACGGTGGCCTGTGTGCTCTTGCTTCGTTCGACCGACATGAATTGAAGGTTTGTAAACATGCCGCATAGGCTTGTATAGACGTGTATATAGACCGAAAGGATATTTTATTTACGTGCTTATTTTCTTTTGCCGGCAGCAAAAGGTGATTGATAACATCAACTTCAGAAATTTCCTGGAGCTCACGCCGGAAGTTCGTGAGGTCATTCACGATTTCTATGCCAGGTACTCATCTCGTTTGACACCATTTAAAATCCGTGTTATGATCTGCTGAAGATCATAATGTTACTAACGAAGACTGTTTTATGATGTTGCGGAGTAATAAAGATGAAACAGCACATGTAGTGTTTATGCATTATGCACATTATTCCATTCATTCCACATCCATTAGATAATAGGAACATGTTTAGAGAATGCGTGGAGAAATGGGAGGGCTCCCTGCTTGATAGTATACACACTATGTGTGTGTACTACATCTAACAATGTGTGTCTTTGATTACAGCCGGTATGCGTCGTGCCTGAGCTGCCTGCAAAAGATGAAGGCCAACCTGATATTGGACATTCATCTCTATGATCACGTGGAAACACTGTACGAGCAAATAAGGCACAAGGCTCTCATTCAATACACGACGCCCTTCACTTCAGTGGATTTGAACACGATGGCAAATGCGTTTAAGACCAACGTGGCTGGTCTGGAGAAGGAGCTTGCTACCTTGATCATGGAGAACCAGATCCAGGTATGATCACCACTGTCTCTCTCTCTCTCGAGAGAGAGAGAGAGAGAGAGAGAGAGAGTTGTATGTTATGTGTTGATTGATGTATGGAGTGTGCAGGCAAGAATCGATTCGCACAACAAGATACTATACGCACGGCATGCGGACCAGAGGAAGGCATCATTCCAGCGTGCACTGCAGACTGGGTACGAGTTCCAACAGGACACACGCGCCATGCTACTGCGTGCTAACCTCGTCCGGAACGAGTTTGTGATCAAGGGTAACCGTAACAAGGCTTAATCACGCATTTAATTATTTAATTAAGACCCCTCCCTTTTTCTTTGTATACGAATTTTAGTACAAGCTCCATGCTATAGTGTTTGTTTATTCAAAGGTTTTCTCTCTCATATACATACAATACAAAATGAGTTTAGTACAGGCTCTTATATATATGTGTGTGTGTGTTTGTTAGGAGATCTTTTTAAAATTAAGTTATTATCATTCTTAATTACGTAGTTATATTCATAGCCTGTTGTAAGTTTTATAATTCTATACAATAATTCGACATAAAGTTTAATATATTAAAATTTTTAAATAAGTAAGTGCATAGTATAATGTATGTATGTATATGTATATACATATACACACCTAAGTAATTAACTATTTTTTCATACTGAATCAATTACCATTCATGCACTATTATTTATTAACATTAGAGATTATAACTGAGCAAACTTAAAAACAAAAGATTATGAATTATATAAAACACCTCCAGCGTGTGAATTAATGTGTGTGGGTGTAATCAATTAAGTCACATACTGCAACAATTACAATATGTGTGAAGGCCTTGTGTGTGTGTGTGTGTTACACACACGTATTACATAGCCTGTGTAGATATAAAACGTAAATACGATCGGAATATATAATATATATATATATAGACACACACACACATATATGTCCATGTCCTTGTGACACCCGTAACTACATTATATAAGTTGCTTTCGTCTTACACACGCATGGCCGAATGCATGCGTATGATATCATGCATGTAAATAGACAATATGTCAATGTGTCATGTATACATGTGTGTGTGCGTGTCTCTTATATATATATATATATATATAAGAGAGAGAGAGAGAGAGAGAGAGAGAGAGAGAGAGAGAGCTTGTTTACATTAAACATAGGTTAAGGGTTAAACTTGGGATTAGTAGGCCCTAAGAGAATGGGATGGGCTTTGGCTGTTCATGGCGGAGCGGGAGATATACAGAAATCGGAGCGCACTGAAGAGGCGGAAGCTGCACTCCTGGAATGCCTCACTCTCGGCATGGAAGCGCTTGAATCGTCAAAATCGGCCCTTGATGTGGTCGAGCTCGTGGTAACACACACGCACGCACGCACGCACATTTGCATATACACATGTTTATAAATAATAAAAAATTATGTTAATTGCTACAAGGACAAAAAGAATGCAGTCAAGTGTATGCATACACACACATATACATACATACACTCAGTAAGTCCATATACATACATATACACCTGCACACACACACACACACACACACACACACACACACACATAGAGAGAGAGAGAACATGCGCAGCATGCATGGGCATCACACACATATTTTACTGAAGTAGTTCGATAATATCCTAGCTTTCAATATGCATATATATATATAGAGAGAGAGAGAGAGAGAGAGAGAGAGAGAGAGAGATGACGTGCATGAGCATCACACACACACGTGTGTGTGTTTGTGCAAATTTATACATAGTGTATTTGTAAAATATGTATTATACATATATTACTATGAGCTGTTGCTCACTCACTTACACACACACAGAGCTAGCATATCTTTTTATTTTATTTTATGTCCAGGTGCGTGAGCTGGAAAACAATGAGATTTTTAATGCTGGAAAGGGGTCCGTACTGGCCACAAATGGTACGGTGGAAATGGAAGCCAGTATCATGGATGGTGCAACTGGTAACTGTGGAGCGGTATCCGGCCTCACCACTGTGGTTAATCCGATTTCTCTTGCTCGCCTTGTTATGGAGAAGACCCCTCACATATACCTTGCATTCGATGGAGCTGAACAATTCGCCAAACAGCAGGTCATATACATATACATGTGCGTGTGTTTGTGTGTGCACGTATACATATGTATTATTGACTGCATTAAATAGGGAGTCACATGCGTATACATATACGTGTGCGCGTATGTATGTGTGTGCGTGGTTTAAGTTGTACTCAATGAGCCAGGCATCAAAGTTTTTTGAAGAGTCATATTTGTGTGTGTGCGCGCGCGCGTGTGCATATACATCTGTGTGTATGTGTGTGTGTGTGTGTTATTGACTGCATCAAATAGGGAGTCGACAGAGCTGATCCCGACTACTTCGTAACTGAGAGAAATATCGAACGATTACGTCGAGTTCAACAAACTCATACAGTTCAGGTACATACATGAATAAGAGGTTAGATATACATTACACATAGTTTACTTAGTGTGGTTTTAATAAAACTATATACATGGTTAAATGTAGTCCAGGCACGTACATGCATGCACAAGAGGTTAGATGTACATTGGTTTTAATAAAACTATATACCTGGTACTTTATAGTACTAACATCGATTCAGGTACATAATACATGACACATAGTTTACTTAGCATGGTTTTTAATAGACCTATATACATGTTTTGAAGATCCATGTATATAATGTACATGGTTAGTACTAACATCGATTCTTTCAGATTGATTACTCAGTTCCTGTTGGTGAAACAGTGGGTTGCGTGGCAGTAGATACACATGGTAATTGTGCAGCTGCAACATCCACAGGCGGCATGGTAAAACAAGATGGCAGGGAGAATCGGTGACACCCCGGTAATAGGCGCGGAACGTTCGCGGACAGCAACTGTGCAGTTTCTTTGCAACAGGGAAGGGGGAAGCCATTATCAAGTCCATGGTTTCAATCGACGTAGCAGCACTCATGAAGTACAGGGACATGAAACTCTCCGAGGCAGTAGACCGGGTTATCAAGAATGCACCCAGGGGAACCGCAGGCTTAGTTGCGGTTTCAAGCAAGGGGGAGATCGCTATGGGATTTAACACTACAGGGATGTTCAGAGCCACTGCGGATCACACTGGGCATCTACAAGTCGGTACATGGTAGAGAGAGAGAGAGGTATATATTGGATATTATGCAGAAAGACTGGACTGTTCTCTTACTGGTTTCTCCAGCAAGGCAGAGAGGTAAACCTCGCGGTTCTTGACCCCGTTCTTGTCTAGTTTGAGTCCAGCAACCCACTTGAGCTTCTTGTAACCGAGCTTCTCGACCATTGGGGCGTACAGAGTCTGCAGCTGGTCCTGGGTACAGAAGAAGTGGTCGAGCCAGAAAATACCACCTGGCCGGAGTATCCTGTCGATGTCGTACAGGAGGAACTCGAGTGTGTTGGTCGGGATCCAGTTACTCAGTACATGCATGCTGTGTACGATGTCGAGTGTCCCGTCGAAGAAAGGAAGGCGCTGTCCGACCGTCAGGAACATCGGAACGAGTCCCCGGAGGGCGATAAACTCGTTGAAGGGCCCGTTGAGGTTGAGGGAGGTGGTAACAATGGTGACGTTGTATTCCGCCATTCTGGCGGCGAACGATGCGGTTCCTCCCCCGATGTCAAGTCCGATCCGGAGGGTTCCCTTCTTCATCAACACCAGGTCCCTGATGGTGATCACGTCGTTCCTTCCCCTGGGTACCACCCACCGTTTCTTCTCGGCTCCGGTAAGCTCGAAACAGTCGGCACAGTCGACAAACGCCTTGCTCTCCCTGGAGCGTCTGTTCAGGCAGTCGAAGCTCTTGCACGTGTAGTGTGTCCACCGGACGGTGTCGTCCGGGGGCGTGCTCCATCTACAGGCGGGGAGTGAGATCGGATTTGAGTAACCGGGGGACGACCTGGCGAAGCATCTCCTGCGCGGGAGGGGCTCGCATCCTCTTACCATCAGGGCCTGTGCGGTGTCCCAGTCGTCCGGACAGAGGTCTCCACTGTGTAGTTCATGTACCTGTCCAAGAGGTTCATGTGCTGGAAACACGCGTGCCCTATGGAGCTCACCATCGTCTCCGCCCCGTGCGTTGGGTTTCTTCCGAGCGGCAGGCTCCGCTCTTCGGTGTACTGGAGCAGCTCGGAGCTCATGAGCAGGGACCGCCCCGTACGACTGTCGGTTTGAGTCTGCATTTGACTGTCGGTTTGAGTCTGCATTTGCTCGCGGAGCTCCTCCCGGATCGATGAGATTTGCTGCAGAAGCGCTTGTGAGGCTAAGTCCTGCCTGTATATGTACCTGTTCTCGACGCCGCGGGCGACCGATAGACTGTAGAGCGCCAGCAGATTGGTGCTTATTATCGAGGCGAGAAGGACGAGGTTCCACGCCATGGTCCATATCGAGACTCTGGTATCTGCCATGGATCTCTTCGGTGGCTCCCAACCCATATACTCAGCTTGTCATTAAGGAAAGAATGCGATATGAAACGTCTCTCAGGGGATTCTAATCGATTAGCAGGAGACGTACCACCTACCTATCTATCTATCATCATGTGTGTGCCCACAAGAGACGACTAAGACTTTTGTGGAGGTTTGAATCCCTTTTGTTTATGATAACATGATTCAAGTTGATAACCCATGATTCACTGTGCGGTAGCTTACGCACGTCCAACAAACAGGATCCGACAAACAAACGTGAGAAACCGCCAGAGAAGTCAGCATGAGAGGCATGTGAATGCACAGAGCATTTGACATCACATGTGACTAAATTATAACACACACAGGACATGGTGTTTTCAGCCTCTTATAGGCTTCTCGAGCAGAGCAGTTAGGTGCACTTCTTCCGCGTCCCGGTTGTCGACGACCCATCTGACTGTTCTGTATCCCATTCTCTCGATCACGGGGCCGTACACGTGGTGCAGCTCGTGTACCGTACAGGTGAACCTTACGATCCACAGCAGGCCACGGGGCCTGAGTATCCTGTCGATGTCGTAGAGGAGGAACTCGAAGGTGACGAGGGGGATCCAGCTCCCAAGGAGATCCAAGCTGTGCACTAGGTCGAGCGTGTTGTCGAAGAAGGGGAGACGCGTTGCAAGCGTGACATGCATTGGAACGAGGCCCCTGGCGGACACAAGGCTGCCGCCGAAGTCGACGGTGGCAGTCACGATGGTTACGTTCATCTGCCACATCCGCGCTGCGAAGCTCCCCGTTCCGCCTCCGAGGTCCAGTCCGACGCGTATGGTTCCACGGTTTGTTCTCAGCACTTCCTCGATCGCTATCTCATGTCTGCCGGGATTCACGTTCCGACTCCGCTGCCCCTCCAGGCAGGCGAAGCTCCTACACGTGTTGTGGCTCCACGTAACCGCGTCTTCCGGTGGTAAGGTCCAGAGCGACAGAGGTAAGGAAGGAGTCCTTGCCAGACATCTCCTCCTGGGGAGAGGCTCGCAACCACGAACGAGGAGCTCGTGGGCAATGTCTGAGTCGTCCGGACAGAGCTCTCCGGCTGTGTAACTCGTGAAGCTTCTGAGAAGACCCGGGCTTCTCCGGCAGGCGTGTCCCACCGAGGATGCCATCTGTGAGATTCCGAAGATCCCGTGTCTCCCCAGCGGGAACTCACGTACCTCTGTGTACATGCGGAGCTCTGGGGAGAGGCTGAGGTCGAAGTCGAACCTCTCCTCCAGCCTCTGCTGCTGTTGCTTGAGATGGTTAAGGAGATCGTTACGGATGCTGGCGAGGTGTAAGTGGACGAGATCGAAACCGGGAACGTCTGTTAGTTGTCTGGATATGGTGAGGCTGTAGAGTGCAACAAAGTTTGTTCCTAAGAAGGAGAGTGCAATGAGGGATTTCCATATGCAACTCACTTTGTTGTCAGTTGAAGAACCCATACTAAGAAATGGCATACATTTTTCTTGAGTTATAAGTCAAATCCTGCACACACACATACATATGTGTTAGTAAGGGAACTGGGCTTGATATAAGTTATTATTAAATAGGTGGTTAAAATATCAGAGGTCAAAATTTGGTTCAATACACTAGGAATCTCACTTAGCAAGAACGTGTCTGAGATCAACTCAAAGCAAACGTGTGTGTTAAAATGAATAATAAAACCCTATAAAAAAAATTGAATAATAAATTTGGGCTTTAAGAGTATTTAACTTCAAAACGCAATTAATTAAACACACACACATAGCATTTACTAATACTTTTAATTTAATTTATTCATTCTAATTTATTATAAATTCTATATTTTTATTCATTACAATTTTCTATAGATTAAATATATATGTTTCATTAATATCATTCAATTCCAACACAAATAAATAAACTAATAGCAATGATTATTTTTTTTTAAATTTACATAAAGGGATGAACATTTGAATTTGGTTCAATGAAATTTATATTAACATTCTTAAAAAATATTATGTTTAATTTGGTTTCAATTATATTTAAAAACTTGTTATTTATTTGTAAAAATTTAATCTTAATGTTAAAATTATTTATGTTAATTTAAGTATAATAAATCAAAATTCTTTTTAGGTCATTTTTAAACTTGGAGGGGTACTTTATTTATATTTTAATTGCATTTCTCCTTTAAAATGCAATATAATTGCATACACACACACACACACACACACACACTGTATGTGTTTCATAAAAATGTAATGTTTGTAAAATAAACGAATCTTTACATCGATAAATTAAAATAAAAAAAAAAAAGAATATAAAATCAATACCTCAAAATCTTCGGCTACCTATGTCTAAGAAACAAATAAAATCAACACCCTTAAGGTTCTGAGAATCCGACGGGCGACCGAGTTACATACCTTTTTTCCAGACGAGTTTTACCCTTTTTAACTTTGCTGGATGCCCTTTTTAATAATGCAACATCCCAACCCGCCTGTTATAAAGAACATGTGACGTGTTTGCCACAGGAGTTATCCCGGGAAGGTCCACAATGTTCTTATTCTTTGGATTAACAACCTGTAATTAGTCACACGGTTAATACTTATCAATATTGTACTTACGTTAATGTTATACATTACACTATATTGTACACTATAATCTGAATGATATTATATGATAACCAAATAGCATGTAGTTCATAATAAAGATTACCTTGACCACGATCACAGCAATGACGCCCGCGACAATGAGGAAGAGAAAAAATAATATGCATCGGTCTGTTGCCAGCTGCAAACGCACACCAAAAACATAAACTATAAGGAACATGCTCCATATACACGTCGATATATGTATAGAGGTTATTAAGCGAAGTACTTTCACATAGAAGTATAATATAATCTAAACAAAATAAAATCATATCTTGTACAAAGAGTACCTGCCGACCGATCTCTTTCACAAGCTGAGTGGCTTTCTTTATGGAGAATTGGATGTTTATCTAGTTCGTTCATGATTCTTCCCATTTGCTCCGTCTGCAAAGAAAGTTAAATCAAAAACAAAATCGAAGTAAAAAAATTTACATACTTGTCCTTTCAAGGTGATAGCCGTTTGTGCACCAACGTTGACAGTATCTTCAACAACCTGTTGAATATATTAACATTTCACCTTTGCATTATATATGCTTATACATAAAATGTATACGTATAAACATTTATGTGTGTGTGCATGTGTTGTAACCTTTTTGGAACGCTCGATTGTCTGGTCAGTCTCATCCATCTGTTTTGTTCCATGCTCCATGAGTTGTTGGTTCGTCATTGCTACAAGCATCATCAATAAATGACATAATATTTATTATATCAAAAGTAGTATATAGTTATATAACAATTAATAGATTATGATGACTTACTCGATGCCATTTTCACGTTTGGATCCACGAGGTTCCCTTCAGCACTACCACCTTCCATTAACTCGGCCTTTTTGTTCCCCAAAGTGCTCGTATACCTGGTACAAAACCACAATCATTAGTACCAAAACAAAGTAGCTTTCCGAATAAGAGAAAAGTAACAGGGACTCACGTTTTCCGAAGAGCCACATAAGAATTCAATTCTTTTATCTGCACATACAGGACACTAAATCAACAAATAACACATATGGATATGGACACTCACACACATCTGTCTGCCTATCAATGTATGAAAATGAATCAGCTTACGAGTGATTGCTTTCTTTCATTCAGCTGTCTAGTAACATCCGGTGAGTTTCTAGATTCCTCTTCCTTTATCTCTCTATCGAATTCCTTGATAAGCCTGCAAATGGACGGCATATATTAGTTCTACACATAACGAGACATAATGCGTTAAACCTTCTTATTCATGAAATGTATATAGACACACACATATTACCTGTATATTATATAGAAACGAACCTTTTAGCTTCGCGCATCTTGGCAGTAAGCTCCTCAAGCTGCTTACTTTGCCTTGCGGGCTCCTTAATCTTGTCCATCTTCTGAAAACCGGATCTGTACTTGGGTTGTCAGCTAGATTGCTGAAAACGAATAAAAACGTGACGAATACTTACGAAAGAGCACGAAAGAGATCCTTAAGCTGGCCATCGAGATCTGTCAAGGCGGGACTGAGCTCCGCCATTCTGCTTGATTGATTCACGAAGATTAACAACCTAGAATTCAAACCCTAGATGGTAGGCGTAAGCTCTGCTCATCGATCTTCCGTGCAAAACACACGTTTTGCGATGAATGTAGTACCGCTAGTGGCATCAGATCGACAATCTGCATACGGCTTCCGCAAAACTGCGGATTTTCGCGAGAATACTGAGATTTCTGGGAAAAAACTAGAGATTTCTTTGGAATACCTGAACAAAATTGATCTACTCGGAGAATCCCGCCTTGGCGCTGGTCCCGGCTATGGCGATTTCAACACAAAAATACTGCCGAGACCTGATCTGGTTCCTGGACAGTGCCACGACGCGATTCCTGGCTTGGCCCTGCTATGGAGATAGATTTCTCCAGCGGGATGAACACGGAGCACACTGCCCTGTTTAATCAGCCCTTAAACCTACTCCTCCGTTTTCGCAGCATATTACTGAGTATATTCTACGCGGTCCAGGAATATGCTAGTAAAATAGGGCAAATGAGGTGTAACAGGGGATTTAGGGATTTCAAACATTAGGGCTCTTGTGTAGGGTTCTTCAGAGCCTTCGCGATCCGGCTATGGCGAACGTGGACATGATGGATGTGTCCGGGCCGTCTGGGGAAGGATCGAGCAGCGGCGCTGGCAGCTCGAAGAAGTCGAAGCGTTTTGAGATCAAGAAGTGGAACGCTGTTGCTCTCTGGGCCTGGGGTAAGCCTCAATTTGCCCGAGAGATTTTGTTTTTCTTGTTCACATTTGCTTAAGGTTAGGTTGATTCTTTTGCTACAGATATCGTCGTGGACAACTGCGCCATCTGCAGGAACCACATTATGGATCTCTGCATTGAATGTCAGGCGAACCAGGCCAGTGCGACAAGCGAGGAGTGCACAGTTGCATGGGGTATTATATTAAAAACGTTAATTTGGTTAGTGGGTCTTACTGTCTTGTGATTTTCAGGTGTATGTAACCATGTTCCACTTCCACTGCATCAGTCGGTGGTTAAAGACCCGTCAAGTCTGCCCACTTGGTAGTTTTGCTGCTTACACACACACACACACACACATGCATAAGACATTATATTGGTGTTTTTTGTCTGATTCATCGTTATCATGACAGACAACAGCGAGTGGGAGTTCCAGAAGTACGGTCGTTAGTTTTCTGGTTTTCATATTTACGTATAGGTTAAGTACTTCCTTTTTGCTAATTTCAAAACATGTGAACATTCTATGCTTTTGTTTTCAGTTAACTTCTTTTTCTTCCTATAGTTCTAGTATGCAGTATATCATATAACTATTTCCTCATATTGTCTTATTACCTTATAAGTCATTAGTAGTATGCCACGACTGGAGGTGTGTATGTGTGTGTCTGTACATACATATAACATATATAGATACATAGTGGGTGCACGTTTTAATGTTTATAAAGTTGTGAGTATGCATATGTTGTTGTAATGTGAGTATTGTATTCCATTTCATCCTCGTAAGCACACAGAGTTTCAAATCTGAGTGGTGGAACGGGATTCTTGGGAATTCTTTGAAGCACACACACACACACACACACACACGTGTGTGTGTGTAAGAAATAACGTGTATTCTAGAAATTTGTTTGATTTGCATATTTCCCAAAATTTACATGTAGAACTCAAACACATCATTATTTTAACATTAACATTAACCATTTAAATTAAAATCTATAACTAATTTATTTAAACAGATAATAAATTTTTTTTTAAACCAAAATTTGTTTTAATATTTTTAACAGTGTTTAATATAAGTTTTTATTTTAACAAATTCAAATATTAATGAATTAGTCATATATAAAATTTTATGTCTATATAAAAATTCACCAGTTAATATATATTAATTTTTTTAAATATTTTTATTAATTTATAGTCATTGATTTAATTTTTAATTTTGAATTTATACTATAATAATATATTTTAAGAATATGTTATATTATATACAAAACTAATGTTGTTGAATTTGCCAAAATAAAACTTTTACTAATTTCTTTAGTTTTATAAGATGTACACAGTTGTATAAATGTGATTATACAATTTATATATCTTATATTTTGTTAAAGTTTATGTAAATTGGGTGACTGGTTTGCACATTGGTTCATACATGCACAATTATATAAATATATATAAATTTTATTTTTAATTTGACTTTGGCGCCAAGTTTCACTTGAATAATAATTATATTTTATATTGACGATATTTTTTGTCTTGATGTTGAGGTACAATTTGTAATAGGTGAAAAATTTATTTATGATATTATTTAAAAAAATAATTATGATTTAAATTAAAAAATATGTATAATAAAGCAAAAATGCAAGTGAATTTTTGTTAAATTTGTATTTGTTTTAAATGATGTATAAAAAACATGAAACATTATTTATATAACAATATCAACACCATACATGTGCTTATAACACATATATGTATGAATTACCTATATTTATACAAAAGCTATTCAAGTTAATTTTATTTAATATTTTTTTATTTGTTCTTCTTTAAATCATTTTCTTTTTTTACCTTTGGTGACTAAACAATGTTAAAGAATTCGTTAATTGATTATATTATTTTATAATGTTCTTTAATAATTTTATTGGGATTGTTTTTTATTTTTAATTTTTTTTTTGTGAAATTTTTTATAAAAAAAATTTAAAATAACCATCACATGAGTTTAAGATTTAAGTGGAATAGAACCATGTGAATTTAAGATGATTTAAAATAACTCTCTAACAAAATATTTATATAAAATCCTTGATGTCAAAGTTTTTAAAAGAAAAAACCTTAAAGACTAAGAGTTAAAAAAATATACATTTAATGAAAATTTATGATAACTGTTGAATAAAACCGCATAAGTTCATGATTTAAATAATTATTAAATTGGGTCACATGGGTTTAATATTTAAAATGGCTGTTATTGAAGCATTTATATAAGATTCTCAATACTAAGGTTATTATTAAAAATCTTAGCTCTGAGGGTTTAAAACATATATATTAAAAGAATTTATATAACTTTTAATAAAGTCACATGGGTTCACGATTTAAGTAGTTGTTATTGGTTCATATGGATTTAATATTTAAGATTGCCATTGGATGGAACATTTATTTAAAAGACCTATATAAAATTCTTAATGTTGTTAAATAAAGCCACATGGATTTAAGATTTTAAGTAGTTATCAAATGGGGTAATGTAGATTTATTATTTAGGATGACGTGTTTATATAAGATCCTCAATATATAAGACTCTTAACATTGAAGTTTTTTAAAATAACTTCGACATTAGTATTATAATGAACAGTTCATAATCACACAATAAATATCACAATAAGGCTAGTGGGGGAACATTTAGAGATAAACATGATATTCATGTCATCAATGACTTTTGTTTAAATAATATATTATAAATGATGAAATTTGATGATGTCATCATATAAAAATTAAATAACATTTTATTTTAGTTATGTGTGTGTGATGTATTTTATACTTTTTCTATATTAATTTTATAACACTGTTATGCTATGTGCATGCATAATTATAATTATTTAAATTATCAATAACATAATTGGAAAAAAAAAGACCACTCAGAACATATACCCACGTACTGTACACAAAGTGTGTGTATATATCTGTTTCTATGTATACTGCTTTTTGTAAGTAAATAAACAGATACATACGCAGTCCTCTTCAACACACACAGACATGTATGCATATGCATGTACAATCGTAAAGTAAACTATCGTCCAACGTACAAATGTCAAACTATATTATTTACTGTATACATACGACGTATAACACAGGCACACGCACACGTGTGTGCGTGAGTACGAAGAGGCTCCATTATTATAATGCAACTCTATCGCAAATGGTCACTACACTGTTTTGTGTATGGGTGTATGGGTGTATGTGTATACACACATAGCATGATTATACTGTATAACGATTAAATATGTAATAGGAATATTTTAGACGTTATGAAATATGCAGTTGAGTAACAACCTGTGAACAATCCTGATATTATGTGATATATGATAAATAATTGATATGCAGACGAAATATATAACAGCTATGGAAGTAGAACTTCTAAAGCGATTTAATATCTCCAGAGTAAATTTAAATCAGTAACTCCATCTAAAACATGTTCACATTAATGTGTTATTATTGACATTAAATTTAATAACTAAACATACACACGCGTGAGCCCCCCACTCACGCACACACGCACACACGTTGTTACCGTGTATTGAGGATGGGAAAGCACTTGATATGCCTACGAGCCAGTGCTGTGTGGCTGAGCTTGGACTGCTCCTCCAAGGTGCTGTCATGGTCCAGAGAGTCAAGGTTTATTGATGCTTGTGGCCTCAAAGTCCCCCCTGACTTCAAATGCACGTAAGTACACGCACACACGCGCGCGCACACACACACACATGGCTACTTACCATCTCTATATTTTGCAGATAAGGTAGATTTAAATTTTACATTTTGTTTTAAGGCTTGAAATATATCAAATCATTTCATTCTTCTCGGTATATCAATTTTTGCTCGTCTAATAAGATTGTAGCAGCTTCATTTGACTCTTTTAATATCTCCACCTAAGTAAGACTTTAAGGATGTGTGTGTGATATATATATATTAAGGTACCTCATTAACTGTTAGTATCTCCCGGTTACGCATTATCCATACCCCATTACAGATGACCGACTCAACGTTCTCGGTTCTCATAGAGTATACGAGGCTCGAAATACTGGAATATATGTATATCATCATGATATATGTTTACAGTTAACATAATAAGCACTATGTATAATAATACAATAAATATACTACATAATAAATCTTACGGATCATGAAGCGGAACCATTGACCATGTCTGTGGATTAATCACCACCAAATCAGCCTGCACAAACAACTTACCATTTTGTCTAGCAACGTACATACAATGTGTGTGTGTAGATATTAGTTAGTTAGAATTTTAATAATAATATATATAAGATCATAGTTACTGATGTTTAGTTAAATTTTATACTGAAACAAATTTATTATTTAATTAATTAAAGTATATAAATTACCTTTTTACCAGCTTCTATGGAACCAATTTCATTATCCCATAAAACAGTTTTAGCTCCGTTGATCGTGGCCATCTCTAGAACCGTATCTGCTGGCAACGTCTTCATACCCTTCGTATATGCTATTTTACCCTTGTTTATCAAAGATGCTAAGTACATCTCATCCACTATAAAAGATAACAAAATCATAACAATATATATTATATAATATATCTCTTCTTTAGTATAAAACGTAGGTGTGTAAGTTATACTAAAGAAGATATACATTACATAATATAAAAACGTGGAATATACGTGCATATATATATGTGTG
Source organism: Selaginella tamariscina (assembly GCA_003024785.1). Taxonomy (NCBI): domain Eukaryota; kingdom Viridiplantae; phylum Streptophyta; class Lycopodiopsida; order Selaginellales; family Selaginellaceae; genus Selaginella; species Selaginella tamariscina. The sequence continues at coordinate 82,949 of PUQB01000723.1, forward strand.
TGTGTGTGTGTGTGTAAGGATTACTTTGATTAGGACTAACCTAAGCTCATTCTGTTGTTTGAAGGAGCACCATCTGTTCCAAGAGATACACAGACACCCTCTTCGAGCATATTTTGTACAGGGGCAAACCCAAGCATACGCATTGCAGAAGCGGGGCAATGTGAAACTTTAACTCCAGCTTTTGCCATCATTTTAACCTGCATATAAATACAGTTCCAATAGTATATATATATATATATATATATATATTGATAGATAGATATAGATATAGATATAGTTGTGTGTGTGTGTGTGTGGGGGGGGGGGGGGGGATACTATTAGAGAATATAATGGACCTTTATCCGATAGTAATATGGTATATAGGATACAATGAGGTGTACACTCAGAGATCACACCTACTATGTCACACACATACACACAGAATAAGACTAAGTAATGTTAATTACTATTTAATATACTGTAAATGAAGATTACATACATACCTCTGGCTGGCTGATCCACACAGAATGTGCAGATAAAAGATTGTTCCCAAGAAGTCCAATGTTATTTAAATATGTTACAGTCCCATGCTCCACATTCCTTGTTTTAGTGACATGCTCATTCTCATACGGTATTTCAGCCACATGCTGTATAAAAGAATATATTCTTAACACATATACTTATTACATTATAATCAATGATAGCATGTATGTACATCTCTCATATATATATATATATATATATATATATATATATATATATGTACTCACCATGTGTATTCCTGTGCTGTATTTGTCAGCAGCTTCTTTAGTACGCAATAATAAGGCATCTGTAGCATTTAATATTTGCCGTAAACCAAACCATATTCGAATCCGACCGTTTGCAGTATTATTAAACTTCTCATAGAGGTCCTCTTGTACCTGGACATTATATATACATATACATACACACACACATGTGTGTGTGTGTGCGTGCGTGCGTGCGTGCGTTTGTATTCTACAAATGTATAGCTTTTAGTACACACGTGCGCAAGCGCATACACACCTTTAAGCATGAATCTGTTGTTTCAGCTCCCCAAGAAGGTGGTAAACCATCCCCAGAATCCATGGTTGATCGAGCTAAACATGCACGAAGGCCCAAAAGTTTTACAGCTTTAACCATTCCCTCAACATGCTGCCCCCCAGCTTCTGCAAAGCACGTTACCTGCAAACAGGACGTGCATGCATGCATGCGTGTGTGCGTGCGTGCGTTTTTTTTTTTTTTTTTTTTTTTGTTGTGTGTGTGTGTGTGTGTGTGTGTGTGTGAGAGAGAGAGAGAGAAGAGAGAGAGAGAGAGAAGAAGAGAGAGAGAGAGAGAGAGAGAGAGAGAGAGAGAGAGAGAAGAGAGAGAGGAGAGAGCATGCTGGATTAACATTGTAGTTTGCAGTGGAATGAACATAGGCACGTAATGCAATATATGAGTGTAGGACACAGCATATATGAATTGTCTATATGTGTGTAGATATTATGTATACACCATATTATATACATACACCAGAGCGTATAAGTTCGATTCCACAAAGCAATGTTGATAAGTATGAATCATGTTCTGACATGTGGACTCGTATGGCCAAATACGGTCGTGTAGCCACGTTAAGAGTCCACGTCATCCGCAATTCCCACGTCCGAGCTGTTGTGATGTGTGTACGTGCGTGTTAATGAGCCCTGTTACATTAGTTAGAATTTATATATCATGTGTGTGTGCATGTGCATTTTCTATGTGTGTTTTTAGACACACACACACACACACACACACTATATATATATTATATATATTCTGTGTGTGTGTGTGTGTGTAAATATGTACGTACATACATTTCTATGTGTATATACAACATATGTGTGCTTACACCATTATCTATGTATATATCACTGTAGAAATAACTTAGTTACATACATTAGTTTCATAGCTATATACATACATACGTACTGCATATGTAGATCCGTATATACATACGCCAGCATTCACACTACATACCTGGCAAGATCCAACGGCCAGAGAGATCGACAATCTCATCCGCAGATCCTCCATATTCATCAAGAATCCCCTGTTTTGCCCCACAGCTACAATCTTGTCCGCAGAAATCAACAATTCCTCCACACACATACACATTTTCTATCGGAATCCATTGTCACAATGCTCGCCCCATGAATCACAGTAATCCCCATTCTCCCCTCAAGAACCCTAAAATCAACGGAAACCCTAAAAAGGATTTAGCATATTCGTACGCTGGTGTGTATGAAGGACAGACATATTTCAACATGTAATGGATTAATCATAGCGTCTTAATCATGACATTCAAATCAAAGCCAATACATTACGGCCACGTGTGAGCATGTCGTCGCTTTACCGGCGTAATCCCGCCTTGTCGCGCATTTAAACAGCAGTGTCTACCAGCCGTAGGATCAAAACTTCTTCAACGGCCGCGGTTGATCCAGATTCATCCCGCTTTCATTTCTACTGAGCGACTAGGGTTTATCCCGTGGGCTCCTGATCGGGATGCGGGCAGGGATTTCGGAGATTTTAGCAGTGTAGAGTCGGGATTTGAGAGATTTCGGTAGAATCGCGATTTCAAGGGATTCAATGGCGACTTCTGCATTTAGATCGACCACAAGGAGGACCCAGGTCGGTCCCTGCGCAGACGGAGGGGGAGAGGAAGACGATCGTCGAATTCTGGAGAACCCAATTCGAAGTACTTATCGGATTCGTCCTCAGTATCTGCTCCTCGTTATGGGGATTCTTCGAGGCCTAGAGCGTCCAGTCGTAGACATTCCATTGATTCTGAGGTGTGTTTTACATGTATGTGTCTGTGTGATACATAGACACACACACGTTACACAGCACACAATATACATAAGATCGAGCTGCAAGTATTCTGTATTTTTAGTTATATATATGTTACGCACTATTAATTATTGAGTTCCAGATATAAGTTCTTTTCATTTTGCCCCATTTTATTAAGTATGTGTGTATCATTATGGAATATATATATATATATTGCATAAATTATTCAGTAAATGAGGTGCAAGTTTTCTATTTCGCTCCATTTTATTACTCTGATGTATGTATGTACAGTACTTTGTTAGCTTAGATGTTTCTGTGTGTAGACATTGTAAAGTGTACTTTCTCCATTTTTAGCAATATTACCTTGAAGTGTGTGTGTGTGTGTGTTTGTGAGTGAGTGAGAGAGAGAGAGAGAGAGAGAGAGAGAGAGAGAGAGAGAGATTACATCAGTTACACACACACACGCACGCACACAATTATGTATAGTGTTTTGCAGAGTGATGTAGATGGGAGTAGCAGCAGCAAACACTATCAACGATTTTATAGACGTGGTAGTAGAGATGGCGCTGAAAGTGATGGAAGTGCATACAGAAGCCTCCGAAAGTCCTCAAGCCAAAATGATTTCTCCAAAAGTGTATGGTGTGTGCGTGCGTGTCTGGAGTTTGTATATATATGCATTATAGATATATAAGCTCACTTAAGTTTACGCCTGTGTGCATGTACGTTTGTGCATATGTGCATAACTGCTTGTATTATACAGTCTAGCTTCTCGTACACATTCACACATATAACAAGCTGGTTATAATACGTAATAGGAAAGTATTCTTGTAATTAACATATTCTTTTGATTATTTTCAGAGAAGAGGAATTCTGTTTTCTGATAAAGAAGCATCTGGAGACGAGATGCAAGTTGAAGAAAGAACCATTAGAGCGGTTCATGCTCAAATGAAGGTTAGAGACAGACAAATGCATATACGTGTGTGTGTGTGTGTGCAAAGCAGTAAATAAAGTATTAATTTTCAGCAACTAAGAAATAAGCATCCGGCTGAAGAATTCGATGTTATTGGCCTCTACGATGCAGTGAAGGCTGAAGTTCGGCAAGCTATTTCTGACTTAAGACAGGAAATCAGACAACAGGTGCGTATGTGTGTATATGTGTGAGTGTGTGTGTATGTTATGTAGTATCTAATATAGATATATTGGTGTATATAATGATATACAGTCTACCGAAAGAAGAAGTTCTAGCCCGTTTGAAGATGCTCTTAATATGCGGAGAGAATATGCGGAACAGCTGGAAAAGGTGAAAATAGTGTTGATATATTATATGACTTAAACACATGTGAGTACATAATGGACTACGTATCTTCAAAATATATGTGTGGGATCCTTACATATTAATGCGGTAAATCTCTCTTCATATAAATGGTTTTTATTGAGTTTTATGGATATAGTTGGAAGACGAGGAACAACGTCGCATGGAGCTTGCTAATATTGTTAAAGACCTTCCAAGTAAAGCTAACAAACGAGCATACAGATCAAGACGTGTATGTCTCGTATATATATATATATATAATATATTATATATATTCGATTACATAATAGTGCGTGCGTGCGCACGCGTGTTAGATTGTTTTATACTATGGAAACCACAGTTATCTACATGCGTCTGTGTTTTGTACTGAGGGCTATTGTGTGTAGTATCCCAGTCAGAAGCAGGCGGTGTCACAATCGCTAGATGAGGAGGCATGCAAGTTCTTTGAGGAATATGCTTCGATATCAAGACTGGAAAAGACGGAATATCCTCCCTCAGAAGACACATCAGAGCAGTCTTCCGTCGTCTCTACAGAGCTCACAGAACCGGACGCTGCTAAAGTCACTCCCTTGGGCCAGGTGTGTGTGTGTGTGTGTGTGTGTGTGTGTAAAAGCAGGTGTGTATCTATACAATCAATTTGTATGTGTTTGAATAGTATACTATATATAAGTCTTACATGCTATATTTTGAACGTATAGCTGGTTTATCTGTACCTAACAACACGTAGTTTTTCTGTCAGGAATCTGTAGCCTCGGCCTTGGCAGAAAAGCCGGATTACAAAGCTAATGACGAGTTTAACGAGAATTTAACGGGACGAAAACTCAATTTTATGGCTGCTTCTCCAAGTCAGGTAATATATTACGTACATACATATATTATAGTCGATTATTTTGACTATTATACATGCAATACACACGCATGCACACACATACATACATCCACAGAAAGACAGTAGATCGATTATTGGAATGTTATACATAGAACACATACACAGTTTTGTTTACAGTGTGAAACTCAAAATGAATCGAACTCCAGTGCCAGTTCAAGCAAAAGTATGAGAAGCAGAAGGAGAGCACCCGTAAATGTGGACGGTGTTGTGATGCCGTGGCTGGAGTGGGAGACTGGCTCAGAGAGCTCTAGGACTTCCACACAGAGATCAACCATCATTGTGAGACTCTCTCCCTCTCTCCCTCCCTCCCTCTCTCTCTCCCTCTCTCTCTCTCTCGTGCAACTGTATGTGATATATACTATGACGTTAAACAAACGTATTTATGTTGGGTTTAGACATATACTTATAGAACATATGTGTTTAACAATAAACTTTTATATACATATACGGCATCTATCTTTAAATATATATATGTTTAAATCAGGATCAAGTGGCTAGCCGTGAAGAGGCTGCATCCGACGCAGAGAATTTAAATGGGACTTCAATTTTAGTGAGATATCAACAGGAGAGAGTTTACTAATAAGCTCTGAAATTGAAGATGTGCTTCCGGAGCGTATAAGGTTTGTAGACCGTATCTCTTCCGGCCGTATGCACGTATGCATGAGTCTCTTTTGAAAGACTTTACATGTGATTCATAGTAATTAAATTAATATTAATATCTCATTAATCATTAATGATCATATAACTGTGCTTTGTAGAGAGAGAGAGAGAGAGAGAGAGAGAGAGACACGCATGTATATATGAAAGATATAGACTAGATATACAGCAATCTATACACAGAAGACGACGTATATTTATAGCTGATACCATAACACACACACAAGCATTTATATCTAGTTTGTTTAAGAATATAATCCCATTAGAATACTGTTAAATATTAAAATAAATAAGAATATTGACTTTGAATTAAGTAATAATTTAGTTTAGGACGTAGTAGAGGACTTAAATTTCTTTTTAGTTGTAATATTTAATTTAAAAATTACAATAAAAAATTAAAATATCTTAATGATAGATAAGGATAGGTATTATAATCATAAAAAATTAAATATATCTTAAGAGTATGCTTTAATTAATTCTAGTTTGTATATTTAATCTTTAGTATAAGTCTTTCAATATGACTTCATATAATAGTTTTAATAATGTTTAATATAACTTTTTATTTAACCAAATTCAGATATTATTTAAAATTAATAAAATACTTTAATTATTTCATTAGTAAAATCGTATATATATATTATAACAAATTGTAATGAAATATGTCAAAAAAGTAAATATAATCAAATGACATGTGATAATTAGCTATGTTAAATATTATAAATTCAAAATTTTATATATTTTTAAATATATATTCTATTGAAGTGCATAAAATTTTAAATTCAAAATAAATAAATAATAACACAGAAATAAGTATGTATTTTCAAGTTAATATCAATTTTTCACATTTTTCATATAAAAATTTATTTATATATTTTATATAGGCCACTTTTCATTAGCGGGTGGTTATTTTGTCATAGTAAATTAATAAAATGCCACATCATTAATAATAATTACCACTGTGGTTTTACATTAGAGTGATTAATTAAATTAAAAATTAAAATTATTAATGAAGAATTTTCATTTAACCCTGATTAAGATTAACGGTGGTTATGATTTCCTACCAAACTGATTTACACTCATGTGTGCATTATGTGTATGTGCCTCTCTCTCTATATCTCTCTCACACACACATCTATATATGTGTGTACACATATATACTGACGACCTTAACTATCTCTTCTATATATATATATGTGTGTGTTATTATAAAAAAAACTTAAAATAAATTACTAGGTACAATACTATATATATATAAAAAGTTTAGATTATTTAAACAAAGACTTCTTATTTACAAAGGTATATATTATTATGCCATGCTACCACCGGAAAAAGCCACGTAGGCATCACATAAATGCCATGTAGGTGCCACGTAGATTTTATATTTTAAATAATTAATAAGTGAAAAATTAAGTTACTAATAAAATAAATAATTTTTTAAAATTCGACTGGTTAATACTATTAAAAAGTGATTTCTTTAATGAGACACGTGGTTGGCCCGTGGCTACATGTTCCGACACGTGGCTATACGTGTTTTAAGTGGACAACACAAAGGCGGGCTTTGTAGTGTATGGCTTCTGTTCTACTGAAAAATGGGCTATGGCGACCCCGAGAATTCCCCAGAATCCCATCCCTCTCCTCTTCCCGTAGAATTCTCTTTACGGGGAAGATTAGGAAATCTGGGATTCGTGTGTGCTTATGGGAATAGTGGGGATGAGAAATGGGATCCCAGTCTCGACATTGCTGTTCCAGAAGACCAAAGACCGGTATGTAACATACACACACACACTCACACATACGTACATACATACATACATACACACACACACACACACGCACACACACCATATTGAATATAATTTGTGTATTATAGGCCAATGAGCTAGCTGCCCTGAAGGAAAGAGCACTCTATTCATGGGCAGAACTCAAACCAAATGAATTCTTCATAAGACTCGGTGGGTTATGGGCATTCTTCTTTGTATTTCCAGGTGCTCCAATTGCCGCTGCCAGCTTTGATCCATCTCGTGTAAGTCTCTCTCTCTCTCTCTCACACACAACCACACAACACACACACACACACACTTACATATGACTTAACATGTACATATGAGGTATCTAAAGAAGCAATGGTTTAACTCTTTTTCAGGAGCCTTTGAAGTTCTTTCTAGCTGGTGAATCTGGAGCACTGTTTGCAGTTGCTATCCTCATCCTGCGAATGTATCTGGTATATAATTGTCATCAACACACACACACACACACTTATATGAATACAGGGATGGAGTTACGTGGAGACAGGCTACTATCTGCAGTTGTAGCCTACGAAGAAACAGGATGGTATGATGGTCAACTGTGGGTTAAACCACCAGAGGTTATTATAACAATTTACCGAAAACAAACTGACTTATATATACTCATCACAGACAGGTTCTCGCTCGTGATCGTCTACTTGGTTCCTTTCAGGTCCGTGTGCGTGCGTGCATGCGTGCGTGTGTGACTTTCTAAAGCATAACTACAGGTAAAGCCAATAATGAACAGGCTAAAGCAGACTTTAATTGGATCTGGAGTGCTTCTAACAGCGTCAACAGCAGCACTTATATTGCTCTCCTCAGATACCAACAACAAGAATGTTGTATTTCTCCCAAACACTTCTCAGAAGATCACCCTCAGGTGTGTGTGTGTGTGTGTGTGTCTATATATATATATATAGAGAGAGAGAGAGAGAGAGAGAGAGAGAATACTGAATATATTCTAGTAAGGAGGAATTATTAAACCCACCGGCAGAAGTGGAGATAGATGATGATCTAGCGGCAGCTGCAGCTCAGGCAGCAGATGGACGGCCGGTATATTGTACGGATCGGTACTTCCGTGCACTTGCTGGTGGACAGTACTGCAAATGGGAAGACCTTAGGAAGTAACAAACCTCTGGTAATATACTTATTACTTATTAATGCAGTTAATTATAAGATGACAATTAACAATTAATATTAAAAGAGAAGGTTCAAATGTTTATTTAATGTTTCATAATCATTAAAAATATTAAACTTCAATTTATATACATTAGTAGATTCATCCGCCGACATCTAACGGCGACTGCAGCAGTTCATCGACATCCAACGGTGGCAGCTGCCTCGGTCCATACCGCTGCAGTTGCTTCGGTTCATAAAAATCCAACGGCGGCAGCTGCGTTTTTAAACATCTGGCTCTTTCTTAAATTACTGCCTAAACTAATCACTTCGTTTAAGTACTAATTAAAGAAGGGAACAGTCACGTATACACTAGTTAATTTATAAATAATTTAAATGAAATAAAAAATTATAAATATTATGAATATATAAACGTTAATAAACTTCATAAATATCTTAATTATATAATTTTTTTTGATTTTTTAAAAAAATAAATTTTCTTAAAAATTATAGTTATAAATTGAGATTTAAGGGTAAATTTATTCCCCTTCATGTGCATTTGTCCTTAAAACTTGAACACGATATTAAACATAACACACACGTACATATATGTGTATATATATGCACATTACACACCCACACGTACATACGTAATTAGTTCGCCAACAATGTGTCGTTCCAAACAGCGTGTGTGTATATATATATATATATATATTATGTATGTATATCTTCTTTAATATAACCCACATACCTATGTATAGGTGCGTTTTATACTAAAGAAGAGAAATATTATATAATAAAATGCACACACACACACACACACATTATATATGTTATATAGATACTGGATGGAATGTATTTAGCATCTTTGATGGACGGTCTAGAGATGGCCACGATTAGCGGGGCTAAAACTGTTTTATGGGAATAATGAAATTAAAAGGTAATGTATATCCATATACTTTATATAAATTTTTAAATAATAAACTTGTTTAAGTATAAAATTTAAAGAATAAGTAAATTAGTTAACTATGGCATACTTTGAAATCTTATATATATATATATATATATATATATATTAGTAAAATTCTAACTAACTAATTTCTGGCTGATTTGGTGGTGATTAATGGTCAATGGTTCCGCTTAAGATTGTCCTAAGTATATTATTGTATTATTATACATATTGCACAATTAATTGTACATATACATAAATAATTATATATCATGGTAATATGAATGAGGTATCTTATTGTGTGTGTGTGTGTGTGTGTGTGTGTATCACACATACACATGACACACACACACATACTCAAAGTCTTGCTTAGGTGGAGATATTAAAAGATTAAAATGAAGCTGCTTACAATCTTATTAGACGAGAAAAACTGATATATATAATATAATATTATATATTCAAGCCTTAAAACAAAATGTAAATTTTTAATAAATCTAGCTTATATCTGCAAAATATAGATATGGTAAGTAGCCGTGTGGTGTGTGTGTGTGTGCGTGCGTGTGTACTTACGCGCATTTGAAGCCAGGAGGGACTTGGAGGCCACAAGCATCAATATAAGCCTTGACTCTCTGGGCCATGACAGTACCTTGGAGGAGGCTACAGAAGCAGTCCAAGCTCAGCCCACGCACGATCACACAGCACTGGCTCGTAGGCATATCCAGTGCTTTCCCATCCTCAATACACGGTAGCGACCTGTGTATGTGTGTGTGTGTGTGTGTATAGAGAGAGAGAGAGAGACAGAGAGAGAGAGAACACACACGCACGCACACACACACACACACACACATATTATACCTTTCTGGAAGGTCGGGATCGGTGCACGTATCCGAGAATACACCGAGAATTGTGACTGCTGCAAAGAATGCAATAAAAAAATACAATTTGAAGAAATGCATATTTGCAGAAAAATAAATAAATAAAAACAGATAAGGATTTCATTACATATATTTAAATAAAACACATATGAATAAGGTTAACACATACTCACATGGTATCCTAACTTGTACATGTGAGGTTTCACATGCATCTTATTCTTCTTATCTATATGTGTGTGTTGATAATATTTGTATATTCTTTACAAATTTAAACATATATACGTATTTATATATTTAATATAATTTAAAAACATTATTTAATAAAGCATTTAAATGTAAAAAATTTAAGTGAATTAAATGAATATCCCATATTAATCAATTAAATCAAAACAATTATAAGATTATTAGGTGAGTATAAGTGATCTTATCAAGGGGGTAAATAATTTGATATCCGTTATTAAATTTAAACTAAATAGATGATTCATATCGAATTAAAAATTTAAGTTATTCATGTTCAAACTTTAAAATATTAAATCTCACAAATTAACTGCGGATATATACACAATACTAAATTCCATATAAATATAAATAATTTGTATTCTTTAAATAGTGTTTTTAAAAATAAAAACCAAAACCAATATTAAAATATAAAGGGAATGTTATATATATATATATATATATGTTTATTTGTATACACATTGATTTAAAACATAAATTTATATTTATTTAATTTGCTAAAATATTATTAAACTTATTTTTAAAAACATTAAAACAAACAGAACATTCTTAAATTTATTAGCTCTATTTAATATTTAATTTCAATTTCTTATTTGAAACATGTTTTACAAATTATTTATTTATATCCAATTTAAAACTTCGCTATTTGATATTTAATTGTTTAAATAATTGGATTTAAAGAATACGCGGCGGAGATTCATAAGGCCAAATCGACGGCAGCGATTAAAGTGAGCGACGGTTTAGTTACATGCAAATACACGCACACAGGCACACAGACATATCAAACAACTATGTATATTGTATACATACATATATACATATTCGTACATGTACATATTGAATTCCTAACATATGTAAGGTTCGCGTATCGACAGAACATTTAATACGATCTCTCTCTCTCCTCTCTCTCTCTCTCTCTCTATATATATATATATAGATAGATAGATACACACACACACACACATATATGGAACACGCACACTCAATGAAAATGTGGATTCAAAAACATAAAGTGCATATTTACGTAAGAAAATAATAAAAACTAAATACAAACTTGCGCGCTAGCGATCTCTACTCAAGTAAAGCAGCATTACCTTGCATAATCCCGTCTCTGAGCTGCTGAGATATATCATTAACATGGCCAGGACCATGAGGCAAAAATACCGCGGTACTCTTGCACTCGCACCAATATCCTATTAAAGAAGTATCTCAATATATATATATAATATATATATATATATATAATGTATTGTACATATGTATTATGCATATGTATGGTCTTGTCAAAGTATTCACTATATTATATCAAGTTTATGTAATGTTTTACTTCATTATGTCTTTACAAACAGTCACACATACATACACGAGGTTTACCTTCATGGTGTCGAAGTACTGAGTGATCATAACCAGGTCCATGACCTCCTTAGCAGACGTACCAGGTACATTGTGGGAGAATGCTAACACACTCTCCTTAAGCCCGTCTGTAATTGCCTGCCTCTGTCTTGCAATACCAACTCCGGACAAGTACTTAGCCTCTGCGTCTGCCTCTGCCCTCTTCACTTGTAATATCTTATCTGCTTCTCCTCTCTCCACAGAGGCCACCCTCATCCTCTGAGCTGCAATACATATATTATGTATGAAATACATATATAACACTTACTATACATATAATATATAACACATACGCGTACATACCAATATACATATTTATATCTCTCTAAGCATATCCATGTGTCAATATGACAGTTACCTGCGTTTATTTCATTCATTGCCCTCTTAACAGAAGGATCCGGTACAATATCCACGATCAGTATCTGTTCTATGCTGAACCCATATGCGCTCATTACCTGCTCAATAACAAATTAGCAATAAGCACTCGTGTGTGGATTGTGTATGTGCACATATGTACATGATAGCTCACATATTTATAACTTAGATATATACTACCTTCTCGAGCTCCTCAGATACTGTCTTAGCAATATCACTCTTCTGCTCGAAGGTATCATCCAAATTCATCTTAGGAACACAAGCCCGTATAACTGCAAAGTAACACTCAATACATTACAGCCAGAGACACAGGCACACACGATTATACATGTTAGATGTATACTTATATGAAATTATACCATCAAAGACATAGGAACGGATTTGTGTCTCAGGATCCTGGAGCTCATAAAATGCATCGTCCGCATTTTCCCGCACAACACGATACTGGATTGAGCAATCCAATGCAACAAACACATTGTCCTGAAACAGTATGCAAAATAAGCGTGAATATCATACATTATCAATTGCCTCTACGTGTGTGTGTGTGTATCTGTATTTGCGTGTGTGTAGGTTGAGACATCTGGAGGGATAGAAAGAAGATCGTTTCATAAACAAACAGACTGGGGCAAACAAAAAGGACGAAGAAATGTGTATGTATATACAATGTCCTGTAAGGCTGATTTTCATAATATGATATACAATCTATATACATATAATCTAACGCAAGGAAAGGCTACCCTGAGGGGCGAAAAGGGTAAAATTTCGGGGAAACACAAAAAATCCATATATAGACACATCGAAGCGTGAAACGAGTAAGAATAAATATTCTCCTGATATTTATATATTATGGACGATATAAATATACTTTTCCTATACACAAGGGTGACCTTATTCAGTTTAAATAAATATAATCTAACGCAAAGGGCAAAAAGGGTAAGTGCAAAGGGCAAATACTCACAGAGAAATTCATACACAGATTTCACATCTCTGTTTTAGACGTCCAAGTACTTAAAACATAATATATATATAATATACACGTGTGTGTGTAAAACACAAAAAGGGTAAATAAAAGAACAATTTTTTTGGTAAAAACGAAACACGTATAAGTACTTAAAATATGTGTGTGTATCTAATGACAAAAAACACGGGAAATAAATGACACATATACATACCCTTGTTTTGGTTTCGCATCGGACATCCAAATACTTGACCTTGAGGGAGAGTATACCGGCCACACTATCTCCAAAGCAGGGATTTAGGCAGTGAAATCCGGGAGTAAGAACACGCAAGAATCGCCCCCATCTCTCTAGAATCCCGACGCTCGCCTGATCTATGCACACGAAACACGCCATAGCTAGGGTTTATGACAGCGTATGCTTGCGTGTATACATCCTATTGGCGGTGCATTAGCTAGGGTTATGACACGTGTATTGGCGGTGCCCTTATATGGCGGTAAAGATAATTAATAAATTAGCTAAATATAATTTTTTAAATGAAATAAATTTAATATTTCATTTTGTAAAATATTCGCTAGAAGGAGGGTTCGAACCTCCGACCTTGTGTTAAGGGCCACACGCTCTAACCAACTGAGCTATTCCAGCTCACAATATTTATTTTCACTTGTAGATATATGTAAACAATATTTCTACAATACGGTAAAATAATTATGTGTGTGTATAGGACCTCTGTACAATTGAAGCAAATGTTCACACACACACACATATCAGGTACGTGTATATGTGTGAGTGGAAGGTTTATATGTATATAGGCTTAATTGTGGTCTGTCTAACAGCTGCGTATTGAAATGTGGAGGGTACATTGCAACCTCTCTCTCTCTCTCTCTCTCTTCACACACACACACACACCACACCACCACACCACACCACAGATTGTACTATTACATAACTATATGTATATGTTATAAGACATTACAAAAGTTTATACCTGTCTCGTATATAATATAACCTGTATTCTTTCACAATATTCTGTTACTGTCATAAAGTTTACGTATACGTATAAACGAGCGATTAAATACGTTTATATACACAGATACTCACGCACACGTATGATATATAAGTGACTATATTTTTGGGACAGGTTATCACGCAGCTGAAAGAACAATAAGGATCTCAAGAAAGTTGTAAACATTGTTCCATAAACACACACACACACACACACACACACACACTAATTTCATACCAATTCACGGATATGGATTCTAATGTAAAATGCTGCATGTATACGATATGGTATAATGTTCATCAATGTACATGATATGTGGATACACTAAACATTAACAAAATGGTGTGTGTATATGTGTGCCCCATGTGTGTGTGTGTGTATATATATAATATATAGAGAGAGAGAGAGAGAGATTAGACGCATACATGAAGCATGCAGTGCGTGTATACATATTGTTTGAAACGTATATGAATCTTTAAATTTTCAGTATATATACATATACGTATACGTATTAGATATACATAATTCTCTTCTCTCTCTTGATGTACTTTGCGCCATATAATTAACTCAGTATTAACTTATTAAATATTTTATTGTCATTGATATCTTTATAGAAACTTATAACCTTTATATTGACTCTTTTAAAGATTACCATAGCTTTTAAAATAAACACACACACACACACACACACATATATATTGGTGTATATAGAATATACATAGAAAGTTGGTTCTTTAAATAAATATCTTGTTGAATATAATAGAGTCACAGAGCATTGTATATCAATGTGTGTATATATATGTATATATATACACAACGTATGTATATGTATGTATGTATTACATATAGATATAGATATTTAGTAATTTGTTTAGTTTACCACCTAGTTCAGTATGTACATCTATATATCTATAAAATTTAGGGCAAAGAGTGATTTTGCCCTAAACAGGGGAAATTTGAAAAACGGATTTAAACTGAATTGCGCGCCAAGGGAGTTTAAAAAATGGCAACATTTTTTGGCATGACCAAGCTGGGCACACCAAATCCATTCAAGAGCAGTTCAAGACGGAAAGAATTCGAAATTAACCTAAACGCAAGTCTATTGCGAGTGTGCCAATTGAAAACTTCATATATGCATTCGAGGAACGAGCTTCCGAGACGCTCTCTCACACTGTTCGCGTTATTCAGCTGCCTGAAATATTTGAGAAATGTGTTGGTAGAATGCTCGATCCAAAGGAATTAGAGCTGTTTTTAAGGTAATTACAATAAAATTAAGTAATTAACTACATATATCGTATGTTTTATCAAATACTGTGTACTAATCACATATATAAACCATATTTTTCTCCACAAAGAAGTTAGTAGTTTCCCTTTGCATATAGTGTTTTAATTCTTCATTAATAGTATGAAGAGAGAGAGAGAATAATAATGTTTAATATATCCTTTTACACATATATGCATGCGACATTCCATATATGCTTTTGGTTAATGTATTAATATATCTAAATATTTTTATTTTGAATACTATTAATTTATTTAAACTTAAAAAAGATTTAGTATTATTTATTGAGTTTCTCAAGTATTCTTTTTTTCTAAAGAATATTTTATTTATATTTATATATTTAAATGTATTTCTTAAGAATGAATGTATGTATAGTATGTGCATATACAAATATGTGTGTGTGTGTGTTGAGAGAGAGAGAGAGAGAGAGAACATTTTTTCATTTGTAAGGCTTTTTTTGACACTAAAAAATGTTTAAAAGCCACTTATACGAATTAAGTTAAATGAAATACTTCTTAACATGTTCAATAAAATTCTTTCGTGTTCTTTCTCTACGTCTGTGAGTGTGTTGTGTGTGTAGAAATATGTGTGTGTGTAATAAACACAATGTATACTATATTATATTCAGGTACTTTGACTTGCGGGCAGGAATATTATATTGGAGGAGTTCAAGAGAGGCCTTCAAAGATTACATGGTCTTATAATATATTTAATTCTGAACATTTATATATATACTCACATAATAAAACACACACACACACACAAGTGTTGTGTCACAGCTGATGAAGATCGTGCGGTCCAGTTTGCAGAGAACGT
Organism: Selaginella tamariscina; assembly: GCA_003024785.1. Taxonomy (NCBI): domain Eukaryota; kingdom Viridiplantae; phylum Streptophyta; class Lycopodiopsida; order Selaginellales; family Selaginellaceae; genus Selaginella; species Selaginella tamariscina. Next base: position 99,397 of record PUQB01000723.1, read on the forward strand.
GGCAAAACACCTGGTTAGTTTAGTAACCTCTATATACGTCACAATGACTCACTTAGTTAACAGGAGAGGAGTTTGTTCAGTTTGGTCGTTACTCAAACCTTCAGGTACACAATAAACTAAATAATATAAGTTTATAAATAATTTATTATATTAAACACATATATAAATAATATATAAATTTATTACTCTCAGCTGAAAGACATGAGAAGGAGAGACGCTCGAAATGAATTCGGACCCATGGATATATATCAATACCCAATCACAATCAACCAGCAATATGGTTGGGGGATCGAATCCCGCCGGAAAGCCAGAGACATATTCAGACCTCATTCATCAACTGACGTCACGAGAACAGAAGGAATATGTCTAGCTAATTATTATTTAGTTTAATTTTATTAAATATATTATTACATACTTTCAATATATGCAGATTCCCAACGTACTAAGTATTAATGTGAAAGTCTTTTGTCTACCATCTCGTATGTATCTGAGAGTGATAAGTTCAATATATCTGATAGTCACATCTGATGTTTTAATTGGTACAAACAAGAGAAGTTAAGAACCGTATATATATATATATTTATATAGTACATACTATGTATCGAGTATATTTATACCTGTATACATTTAATATACACGTAGCAGTGAAGTTTAATCGTATACCAGACCACGCCAGTTTACGCATTTGCTGCTGCCTGCAATATATTTATTCCTTCATAGCAGTGGGAATCTACATATTTTATTAAGTTCTATTAAATGCATATTAATTATTTTGATCGTGCGGCTCCAATCAAATCACTCTAGTATGTTGCCCGACAACCGCCGCGGATCTAGGTCTTTGCCATATTTGCTGAGGGAGGTACAATTTACCTAAACATGTTTTACGTTAAACCTTTTCCACTAAACGAAACACACACGCACACACACACGCACACACTCACTATATTCTAATATACAGATGTTGAAAGCTCCTTTTGTCAAGATTTTGAAGCATTCCCTTGTCAAACTTTAATCAAAATCACGGCCATATATGTTTTTCAATTACTAGATATACCACTCTTTATTGACTACATGTATATACACACATACAGCAGAGAGCGTGTGTAGTTGCTTGTGTATGTCAAACTCTGCACAAACTTGAACATCTAAACTTCCACTAAAGAATTTCATTGTATATTCACTTTGTTTGGTAATGAACTGAATTGTAGCTATGTATACACATATGGTATAGATACCACTCTTTATGTGTATACACACATATACAGTCAGAGAGCGTTGTGTATGTCAAACTCTGAAAAACTTGATTTAAACTTCTAAAGATTTCATTGTTTGGTAATGAACCATATACACATATGAGTATAGATACCAACATATGTGTATTAACACACATAGAGCGTGTGTAGTTGCTTGTGTATGTTAAACTCTGAACAACTGATATAACGCTTAACCTTCCACTTTCTTTGATAATGAATTCAATTGTAGCACGAATGACTTGCAGAATCAAACAACATAAGGTATATTTTCAAAAGAATTTATATATTTTCTCTGCAGTAGTTAGTTTAAAAAAATTTTCTTAAGAAAAAAAATGTAATTCTAAACAATCTATACTGCTGCAGTTGTATTCGTATGAATCATATTGAATGCCCTCTGTATTGCTTGTGCGATTTCCTCGACTGCTAGCCGAGACTCTAGACCCATCTGAAACCACACAAACATTGGTAACGAAGAAAGATATATGGAACAGCTTACCCTCACAGTGAATGTGTATAGAACAGTCTGCTCAATTGTGGTGATATTGGTGTGTACAATGTTCAATCCCATGGATTCCAGCGATGAGATAGTTTTCAGTAGCTGCCCGGGCCTCCGTTGCGAGAGTATCTTCACGACTGCATCGTTTCCGACCATCTTGACCTCGATGTCCGCGATGTCCGACTTCGCCTCGGCCACGACCTCCTTCGGATCGTAGAAACCGTCCGGGGAAGCGTATTTGATATCGGACGGCACCGTCTCGTACGGGTTGCTGAACGGACAGGGAGGCTGCTGTAGAATAGAGTTCACGCTTGGGCTCGGTTTCGGACTGAAGGCCTCCGAGTACATCCTGCGTCGCTTCTGTGCTTGTAGACACTGCAGGAGCTGCTCGAGCTCCTTTACAAACTCGATAGCCCCGCCTATGATCGACGCCTGGTCTCCCTGCAGTCGGACGTGAGCAGACGTGAGAAAGGGAGGAGGAAGGAACGTACCCTCTGGACGTAGGAACCGGGCATGAGCGAGCGCAGCACATTGAGGTGCTCGTTCATCTGCTTCCTCCTGTTGCGCTCTACTGCAATGTGGGTTTGCCTCTGGCTCTCGACCTCCTCACTGTTCTTGCACGATTTGATCCTTTTCCTCTTCGGCTTTGTCTGGTGGGAGGGGTGAATTCCGTCCCGGAGCTCGACTGCGAGTTTGCTAGAGCAGCAGCAGCCTTGATGTTGTTCTCCTCGGAGCTCCTCGGGGACGATACTGTCACATTCGGATCGGAAACCACCGCTGGCACCGGAGTTCCAGGCTCAGGCTTGATCACGGAGGGACTGGCCTCCACGAGGTGCTCGCTACTGAACAGCTTGGTCTGGTCGCGGTGCTCCTCCAGTACCGGGAGCTTGCTGTACGAGGTCGTGTCGCTCTCCTCGAGCATCTGTAGGAGCGTCATCTTGGAGTGCTCCGAAGGGAACTGCAGTATGTCCGGTACAGAATACCTGGATCCAGATGTGTATGGGAAATCCGAGCTCAGCATGTCAGTCAGCAAGTTCCCCATGAGTGCAACCTCCGTGCTGTCCATTGTAGACTCTAGCATCGGGCAGGGAGAGAAGAAGAGAGGATAGGATCATGCATAAGCGGTGGGAAATCGAACCTAGAAACAGGCATCTGTAGGAAAATAGCAAAAGCAATATATCAATATATAGAGGCTTGAATGAACCTCCCAGTGATACTTACGCAACTAGTTGTGACACATCCATCCTCCTCCATGACGAGCTACAAAAAGTCCTGTTTGTACAATAAATTTATACAGGAAATGGATTGATTTCTTCACAAGCGGGTTGCAATCCACATGACTTAAATAACTAAGGCAAAGATACCCTCTCACTGGGGACTTGCATTCAATGGAGTGTTGCCGGGATATTAATGCCCCAGTACTAGCCGTATGCAAACAAAAGGTTAAAAGAATGCAGAGAGCGCAAACAAGGGAGAAACAGAAGAGAGATATGTAGATATGCACACTTATCTTACATGTATTTGTCTGTTGATCTCTATATAAACCATATGAGCTAATTATATATTAAACAAACAACGTAGGCTTTTTACTGAAGAAAGAAGAAACAAGGCTCTTCTTTTTCTCTCTCCTTTTCTACTATCAATCATGATGAACCTTTGTAGTAAACCTTAATAAATATATGTATAGGTACGAGCTTCTTCATCGCCTTTGACCAATAATGCAAGTGTTTAATTAATTTAACTAATTAAAATGATGATGTGTAGCTTCTTTCTTGGTTTATTTTGTGCTTTTTGGGGTGTGCAGTGCTGCTTCTGGCTGCTGTCATTGGCAATATGCTATTCACTGGGTAAACCAAGCGCTAAGTGTTAATTAAGTACCATCGGAAGGCTGGCATGCACCGTATAAATGTAAAATACGGTAAAAAATATGTATAATTTGTATACGACCGACCCCCACCCTGCCATCGGACGATCATGACACTATGATAGGCATGCAATGCCTAACTTCTGCTCCTCTCCTACATGCATGCATGAAACAAATATTAAAAACAAGAAAATAAGCCTATTCTTCTCATTATCTCTTTATAATATCCTTTGTTGTACCAGTACATTCTATTAAATATAAATAGTAGTTTCTCACGTCCTTGTAAACTCTTTTAATTATAAATGTATCATCCCCAGTACCTTTCATATTTATATTCTCTCTCACACACACGCACGCACGCATGCACACAAAAGACGTATAATTCAAGTAAACAAAATACGTTGTCCCGCCGGCGATTTTCCACAGGTGTCCGATTGTGTAGGTGCAGCACCACAGTAAAAACAGTATAGGGTCGTTTTTTTTACTGCAGTGCGGCAGGAATATTCTGGAATTATTTTACTAGCTGCCAGGCCTCTCCAAATCAGCGATCAGATATGCAGAAGTGTGGGAGAAGACTTGAGGCAAACTAGAAAACAAATGGAAGTAGAAGAAGAGAAGAAGATATGTTAGCTGCTGCGCGGTTTTTTGTCGATAACTAGCTGGAAGCTTCCAGAAAACGAAGGTTTCTTGGTTTTCTGAAAAATTTACACCCGTATACACCCGTATTATTATACAGTAGTGTATACGTATAATTTTTGTAACGTTGCTGCAGTGACTCAGATGTGAATCGTATTGAGAAGTCAGTAGTCTCTATTGTCTAATTTCTCAGGCGTGCAGAAATTTGTATTTTTTGCCACCTTTTTCCTTATTCTTTTACCCTACAATGACCTATTTGCATGTGGGTGTCACTGCCCTTCTACTCTAAAAGGTTCATAGTAAGGTCTCTTACAATGGCCCATGTAAACATCTCTGCACTACAAAATGTACTACAGATTTTACACCTAATTACTCTTCTTAACCTTACCAAAACTTGACCTTATAATAACTGTATACATGTGCAGTATGGTTATAGACACACGCCAACGCCATACGCCTCCACGCGTGGTTGTATATACATGTGTATATAGATAAAATATTAGGTTTTGGCTTTTGCAAGTGAATTTCGATTGATGAATGGCGGCGGGCATGGCAGTGGCAGGAGCATCTCTATATATCACAGTACTGTCGGTGGAAGGTTACACCATATACGTATAAATACAGTGTATATATATATGATAAAAATCATTGTTTTATGACAAGTATTTAATTCTAGAGAGATCCAGCCGTCAGATGTGTCGCTGTTCCTCTAAACCAACTGCGATTATGGAGCAAGTATGCATACATTCAATCTGTTCATGTGTAATGTGTTTTGGCGACGTGGAAGTTTCTATGCCCCAAACGGTGCCATGCGGGAATATTCCGTCAGATTGCACAGTACCGGCGGCCACGAGTACGGTCGGTACCAGCTCATATGTGATGTGATGGCATGGTATGTCCGATTCACTTGGCTTCATTAGAGAGACATATATGCGAACGTGGCTTCTCCATGCATGCATGTTCTTAGTATCGTAGAAATTAACTATAGTATTTTTCTACCATACATTATAAAACAATTTGACAGAAGCTGAAAGGGAATGTTATAAGAATTACATTATTTAATAAAATATATATATAATATTAAATAAAAAATAATTATATATGCTTTTGACAGCTGATCAGGTTATCGTACAACGCATATTTTCCCGGGAGCAGTTAAAAAAAGAATTTCCGAATACCAATGCTTCAGAAATTCGTTTTCACTTTCATCCCGGAGTATTTTTTACTATTTTATCCTTAGAAATTGACTGGTAAAAAATCTTCTTTCTCAAATGTATGGTTGCAGTTTAAGATAAGGATATACAGTATACACACGCACACGCACACACGCACACACACACACTGCAGTGTGTAAGTTTTACATACGATGTCAACAGCTGTCTCAAAGGGGTTAAGTTAACCGTTCGTGCATGTAAACCATCATAGTTTTGTTGACTTTTGTATTACTGAGCTAGCCAGGAGCCGTCTGCCCTGCTAGTGACATTTTCGACAAGTTCTTTATGTATAAACAACGTGTATGTGTGTGCGTGTGTGTATGGAAGTTCTACGTAATGATGGTGAGGTACAAATGATAGAAATTGTATACAACCAAAGCGCTACGTATGAAAGGCTCCTTTGTTTATTTAACATGTATGCTTCCTGAATATTGACTTCAACCATGGTAATCATGCCTACTTTTTGGGTTATAGTCATGTACGGGGGTACACGGTAATTGACTAGGAATAGTTTACTAATAGCAATGCTTTATACGCTAGAAACGAGGTATAAACATTATATACTGCAGTTTATTCTTTTCATCACATACCTCGGTATTAAGGTTAAAAGACATACCTTGTAACTTGGCTATTACTTGTTTGCGGTTAAAAATAAATTAATATTTCCTTAAACTATACATTATACCTTGTCACTATCAATAACATGTATAGTTGGTACAAAATCTTCATCTTGTTCAACATGATCAAATCAAAAGAGGAAAATAACATTAAAAAAAAGTACAAATGTATACCTAAAGCGAGATCCTCGTGGACCCGGTGGCAAGCCATGTAGGATTAGATTCGACACGTGTAGCCGCGGACAGTTTGTACAAGAATGCATATACATAAAATATACACGTTCTCTTGGAGCGTGTGCATATATACTACTAGAGGAGAAGGAGAGGGGAGCTCCCCCGTAGTACTATCTTAGATTTGTAGCCGGCTCAATTTTCAAAAATACGTATATTCTAATTGTTGGCAGAAGGCTGTATACACATATATTTATATAGATGGTTACTAACTTGATGCTAATTTGTTTAAATAATCTTAAATATTGTTAAAAAACGTAAACCAAGATCCAAGTGGCAATCTATCCAAATTATTCTAACTGAAGTTGACAGTTTTCCATATATATATACATACAGTTTACAGTTCAATGTGTTAAATAGAGCATAATCATGAATTTATATGCTATAAACTTAAACATACAGAACATCACATGCACGCTAAACATCTCATTATTAAGATAATGTAATATGATTACAAATAAAATAAACTAGTAAAATACATCCAATACTATATAGAGTAAATGGGTAAGATAATCCTATAAACTTACACAATGTAACATGAATACAAATCAAATAAACTACTAAAATACATTCAATACTACAGTCATACTAAACCTAATCCACCTATAAACTTAAACACACAGAAGACAAGTCACATGCACGCTAAACATTCGATTATTAAGATAATGTAATATGATTACAATTAAGATAAACTACTAAATACATTCAATAATATATAGTAAATGGGTAAAGTTACACTCATCCACCTATAAACTTAAACAAACAGATGCGATTTAAGTTAATGTAATATGAATATAAATAAATAAATTACTAAAACATATAGAGTAACCTATAAATTTACACACATTGCATCCAATTATTAAGATAATGTAATATGAATACTTAGAGTAATTGGGTAAAGTTAACCCTAATCGACCTATAAACTTAAACAACACAGAACACAATAAACATTTGATTATTAAGATAATGTAATATGATTACAATTAAAATAAACTAAAATAGAATAATTATAGTAAATGGGTAAAGTCACACTCATACTAACCCTATCCACCTATAAACTTAAACAAACAGATGCGATTTAAGTTAATGTAATATGAATATTAATAAAATACATATAGAGTAACCTATAAATTTAAACACACATTGCATCCGATTATTAAGATAATGTAATATGAATACTACTAAAGACATAATTGGGTAAAGTTAACCCTAATCCACCTATAACTTAAACAACACAGAACATAGTAAACATTCGATTATTAAGATAATGTAATATGAATACAAATAATAAACTACTAAAATACATTCAATACTATATAGAGTAGTAAATGGGTAAAGTTACAGTCATACTAACCCTAATCCAGCTATAAACTAGGGTTAGTTCCCAGTATTAAGGTAATGTAATACAAAGTAAAGTCATTATAAAATTTGCATAATATTTAAACATTCTTTGTTTAATATTTGGAGTTACAGTATTACTAACCCTAATCCACCTACATAGTTAAACACAGTCACATGCACGCTAAACAAGGGATTATTTTCCCATTATTAAGGTAATGCAATACAAATAAAAACAAAATAAAATCATTATAAAATTTGCGTTAATATTTAAACATTCTTTAACCATTTCTCAATACAAGTCGCGACAGTTTAAGTGAATAGGTATGATAGAAAAAGAATAAAGAGACGATATACAGGCCAAGAATGTGTCGTTACTTAGTATGGACTAGAATCGCCAGTGTGGCAGGCTTAAGTTTGACGCAAAGAGTCTTAATTAAGCTTAATTATAGTTAAATATAGTTTTTTTTTCTGCAGTATTAAAATGTGTGAGGTACTTCAAGCGATGGTTCCGAGGAAAACTATATAAGAAAACTATATAAGCGTGTGTCCGAAACGCGGGATACACTGAATGATTTACGTAAATAATGTGTATAATATAATTGATTTATTTATTTATTTATTTATATTTTTGTTTTTGTCTTAAGTAATTTGTCTGTGCTGCATGGGAAAGAAATTTGATCAGGAATCCCTCAAAGGCTGGAAAGCTTCTGGGTTTGCAGTATCATTGACTTTGCATGGTTAAGATACATTAGGATGGCTGTATACGTGTGTTTTGTGGTGTTTGGAATGAATCTTTTACCTTTAATTATTAATTAATAAAATGATATATTATATTGTTATATCTTTAAATAAGAAAAGTATATTATATATTTAAAATAAAATTAAAAATCATTCAATTATATTTTCTAAAAATATATATGCATGTTGTAACTAAAATGGGTGTGATATATGAAAATAGGAATATAAAATAAATATTAATTAATATTTAAGTTTTAATTTTTAATTATTTATAATAAATATTTTTTAGAAAATATTTGTTTAATATTAAAAAATGTTATTTAAATATTTAAAATTGCTAATATTATTAAGAATCGAGACTATAGAAATGACCATTTTAATTACAATGTGCAACAACTCTTCATCGTGATTTTTGATTTAATTATACAACTGAAAAACTGAATTCTTTTGTAATCTTAATTTAAATAATATATAATTTAGACAATATTAATTAATATTTATTTTCATACTTTTAGGAATTTGCAAACATTTTGTTTTAAGAATATGGTCTGTAACAAAGACAATGGTGAACGTTATAACTAAAATAGAAATGTCTATAGTCTCATTTTAATAATTAATTAATATTTTTTAATATAAAGAAATAATATTTAAAATAATTTCTGTTTAAAAAAAGAATATTCTTTAAAATATAATTTAAAATATTAATAATTATATATAAATATTAATTAAATTTTCTTTTATATTACCATTTTCATGTGTCATTCCCATTTGAATTACAACGTTCGTAAAGAAAGAACTCAAACACAACCCCAACCATGCAACTTTGATAAATTATATATATATATATATATTATATAATGTACATACTCCACGTGTGCGTGTGCGTGTGTATGTGTGTCTACTGTCCAATCCAACTCGACCAAGTTAAAGTAACTTGTATTTATATGATGCAATAACTACATCTCTCTCTCATATATGCACATACTTACAAATTTGAACATACAAGGAATTATAAGACAAGGGAATGGTATGTACGTATGTAGCTACCTGTGTAGTTAAATTAAATTAAAATTAATAAATAAAAATATAAAAGACAAAAGAAAACGGTGGCTCACCGCGTGTTGTATACCAGCCGTGTCAAAGATCAATAGAAACTTCTATAATCAACAACTATGTATGTTTGTTTTTCATATACTTGGGCCTACTATACACAAAATAAATAAATAAACATTAACAATTATGTTGAATAATAGTGTCCCTTGTAATGTAATGTTGTTTATTAATATTATAATAAGTAGGTTATATCTAATAATAATTATATAGCTTTTTGTCAATCAATATGGGACCTACTTAACAAAGAGATACCAACATGTATACAAAAGAATGTTCGTGCATATTACGTCTCAACTACCATCCCAACTATACACGTTGATATATATATATATATATATATATTATATATGTATGTGTGTGTGTGTGTGGTGTGTGTGTGCATAAATGTACTACATGTATAAATATACCAGCCCTGTGGATTACATTCTTGTACCGTGGTGCCTTACCAAAATTCTTTCAAGTACGTATTTCAATTATATATATATATATATATATATATAAATATATATATATATGTATCAATTTAATATTAACTCATAGTTTAATTTAAAATCTAAAACATATAAAATACAAATTGACCTCAAAGTTTTGAATATTCTTCTTTATATTTCCAAATGAACGCAGCTACTAGATTTGCCAAGGAGTGAGAAAGCATAGGCACGTATAGATCATGTGTGTACACCACCGCCACTCCGTATAATATTCCAACTACCGATGCCCTGTATACACGTAACTTTAAACATACATACACACATTGTATATATCCATATGTATTTACGAGGTGTGTGTGTGTGAGAGAGAGAGAGAGAGATGTGAGTATCCATACATTGAGGGTGTCATGGACAATGAAATCTGCATCCTTTGTGTGTGTGTGTGTGTGTGTGTTAATATCGAGTTTCTGAATATACACAGCATGAAGCAAATATATACAAAGAGTTAACAGCATGTCGTAAATGTAATATACCAATACATGCAAATATATAAACACAAAAAAGTACACACACACACGCACGCACGCACACATACCACATTGCAAAGGCAGCGTTTCTACCACCAGTTACGTGTAAAGATCCAAATATAACCCCTGCTACAATAACACCCTTGTAATCCACCCCAACGAGGGGTAACAATGCTCCCCGAAACAAAAGCTCCTGATAATCACTTTATTATTACTAACTATTTTTTTTTAATGTTTTTAATTAAAATTATGATTTACTAATTATGTTTCTTAAAATTTAAAATATACCTCACTTATCCCTGAAGCGAATGCAACTGCAACAATGTCACCTAATGCCAATGATGACAGAACCTGTAAATTATAAACCATTGTGTGCGTGCGTGCTGCGTGGGTGTGTGTGTGTGTGTGTGTGTGAGAGAGAGAGAGAGAGAGAGACCTGCTCATTCGCAACAGCACTGGAGTCAGCAAACTGTTTCCAAATCCTTAATGCGAGAAATCTAAGAGAAGATACCGATACCACCAGTGTTAATGCTGTAACTAGGTGCCATGGAAGAAAATCAACTGCAAAAATATATAATTAAATTTATTAAAAAAAAATTAATTAAAAATTATACACTAAATCTTATATTATATATCTTATTATTATACTCTTACATGGTATCAGCTTCGTACAATCCGCTGTCCAGTAACCAAAGTCTGCTAGAATATGAGAAGCCTAAAATATAATATTACATAATAATAATTAATTAAATATAACATAGACTGTTATTTAATTGTTTTAAAAATATAGTGCACAATTACATAAACTTAAGTTACATATATGCATATTAATATTATAATTAATAAATAAATAAATTAAATAATTACCTGACGAGTAATTATACCTCCAGCAGCTAAGGCTCCGGATGTAATGAAACAAGCTTTAAGCACTGTTTTTCTACTTGGAGGTGGTGTTTTCTCAGTTTTACTTGTACAAGATGAATCCTCTGTATTACTATATATTCTTTCTCTTTCTTTTCCATCTATTATCTTTCTTTTAGAGTTTTTTCGAGTACCCTTGGCCTCAATAACTAAAAGAAATAGAAAACAAAATATAATAAGCATTTAAAAGTAAAGAAAGACAACACAAACACATGTGTATGTAATACACACGTGTATGTGTATACCTGGGGCATACTTCTTCACTAAGTAGATAGTACTCGGGGGAACCCAATCTCCCATTTTCTTGTTAATAGAGAGAACCCATGTATATGTAGAATTATATACCCTGTAAATAAAATGGGAAAAAGAAAAACCCTATTAGTGAAAACAAGGCATGAAATTGATTGTAATTTCAAACTTACAGTTTACAATTTGGTCTCCCCCAATGGATAGCCCTCAATGGAATCATTGTTATAGAAATATTAAATCTTGGCTATATAAAAAATTCAAATTGCATGCCACGTGTTCTTCATTAACTGGTCAGTTTATTATGTTATTGTATGTGAATTCTGAGGTTTAACCAATTATATGTATAGATAATTTTAAAATATATATAGGAGTTCTCCTAGGCGGGTTGGTCCCCTCTGATATATGGCGTCGGACTAGGAGCGGGGCAAGAATAACTGGAGAAGGTGGCGGACACAAAGAGTTAATATATAATATTGCATATCCGAGTACAAAGCTACCCCAAAGAAGGTAGAGCAAGATACAAAGAAGAAGACAGACTAGAAAGACCCCGACCAACTATAAACCTTCCTGCTATATAATGGGTTAGTTAATGTTAAATCCTAGGTATAGGTGACATGCTCCCATTGCTATACCACCATGTGCCAACGTCCTACCTATAGCATTTAAGCGCCTCTCTCACGTGTGCTGTCCTGAGTACCTTGGTAGTTGATCCGATGATCGGATCTACGCTAGGTTAAGCACCACCTGACAGCTGTCATTGCCAGTCCATACCTATTGTACCCTCACCACTTGGCTCCTCTCTCCCATCGCTTGTTCATGCCAGCTGGTGGTTTGATGGTGGTCAAACCACTGTCAACTAGTAATGTTGAGATAACATACATTGCTTAATACATCCCTCTCTACTATTGGTGTATCAGATGGAGGTTCAGGCTTGTTGGAGCAAAACCAGATGCCTGACCAATCATTTGGAAGTTTGAAATTATTTAGAGCATTTTTAATAACCAAGTGAACAATTGTATCATACATCTAAGATCAACATTGTTCATGTAAAATCCAGTTCATCAACGTTTGTTCCTCTTAGCAAAGACAAAGGCAAATGTATAAGTGACATAACAAAAATCAAGAAATAAATACCTGAAAACATAGGTATCAAGTAAGTGTGCAAGAATTAAATAATAAATACCTTTATACATGCTTGCACGGCTAAGCTTCTCCACCAAATCTTCTAGCACCTTATTTGAAGAAAGATTTTTTGACACCCATCAATCCATCACAAACTAGTGATGTTACCCCAAAAGTCTCCAAATTTGACAGCAAAACATCTATAGGGATTATCATGATTCATACATTCTCCTTTATCAAGTTCAACTCTATTCTTCGTTGCTGAGGGAGAAGGCATTCATCATAATGTTCTTCATTCATGTAATAGATTCTTGCTCATATCTTTCTATTGGTTTACTCATTGGACAAGCATATCATCGTTTGTCACCTATAAATATTTGTTTGACCTCCTCATATGCTAGAACCAAAGTCCAACCCAATTTATGGCAGTGTATTTCCTTAACTCCTTAAAGTGTTTTGATCATTTTCAACTCCATTGCTTAAGATGAAAATGAGAAGT
>PUQB01000724.1:0-112483 GCA_003024785.1 Selaginella tamariscina
GAATGGTTCCATAAACATGTAATCGAAATGAGGGGTTCCGGAGATAATCGAATCACGCTTGCAGCAGATAAAGAAGCCATTAGAAAAACGACGCTCAGAATGGAAACGCTAACTGATAAGGATTGGAATCCTATGTTCCTTACCTTGACTCAGTTGCGTAAAGCAGTTAGACATCGGGAACGTGTGTTTCTTGCAATGGTTTTGGATACTGGTGAAGTCAAAATAGGAGATGGTCAAGAACTGTTCCCGAACCTATTTTGGAAGTCTTGAACATGTTTAGGGATGTGTTACCGGAAGATTTGCCGCCTGAGTTACCTCCACGTCGAGCTGTGGACCACAGAATAGAGGTTTTGCCGGTTCGTCTCCACCGGCAAGAGCCCCATATCGGTTAAATCCTCAAGAGTTATTGAATTGAAGAGACAGCTGACGAATTGGTTGGTCGAGGACACATTCGACCTAGTCGATCACCATATGGTGCACCGATCTTGTTTGTAATGAAAAAGGATGGTACGATGCGAATGTGTGTGGACTATCGAGCACTGAACGCGATAACTATCAAAAACAAGTATCCTCTTCCGAGTGGACGACTTGTTTGATAGACTATCAAAAGCAAAGTATTTTCAAGAATAGACTTGAGGTCTGGGTACCATCAGATTCGGGTAGCAGAGAATGACATTGAGAAGACCGCTTTTCGAACGCGTTATGGATCATTTGAGTTTCTAGTCTTGCCATTCGGGTTGTGCAATGCTCCAGCAACTTTTTGCACAATGATGGATGATGTGTTTAGAGACTATCTAGACGAGTTCGTGTGGTGTATATTGATGACATTCTGATTTTCAGTTCGACAATTGAAGAACATGTGGAACACTTAGAAAAAGTGTTTCAGAGGTTGAGAGAGAACCAGTTGTATGCTAAAGAAAGCAAGTGCGCATTTGGTCAAACCAAGATAGATTTCTTGGGACACTTGATCTCAGGTGGGGAGGTTGCCATGGACCCAAAGAAAATTCAAGCTATTACTGAGTGGATGACTTAAAAGACGTGCATGAAGTTAGATCATTTCTTGGTCTGACAGGGTATTACCGAAGATTCATAAAGGGTTACTCAGAAATAGCGGCCCCATTGACAGATCTTACGAAAACATTCCATGGCATTGGACTCCAGAGTGCCAACGTGCATTCGTCAAACTCAAAGAGGCTATCTCTTCTGAGCCAGTTTTGCAGTTGCCCATCTTTGAAGATCCCTTTGAAGTAGAATGTGACGCTTCCGACTTTGCAATTGGTGGTGTATTGCAACAGAAAGGACATCCAGTGTCCTTTTTCTCGAAGAAGTTAGATGCCGCGCAAACTCGATGGCCTACTCACGAAAAGGAGATGTATGCTATTGTTGCTTCCTTGGAGTATTGGCGTCATTATCTTCCAAGTCATGGCACTGTGGTTTGGACAGATAGTGTAACTCTAAGGTATTTTGAAACGCAGCCGAAGCTATCACCAAAGTATGCTAGATGGCAGCAGAAGTTGGCACGATTTCAGCCTGAAATCAGACATAAGGCGGGAAAGGACAATGTGGTAGCTGATGCACTCAGTAGAAAGGGTCATCTTCGTATTATGTCAGCACCCGTGTCAACTTTGGTGGATGAATTTGTGACGGCGTATCCTCAGGACAAGTTTGCCAAGGAAGCTTTGAGCCTGGTGGCAAAGAGGAAACAAGTTCATCAATTACGAAGAGATGGTAATATTCCAGCAGGAATAGAAAGTCGAATGGATGCACTCAAACAGGCCATTTTGCAGTACGAGATGGAGTTCTTTATTATAAAGAAAAGAGACTCTATGTTCCAGAAGGGACATGGAGGGAGAGGCTATTAAGAGAGCATCACGACGTTCCTTTGGCAGGGCATGGTGGAAGGCACAAGACGTTGGCTTTGTTGAAACAGGGATTCTATTGGCCGGGTATGATAGACGATGTTGCCAAGTATGTCAAGACATGCCCCACATGTCAACAAGTGAAAAGTCGTTCGCAAAAACGAGCTGGGAAGTTACAATGTATACCGATTCCAGAGCGGCCATTTCAAAGTGTTACTTTGGACTTTATCATGGGATTGCCAAAATCTTGTGGTTTCAATGCTCTTATGGTGGTGGTCGATCGATTTTCAAAGGTTGCTCATTTCATTCCAACTGTAGAGACAGTGAATGCAAAACAAGCAGCAAAGTTGTTCTTCCACGAAGTCGTAAGAGTGCGAGGGCTACCGGAAACGATGATCTCAGATCGGGATCCTCGATTTACTGGCAAGTTTTGGGGAACGTTGTTCAAGCAATTTGGGACGATGCTGAGGTTTAGTACGGCTTATCATCCACAAACGGATGGTCAGACGGAGAGGGTAAACCGACAAGTCGAGGACTATCTCAGATGCTATGTTCAAGGTGATCAACTTGATTGGGCTGAACACTTGATATGGCTGAGATATGTTACAATAACTCGACACACACTGCAATCGGATGTAGCCCGATGGAAGTGTTAACTGGGAATAAGGGTGGTATTCCTCAGAGTATGGTGTTACCGAAAGACGATAGCAATCGAGTTCCATCTGTAGCAGAGTTCACGGGACAATTGTATCGAACATGGGAAGCTGCTCGTCAAGCGATGGCTGCAGCACAGGAAAGGTATCGTCAGCAGTACGATAAACATCGACGGGATGTAGAGTATCAGGTTGGGGATATGGTATTGTTGAGTACCAAAAACCTGAAGAGTTCCAACGACTCTTTCGAGGAAGTTTCTATCGCACTACATAGGTCCATACAAGGTGGTGAAGCAAGTAGGGAAAGTGGCTTATGGGTTAGATCTTCCTCCAGAGTTGGAATACACAATGTGTTTCATGTCAGTTTACTCGAGCCATTCCACAAGGATGAGAAACATCCGGATAGATATCGTAGTTTACGTCCGCCAGAATTAGTTGGTGAGGAAAAAGAATTTGAAGTTGAGGCGATATTAAAGGGGAGGAACATTCATGGACGACGAAAACGTAAACGTGAATATCTTGTTAAGTGGAAAGGTTACCCGGCATGCGAGTCGACATGGGAACCATTGGAGAATCTGCAGAACGCGATGGAGGTAGTGAATGAGTTTGAGGCGAGGTCTCAAACTGTTGGTAATGATGATCAGAAATAAAGTGAACCTTTATTTCTTATTAACCAAGGGGCCGGCAACAACACTAACTAGAGGCCTCCAATATAAATTCTAGTTACGTAAAGAAATTAACCACTGTGTTGTGTGCGTCGGGTGACAGACTTTGCAGACGTGCAAAAGGTCTCCAGGTGACTTCATGTCGCAGGTGGTGCCTCCGGCAGCTGGGTCTACGACTCGTGAACGACGGTTCTGAAGTACTTGGCTTCGCGTAATGCAAGGGGGGTAATAAAACTTGTGAACTTTTGGCTGACTCCGCATAGAGTGATATGTTAGTTTTGGTTAATTTTCTAACATTATCTAGTCTTGGAGTTAGACGTCAACGAGGACGTTGACATTTTCAAAGGCGGGGAGTGTGTCATAGTTTTTACTATGACTCACCCTTTACTTTGGGGTTTGACTGTTGTTACCTACCGAGTTGTGTGACGAACCCTAGATGTAGTAGGAAACAGGCCCACTTAGTGCACTTGGGTATCTGGTGATGGTCCGGCCGGTGTCATTAGGTATTTGCAGGAAACTCTAGGTGAAGCTAGAACTTACCTTCTAGAAACTCTCCCCCGTTTGACGTTCTAGGTTTTTAAATATAGCTTGTCAAAAAGGGTTAGGGACACCCTAGGGTTGACCTAACCCTAGGGTTGCCCTAACCCCACGCCCTAATACCCCCCCCTAGGGGTTAGGTTTAGGGTTAGGTTAGGACAACCATTTTCTCTAAGGGCTGGCATTTCCGTGCCAGCCCACTTACTCATTTAGGTAAACAGGGGAGGGGGGGTCCGTCACATAAATAAGGTAGAGTATATGTAGTGAGGCTTCCTGGGTTCAAAAGAGAGCTCGTTAACCTCCTACCGGTGCAAGCTAAGCTTGTGTCGTCAAGGTGCAACCCTCTGTTGTGCCGCCCAAACTTCCACACGACAGGGGTACAACCCACCCTAGGGTTAGACTATCCTTATCGTTGGCAGGATCTTGCCTTTGAGACAAGGGCACGTCACTTCCAAGGAGTTAGCCAGATTCCTTGGTCCGAAAACCTGCTCGCAAGCTCAAAGGTATTGCCCGAGTTCACGTTCCGCAGAACTAGTGGTTGAGGCCTTGCTCCGGCCGCCTCAACCACGCCAAGCTAGGAACGACACCTAAAGCTCGGCTAGTCCGTGTATCCTGATTCACAAGGTGAGTCTCGTTCGTGGACTTAGTCAGTTAGGGGTTTGAGTTCCTAAGGCTTGGGTTCCTAATACGGGTTACTTTACCAGATTCCGTGGGGTTTCCAGAGAGGGGATTCCAGGGTTGGCACCTGGCAAGCCGCCTTTGTGGCACCAGGTAAAAACTCTGACAGTGGCCATTTGTTTCAAAGCTTGGTACAGTATATACGGGATCCCAAAGACCACGTTCTACCGTCGGAGGATGAGTGGCTAGATGGAGCACGAACCTTAGTACATGGGAACACTCACTTGGTCAAAAACCCGCTCTCACATTATGGCAGCCATAGAGATACTCAAGGCTTTTGTGGAAGCAAATGCAAATAGGATGCCTCACAAATGCAGAACCACAAATGCAGAACCACAAATGCAAGGGTCAAGGAAAATCTCAAGGTTTGCCTTCGATCTACACTCAATTGAAGATGTGTGAACATGTGAACAAGTGTCTCAGCTTGATGGGGCTGCAAGCAATCTGCACTGGTACCTTCAACAACATATAAAATACTCATTTTAAGGATGTGGAGATTGCAAAACACTCTAGCTTTTCCAAGTGTGACACTTGTACATCATTGAAGGCTGTAGAGGCTTGTGCAAAACCTTGATGGAGATCACTGCCATTCAAAAGAAGATGGAGGCCCACATGATTGCACAACAAACTTTGCCGGTCTCAGTACTATGCACACCGCATGCTTTCTGTGTCACACCCATCAGAGTACCTGTGCTTGATCCATGACAAGATGGATCATTCAAAGACCAACATCCAAAGCTCGTTTGCAACACCAAAGTGCCTTGGAAATGTCATGAAACTTCCGATTTCATTGACAGGTGTGCTAACACATGGACACGGTTGTGAGTCATATAGACACTTTTCACTTCCACATTGGTCTAGCGACTCCAATTTCACTATTGGGTCGTTGGCCATGTGTTCAGAAACCTTGAAGCCCACTCACAGACACGTCCTATCAGTGATCTCAAAGTGAAGAAACAACACCTTCAACCTTTACATAATGCTCTCATGAACACGTCTGCACTTGAGGCTACTTGGGAATATGAGAAGCATTGTCAGCAGCCTGCACAAAAAACAGATGGCCTTGTTGAGAGTTCTGGTTCAGTAGAGGGATCTAGCTTAAATAGTGTACATGTGTCCTTAACATCAAATAAGCTTCCTCGTCATTTGCTTTTACAGATGGATAATTGTGCAGACGAAAACAAAAATAGATAAATCATTTTACTTAAGGGTTTCTCAAGCTCATACTTATTTTTATTTTTTAGATATGTGCTAGCATACTTGTCAATGCTTGTTGCCAAAGGTGTGTTTGAGACAATCACGCTCAGTTTTCTTATATAAGGTTGGTCACACTCATGAAGATATTGATGCGTTCTTCAGCAAGGTCTCCAACTCTACAAAAAGGACAAGTGCACTTACCTTACCGCATATGATGAATCTTTTTGAAAATTGCATCTCCAAAAAAAGTTGTGCTTTACTTGTGACTGAGGTGCCAGACTTCAAAAATTTCTCAAGGAGTATATAAAAGAGGGGAGTGATTCTTTAGTTGGTCACCTTGTGCCACTACAATTCTTTTTCTCCATACGAGATGGTATACCTATTATGCAGTACAAGTTACGACCATCAGAGCAGGAGTGGTTACCGAAAAAGGGGTTAATGCTCTTCAAAAGTGGAGAGAATGGAAAGCCACTTCTCCCAGAAGGACAACCAGACCGTATTCCATTGAGTACCCAGCTCAAGGAATAAGAGGTTATTATTGATGGCATCAAAAAATATGTGGCATGGGTTCAAAAATCGATGCCAAAGAATTCTGATAAGGCAACTGGTTACTCAAAACTATATAAGCATGTGGTCGACTATTGGGAGACTGTTGTTCGAGAATTGGAAGGGCCTACTGTCACAAGTATAGAATTGCAACACCCTTTTTGGCCTAAAACAAGGTGGCGAGAGGAGATTAAAATGACATCACTGAAGCACAGACGACTAGAAGCCAGTAGTGATGTAGAAGTGCAAACCCCACACTTTGTTGGACAAAGAAACCAAAAACCTAAAGCATACTTTGATTGCTGCCAGGATCTTCAAAAACTAATGATGGTTCTCATTACTCCAGATGCATCATATAATCAACCTATTTGGATGGGTCAAATTATCGACACACCTGAAATAATCACAAAAAAATAGTATTGTTAAGGTTGCATGGTTCAAACCACAAAAAAGGCGACACGAAAAGGAGAGCGAAAGATATAATGGATGCCTAGAGAAAACATGATCTCTCAATTAAAAAGACCCAGCATGTTTTATAAATGTTAAATCCATTCGATATGGGTGGATGTCAAGAAGCGTTGATAAAGTCACGATTAACAAAACTGCAAGGGAATATATTTCTGAAACTTAAAGCAATTACAAAATTATAAATATCATATATTTAATATTCATAATTATTATAAACTCTTTAATAATAGTACCAAATTGTTTACTTAACTATATAAATTATAAAAACGATATGGAAGATTGACTATATTATTATAGGATTTTGTATATTATATATATATTATTACTACTACAAATTTTTTAATTAATAATGTTATATTTAAATATTAATATTTTAATAACAACATCAATATTATATAATGTACCTCTTATGCTCCTTAATTGTTATATTAAGCAATATATTATATAATTTAATACTTTCTACTTTATAATGTTATTAATTTTGTTCAATGAATATTATAATTTATTAAAGTTCTAAAGAATATTCTGTTTTCAAACATATATTCTAAAGAATATTCTTTAATATTAGAAAATGCTAATTAAAATAGTTAAAATTGCTAATTATTAGGAAATGGGACTGTAGCTATGCCCATTTAGTTACAACTTGCATCCAACCTCGATCTCATGAAGAAAGAGAATCACCTCATCCATCATAACAAGCCATCATCTGGTGAATTTGTATTATTATTGTTTGTGACTCTGCATTCTTTATGTCAGTCTTGACTTCATCCACATTCCACAGTACAAGAGAACCCTCTTCAATTTCCATTCCAAGAACCTCAACATGCTTGCAAATGGTGTTCACCCATATGTACGCACAAGATCCCTGGGTAATATTATGACATGATGCATTATCATCTTGAACTTCCATAGTTCCAATGCCAACTATCTCGTTGTTTCGAAGAAGATATATTTTATCTTCAGTATTAAACATATTGTCTTGCACATGAATAATTGTGTCATTTATGATATTTGTTTATGTAATATGTAAAAAAATATGAATTGAGGGTGCTTAATAATATATGTGTGTAATAATATATAATTATGTATAAGTATAGATTATCATGCTTGATTAATACAAGTGGTGACATGATTAATCCCGCCACCCATTCCCCGCCTAATAAAATGGTGGGCGGGATTAATCCTGCCACCGACTCTCTCCGACAAGGAAGAGTCGACGAGATTAATTCTACTATTTCTTTAATAGGAAAAGAGATCGGTGGGATTAATCCCGTCCACAACTCTCACCGACGAAGAAGAGGTGGCGGAATTAATCCCACCCACAACTCTCTCCGATGTAGAAGAGGTGGCATAATTAATTCTGCCAATGCTTCTTTACCTCATAGAATTAAGGGCGGGATTAATCCCACCTACCATTTAGAAAATAGAGAAGCATTGACAGAGTTAATTCACCTCCAAAATGGTGGGTGTGATTACATATTGGCTTGTTATGATGTGCCATTTGGTGAAACTACTTTAGGGGTTTAGGATTCATTAGAATTGCATTAAAATTTATTAAGGATTTATCCCGTTCACATATCCTTCTTAACTAGAATTTTTAGCTAACCAAGATTTTAGAGAAATCTCGAAGAGGTGGCGGGATTAATCCCGTCCACAATTCTTTAAAATGGGAAAGTGGTGGCAGGATTAATCTTGCCACTTCTTTCCTGCCTCCTAGAATGATGACCGGGATTAATCCCGTCCATAACTTTTTACAATTAATTCCACTAGCTCTTCATTGCTTCAAAGAGTTCTCGACAAGATTAATCCCATCGCCCTTTTTAAGAGAAGGAGAAGCATTGACCGGATTAATCCCACCACGCCTTCTCTGTTCCAAAGAATTGTGAGCGGAATTAATCCCGTCACTTTTTCTAAGAAGGAAAAAGAAATGGCCGGATTAATCTCTCACCCCATTGAGAACTCTTTAAGATCTTGGCTAACCGAGAATTTTAAGTAAAAAGGATGTTATAAATGGGATAAATCCTTAACAAATTATAATGCAATCCTAATGAATTCCTAAACCCCTAAATTTTAATTTTAAGAGAATGTAAGAGAATAAATCTTTATAAATATTTTTAAATTTGTTTATAATACTTACTTGTAAATAGCACTGAGGGGGCGTGCTTTCTTATAAACAATAGCACATAATTTAATGTTGCTCATGAGGTAATGATTATCTAAGGAAAAAAAAGATTTAAAGGAAGACAGAAAATTACAAAAATGAAGAAACCATTGTGAAAGAAAAAACCAGATTTAAATTTGAGTGGGAAATTAAAAACATTTTCAAATTTACATGTTACACTAATAATACTTATGTCAAAATTTTAAATTTTTGAAAAGAAAATAAAATTTAAGATAAGTTAACACAAATAACTGACTCTCTAACATATATACTCTCTAATTCCAATGATTTTTATAAATTACATTTAATGTATTTAACATTAGCAAATGATTCAAGCTATTTAATATTATGAAATTTTAGTAATTATTTTACATTCTTAATATTCTAGTATATGTTATTAAGTATATATTATAAATATATAACTTATATATATTTATAGTGTGTTTATTAATTATTTTCTTAATTATTTGAGTAATTAATCTATATTTCTTTATATTAATGGTATATTCTTTATTATTTTCTTATTATTCCAAGAATATCCAATATTAAACATGATTATCATAATTAAATTAGTATATATTCTTACTTATTTTCAGTGATTAAATCCGTAGTCGAAAAATGCTACGGAAATGTTTAATTATTAATTTAATTACTAGTTTACTAATTATTAATCTAGTTTAATTACTAATCCGTAGCATTTTTTTACTACGGCATATATCACTGCTTATTTCAGTAATTATTCTACATTTGTTTATATTAATGGGATTTTCTCAATTATTTTCTTATTATTTAAGAATATTCCAATGTTAAACCTTATTATCAATATTAAATTAATATATATTATTAATATTATATATGACTATATATTAGATAAAATGATAATATTATTATGTATAAGGTTATAGTGTGTATATTAATATTATTTTCAACTTAATTCAATGTTTCTTTTGTAACACATTTATAAACGCAATCAAAAATTTACATATACACTTGCACACGCATTAGAAGCACTTACAGAGACACATATACACACACATACACAAGCCGATGAGTGGATCATGATATAATAAAGCATTTAGCTTTGTATTTACAGTTTCGGGTTGAAATCCCAAACCAAACATTTATAGTTACACACACACTCTACACATATATATACACGAAATATTTATAAACTTTTACATGCACATAACACACCCCTTAAAAGCATCCCACAATATGCATTAAAAGCATTTATAAAGACACATATGCACACACATACACACACCAATTAGTAAAATTATGGTACAAATAATTAAATGTTTAGGGGTCTAGTGTGTTTAGGGTTTAGGGTTAACCAAGCATTTATAGTTACACACAAACTCTACACTAAGACTTACATTACACACACAAAACATCTATATATGTATGTTTAGTGTTTAGAGTAAATTTATATTAAATAAATTAAAAAAGTGTGCATGGATTTAATTTATATAGTATAAAGATTTTATACTAATATATATAATATGTGTTATGATTACTTTCAAATGTGTTTTAATAATCATTGTGTCATTTTAAGTTAAAATTGGGTAAAATTCAAATATATACATACAATTTTAAAAGTATGAACAAATTATAATTTGCATTTTTAAAAATGAAGTTTTTAAAATAATTGATAAATTAGTAAATGATTTGTGATTTTTATGTTATATCTACTTGACTATCAACAATTCTTTATGCATGTTTTCTTGTGTATTTTTTATACGAATAATAGACTTTTTATATAGATATTAAAAATTTAAATAAAAATACTTGCATTGGGTTCAAACCCTAAACCAAACTGAAAAGATATATTGCTTCTTTATTGAAAACATCGTGTAAAAACGCATGTATGATCCATATGTACTCAATCTGTGTGTGTGTAACACATTGAATTTACACATGTAATATGTATGTATTTCTGTGTGTATACACGTGTGTATGTATATATATGTACTAATGTAAGCAAAGTGTGCGAAATTAACACTCTCTCTCATACATACACACCATGCATAATCCATAATATGTACTAACGTGATAATATTATGTACTATGTATGTATATCTATGTGTATATTATGTGTGTATGTATGTATTACTGCATGTGAAAATTTAACACTCTCATAGACACACATATGTTAAACCCTTGCTTTATATTTTTGGGGTGTATGTGATACACCCACACACGCACAAAAATTTAATATTATGATAATATAATGAACGAATATTCATTTAAAGTTAATATATTTTATTCCTTATAGGTTTAAGATATATTCTTAAAAGAAATATTCGTTTAGGGTTAATATATATTATTCCTTTTAGGTTTAGGTATATTCTTAGGGTTTCAAGGTGGTAGACAGGAAAGGCGGCAGAGGAGAAAACATGGCGGGCAGTGGAATGTGAAAACAATAGTGCAATAGATCAATAAATCTCTCTCTCTTCACAAGGCATGGCAGTGCAAATAGGCAAGGGGTGCAGTAGGGTTTAAAGGTGCATTCACACAGGTGAAATCTCTCTCTCACACGCACACTCCTATGTATACATATACATATATATCTACGTGATAAATAATTTATTTATTTATCTATATTTACATATACATTATATGTGTGTTTTATATATAGTAAAGTTTATTTATCTATCTCTCGCACACACACTCACACTCCTGTATATATATACATATATACATATACATATAGATAATATACATATATGTATATGTGTGTGTGTGTCTGTATATTTAATTTATTATTTATTTCTCACGCACACACGCACACTCCCTATATATATTTATATATATGAAGTGTGTATTCGTATTTTAATTGTTTTTATTTATCTTCATGCACACACCACACTCCTATATATATTTAATATATGAGTGTGTATTCGTATAATTTAATTATTTTATTCATCTCTCACACACTCCATATATATACATATACATATATATATGTGTATGCATCTGCCTAAGGGTGGCAGGATTAATCAAGCCCCCCATGATTTGCCTCATGGGCAGCGGGATTAATCCCGCCACCCATGCCCTGTCTAAAGGGTGGTGTAATAAAAATCTGCCACCCATGCCAGGTGGTGCAATAAAATCCACCACCCATACCATGTTTAAAGGGGTGGTGCGATTAATCTCGCCGCCCCTTCCATGCCTAGTGGGCAGGATTAATCCCACAACACTTTTATATGGATAAGGGTGGTGGTAGGATTAATTTCGCCCCACACTCATTGAAACATAAAGGGTAGCGAGATTAATCCCACCAACCCTTCTATGCATGGTCGGCGGGATTAACTCGGCAACAGTTCGAAGAGACATTGAAGGTGGTGGGGGATTAATTCCACTCACCGGACATGGAAGGGGTGGCATGATTAATCCTGTCACTCTTATGTCTCAAAGAATGTGGGGCGGGATTAATCTTGCCCATCACCCTTATCTATATGGGAGTGTTGTGGGCAGGATTAATCCCACCCATCATCCTTATCTATACGAGAGTGTTGTGGACGGGATTAATCCAGCTCACCAGGCATGGATATGTCTCAAAGAGTGTGGGGTGGAATTAATCTTGTCCACCACCCATATCCATATGAAAGACTTGTGGGCGGGATTAATCCCGCCCACCAGGTGTAAAAAGGGTGGCGGGATTAATCTTGCCACCCTTTTATGTCTTAAAGAGTGTGAGGCGGGATTAATCTTGCTCACCACCCATATCCATATGAAAGAGTTCTGGGCGAGATTAATCCCACTCACCAGGCATGAAAGGGGTGGCATAATTAATTCTGCCACTCTTCTCTGTCTCAGAGAGAAGTGGTCGAGATTGATCTCATTCACCATTTTAGGAATTAAGGAAATGGTGGCGGGATTAATCCGCCAACCCTTCCTTGCCTTTTAAAATGGTGGGTGAGATCAATCTCGCCTATTTCTATCTGAGACGAAGAAAGGTGGCGGATTAATCCTACCACCCCTTCCATGTGAATGTACATGTGTATAGTATATATAAGTTTTTTATCTTTTTTTTATTTACTTTTGTAATCTTATCATAATAATTTTAAGTAAAAGCTAGTAAACCATGTAAAATTATCCAAAGCTCACATTTGTGGTGATTTCTAAAACCAAATGATACCAGTTTTTTGCACTATCACAAACGTAAGCTTGGATACTTAATCTCGTCCACTTCTCTCTAAGACAAAAAGGGTGTATGTGAATTTACCAGTGTATTAATATATATAAGCAAATGTTTTCTATATATTATAATTCCTTGCCATTTAAATAGTTTTGAGCACTTCAGAGAAAAATATGTATAACCCTGTAAATTTTAATAGTGTATTTGTATATTCGGGTTTATACAAGTGTGTGTGCGTTTTATATGAATTGCATTCACAATGTATTATTGTGCTAAAAGATGGCTTGATTCAAACAAGGAGATTCAATCATTAGTATGAAGTCGTCATCAAATTCTAAGTAAGAATTAAAACAAAATCTGTTATATTTAGATACGTGCTTGAAAAACTAATCATTTTTGTATTCAGATGTAAAATTGAGGTGATAGTGAAGACAAGAGGAGAAGATGAGATGGGCATGGGATTCTAGAATCAACTTAGCCGTAAAGCGCATTGGATCAACCATGGTTGTCAAATTAATCTTTATCACATCTCGTGGACAAGCAAAAACAATAAAAACTAGATTCACTAGTCAAGCACCCGAGGGCAAGCTATGAACCGAGATTGGATGATGCTCAAAATATATGCCTTGTTTCATCCAATGTCACGTTTCGGATCCAGAGTCGCTAGATATGACAAGAATCTCGGGTGGTTCTGTCGGCTTGTGAATAATGATGTTCACGTGTTCACTAATGATGTTAACCATGGAGTTCTTCTTCAACTAAATGAAAGCCTATCTATGGAGGGGATCTGATTAGATGTCTACTTTGAGGAATCTCAATACTCATCGAGTAGGTTGTATTCATAACAAATATTGCTTCACAATACAAAACATCCACAAGTGAAGCAATCGTCCCTCTTTTTATTGAAGAAGAACACAGTAATATCATTAGGGAGATTGAGAGGGTGGCTCGATCCCAGGTTCTTTACATATTACGTCATCCTTGTTTAAGAACCTTTGGAAGCTGAAAGAGTGTGCCAAGAATATTAGAACAACTGCAATTGGGGTTCACACATGTTGATCTGACCATAAAAGAAAATCATTTGCCGTTTTGTCATATGCACTTATGGCATCCCATACTATGATAACACACAAAGAAATGATGTTGAATAATAGGATTACGAGTGTAGGGTTAAGTATTGCAGTGTTAACCCCAACTTTAATTACAGGTCATTCAACCAGGAACATGTAGCTGAGCTCATTGAGAAGATGAAGAACGACAATTCTTACACCATTTCACATAATGTTGTTTTGTGCCCATACTATGAAAGAAAGAAACACTGAGATAGTGTAGGTGACAACACTAGAACAAATCACGAAGATTCAAACGAAGAATAAAAAATCAATTAAGTATTACATTATTAACGGCCAAACACATGATAACGGTAGCCCAATGACTTTTCAATGAATACAAAAAGGAATGAGGATAACAAAATTTTCCAAGCATACCCATGAGAAGCTGACAAAAAGATTGGCATTTTTAGCTAAGCTGAATCACACAATCGAGCAATTCCATAAGTTATCGGCGGAAATAAGACGCTGCCAACACCAACCACTACAACAACAAAATATGGAGAAGTTCAAACACACGCAATCCATGTGGAAAAATCTTAGGGGATCATAAAGAGCTATTGCAAGGAGAGAACAAAGTGCGGAATACCGGGAAGTAAATTGTCTTGGCAGGATTTATCTCACAAGTATATTAATATGTCTTTTTTTTTAATTTTTAGAGAGCTAAAGAAATTGCAGCAGTTGATTTTGCTCAGGTGAGCGGGAAAGAAACATCTTTTTTGATGATGCTGATTTCTTGCCCTGAGGACAAAGTCTTTGCCAAATGGGGGGATTATGGAATCATTCACAAAAGGAACACTAAAGAAGAAGCAAACAAGTGAAGGGGAGCCCTCGGAGAAGTCTGTAAAGAAACCCAATAAGACGGCGAAGGCTAAGTTTGTTCAATCTGCAAAGGATGTAAACAACGACTTTAAGTTCACATGGTTGAAGCCTTTGAACGGAACAAATGGATGTCTTATCTGATTTGGTGGTTGATGGCAAACTACAGACTAATAACACCAGCCCCACTTCTTCTTTTCATCTCAAGGCAATGGAGCTGAAGACAATTAGGCAATTCAAGGAGTTATTGGGAATACACTGTCATATACTGGGTTGGACCTCGACTTTAACATACGAAGAGGTCAGTCAATATCTGCGTGTGACAACAATGATATGCTTGTCCAATGGGTGAACCAATCAGAAGATCTGGGTAAGAATCTATTGCATGCCAACGCCAGAAAGGAAAACATCACAATGAAGCCTTCTCTTATGGCAGTCCTTCAATAGTGGAGAACCGAGTTGAACCTTATAAAGGAGGATGTTAGGAATCATGACAAGCTCTACAAATGTTTGTTGTCGAATTCAGAAACTTTATGGAGTAACATCACTGCCTGCAGGAAACCGTTTTCAAATGTTCATAATGGATCAGCATGTGTCAAAAAATCCTTTGTTAGATAAGGCACTAGAGGATTTGGTGGAGAAACTTAGCTGTGCAAGCACATTTTTAGGTATTTATTTCTTGATTTTTGCTCATGTCACCGATACTTTTGCCTTTGTCTTTGCCAAGAAGAACAGACATCGTAGGACTAGATTTTATATAAACAATGTTGATTCCAGATGTATTGATACAATTGTTCACTTGATTGTTAAACAATTTCAAACTTTTCAAATGACTGGCCATGCATCTGTTTTCACTACAACGGACTTGAACCTCCATCCGATACACTGATAGCTAAGAGAGATGTATTTGGCAATGTACATTATCCAAACATTACAAGTCAGGCTGCATGGAGCATCGTCAACTTGATCAGGGGTCCTCACAGTGATGCATGAGTTTTTGATTACGACACAAGGGGATTCGTCTTGAAGGAGTATTACCTTCAGGATACATGTGTGTTTGTTGTTGAAAGGATAGACCATGGTCTAGGACTTGAACAAGTGGATATAAGGTTCTCAACTGACTATCCCAACAAATTCATACAAGAGTATTTGGGAAAGTTCCCTCCCAAGAAGTGCGATAGCTCTGGGGAGGAATCAGTTCAATGTTGGAGTATGAGAACGATATTCAATTAGATAATAGACCAGAAGTTATCTCAAGGAGTACAGAACATTCACTTACTCCATTGACTGGGAGATGTTGAATGATTTTCCAAGCGGCTAAAACCTTCTTCGCCTCACTTAGAAGGTAACAATAAAGAAGAATTGTTAATGAATTATTAAAGTGACAATAGTTGTAAATGAGTATAACATAAGGCATTTTTATATATTTTGTTTATATTTGTACAAAAAATAAATTCTCAAAGATTAAAAAAGCTTTTAATTCAAACATGGGTCACACATTAACAAGGTAAATAATATACCTTGGTGATTATAAGGCCAGCTAACAATCATTTTGCAGATGTAATGAAATAGTTGAGAACATAGATTTTCAGTAGTGGCATGAGGTAAGAGAGAGGTTTGGCAAAAAATTCTTGTGCCACATGTCAGAATGACAGAGTTCATGCAAGAAATGGATAATAATGCAGCTCAAAACATCCTTACTATGGGGACCACTTCAGTTTTTGCATCACCATTTTTATTGCCTTCAGTTTCTAAATTACTTTCTTCAGCGCATGTAATATCTGAACCTTATAAGGATGATGTACAAGTAAATAATAAAGGGATTAGCAACAATATAGTATCAAAAGATAAATGTGAAAGGGACCAAACAAGTGAATTGCAACGCATTCGAGAGGCAACGCTACCCCTTGTTAACCATGGTTATATTATGTTGTTGAATGTCAATGGAGTTTTGCTTCATCGACAAAGGCCTGAGAACAAAGAAAAAAAAAATCAAACATGGAAATTTTATTTTTGTCATGGTAAATATCGACATGATATCATTTTTCGTCTGGGGTTGGACGGTCTCTTTCGAAAACTTAAAGAGATGGGTGCACTTGTGGGGATTTAGTTATGCATGCAGTTCCACAAATTAACATTGTTGCTGAATTTGCTTAACAAACATTGTATTGTTGCAGAAGAGGTATTCGTAAAGATTGGATTTTTGATAAGTAAATATGTTATAAACCTCTCGAATTCTATGATGGAAAAAAGAAAGCAAGCCATACTTCAAAAATGAAAGATTAAATGGGCTTCATTGGGAAATTAATCAGTTAAGAATAATGAAGAAATACATATCTTAGTGGTAGACGACTCTCCTTAAAAGGCTATGCTCAACCAAAACATTGCTTGAATCCATCAAATCACTTTTGATCCATATTTTAATATTAATAAAATATACCATGACACTTTTCTTTCTTGTGATTTTAAATTTTATAAATTAAAGGAGAGCAACTGGGCACTCTACAATATTATTGAGGAACGTCATTTTTTAGATAAGCGTTTATGCACTCATGTTCTTATCACAGCTTATGTATTAACAAGGATGGCAACTCCTAATTGCATTCGTGAGAGTGTTAGGTGATGGCAATAACATAAAGATATTGACAAAAATGGCAACTCCTAACTGCATTTGTGAAAGTGTTAGGTGGTGGTAACAACATAAAGATATTGACAAAAATGATTCGATTAATCCGAAAAGTGATGACTTAAACAAAATGAGAAAATTTTCTATATGGTTAAGGAAAAAGTATTTACAAATAGATTAATAAGTTGATAAGGAAATGATTTTATTTATAATTATGTTTGATAGTATTTTTTAATTATTTAAAATATTTTTACAAATGAAGAATAATATAAATATTCTAAGATATTTTAGGAATATTCCTTACTAAGTAATGTTAATGAAGGATTAATAGTTAATTAATTAATATTTAAAGCTTAATTAAATATTTATTAAATAATTAATTAATAATTAAAACTTAAGTATTAATTAGTAATTTATTTTATATTCTTATTTTCATGTATCATGCCCATTTTAGTTAGAACGTGCATTTTTGTGTAAGATGTTGTTGAAGAACAAGGAATTGAACAAGAAACCTATCTGCAGTGTTCGTCATTGCTTATATACAGAATTTTTAGATGCTTGTCATTATTTGTGTTTGTTTGAAATTCAAATGTAGTCATCATTCATTTGCCAATGCTCTAGATTGTGCAAGCTTGTCAATCTTGCAGCTCAGTGAACTAGATTTGACAACTCATCGATCTGCTAGCTATCTACTATTCATATCAATCCGTTCACATCATGATTAGTCCTATATGATTTTACTTTGTCATACTCTAGTTTATTCTGCAATTCAATGTTGTACATGTATGGCAGTGCTTACATAATCTTCATTGTTATTGTCCAAGCTATAGTGCTTCCAACTATTATGCCACCTTATTAATCTTGGTGCTATTAGCTAGCATATCGATTTGCTAGCAATTTACTTTCCATGTCAAGGCCTTTGATGTGTGAATTATTCCCAAATTATTTTGATAATTTTATGTTGCATTAAATCTAGATACATGTATGCACACATGGTGCCTCCAAATTTGTGACTAGGGTTTGTGACACCGTCTTATTAAGGCTTGCTGCCATTGTGGTTTCCTTAGATTGGGACTTTCCTATATCATTGGGTTTTCAATAGATTTTCTGTGCCTATTCTGTACATTCTCTTTGATTCACATATTGATTTTCCATTGATTCATTGGTTGGGTTTTTTTTATCATTGATTCATTAATTTATGTGGAGAATCAATGGAGTTTCTTTATATCTTTGTAGATTCAACTCTTTGTCATTTGGGTTTCTTAATTTTGCCATTGGGTTGTTATAATCTCGCTAATGAGGTGTCCAATTGAATTTTTCACCATTGGTGGTATAGGTTTCACTTTGCCATTGGGGTCCACTGTCTCGTCTCTACTTGTTTATGCAGTGCTTCTATTGGACTTCCACAACTACACCAACTTCATTGTGGACCTTAAAAGGTAAATATTGTTCCATTATCTTTGAGGTCTAGCTTCATTTATGGTGGAAGCATAGCAAAAGCATCTCATTCTGTACATCCCTCTTTATTATTGACCATATCCAAATCCCTTCCCACATGCAAGATTTGTTGATCCCGTCATGCTTGTTTTCCAAAATGAGATTAATTTCGTTCAAAAATACATTATTCCACTGACATGAAGAAATCTCTTTTTTGGTTTGGAAGACTGTTTTTTTAGAACGAGATGTTTCTCATTTGAGAAAAATTTTAGGCCATGGTAACTAGCAGACAAGATGCTTCTTGTTTTAAATTTTGTTATCGAACCAATGTTAGTAATGTGTGAATACTACAACCAATATGTCATTTTGCTAGTTCAATTGTTCAGCTTATGGGTGTTTATTAACAAATTCCTTTCCTAGTGCAATGTAAGTTTTATTTTAATCATTTGTTATGGCTTTAGATATTTGGAGGAATATTCTCTATAGAAATCTCTTTTTTATATATATCCATGGGGTAAGGCGTGTGCTTTGAAACATTGGATAGGGACTTGAGATAACATCAACTTATATATAGAAGACACATACTTAAAATGCATCCATTTAATAAACACATGTATGATGCATTCTAATTTTGAATTTGAAGGCTAAAATAGAGTGTATGTTTATTTTGTTCAAGACAATTATATTATAATTTGCAATTCATAAGAATTTATTCCACAACTTAACCATATTATTTTAATAATTATATTAAATATATAAATTGTATTATTAATGTTTAGTCCCTAAAATATGATTAATATTCTAACTTATTTATATTATTATATTTAAATACAATATAAATCTACATTTTTTTTGAAACATAAAATATAATTAATATATTCTTATTCTTTTTAATATTATTTGTTAAATTAAAATTTAAATAAAATATAAATTATATAATTAAATATATTCTTAATATTTATTATATTATTACTTCACTTTTTAAATTATGAGTAATGTGTATTGACTGTGGTATACATATACATCAATTTATTAAAACATTATGATGCAAAGATGTGAAAATGAGTTCAATATATAATACCCACATCACGATATAAAATAGCAATTATAAATTCTTTTAACTTGTTTATTATTTATAAAGCTAAAAATACTATAATTTATTCTTTATTTTAACATTTCCAAACACTAAAGTTACAAATTTCATATTACAAGTAAAGAAGAGAGGTTGGAAAGGAAAGAATACATCACCTCCCTTACGTCCCTGGCCAAAAGCTGAATACCAATTGCCACTTAAGACATCATATACACACCCCCAATCTGTCTTGCTGAAATACAATGTCACTTGGTTATTCCCACAAGCCACCGTGAAATCTTCTAAATCTAAGTTCAGTCCTTTCTTATTCCTTGCAGGAAGCATCTTCAGTGGCAAACGTGAAATCTCCTCCCATTTTTTGCTCTCTTCCTCTAGATTATAAATGCAAATTGTCCCCATCTGCTCCCTTCTGTCAAAGGAACAAGCATTACAAGCACAAACTTATTCTCACATAGCACAAGGCATGGTTGGACATAACCTTGTCCTTGGAAGTTCAAACGTATCCCACGATTTATAGTCATGTTCAAGTTATATCTTGGCTGCCGTGAAAACTTGGTCCATGTTGCTAAACACTTCACATCCTGACAAGGATCAAACACGTTCATGGATTTAAGTGCACACGTATCATCCGGAGTCATACTTATCAAGTACAAGTGGTTGTTGCGGAGCGCCATGCACTCACAGGAACTATAACAACTTAGAATGATTTCTCCACCCTCTTCACCAAATGGTATCACATTAGAGGCCACCCAATTTGCGTTGCTGGAGGTGTTGCTGGAGGTGTAAACATGTAGTGCCGGCTGTAACCATGTTAATGATTTCCTTTCCACAAGACATGCGACCATGAACCCTGTACTATCAGTAAGGCACTCTTGAATAGCAACAAAGATTACAGGATCTGTATAGAAAAACCCTGATTCCATGAAAGACAATTGGTAAGAAACATGGGGTAGAGGAGGCAGCTGAGTGAACCATCTATTGAAGGGATTACAAATGATAGCACAACCGTTGTATCCTATAGTATGGATGCAAACCAAGCCATTTGAAGACACAGATATATCATAGAACCCATGTAAGTCACCCCGATGAGGTAATTCAATATGAAGTGACAACTTTCTCCAGTATGTTGAGCCCTCCTCCATGAGAGAAAATCCAAACGTACATATACCAGCATTCTTAACCTCCATTATAGGCCGAATATACCAATTACCCTTACACTTGTCCCTGATTTGTGCGTTCCAATCCTTGCAAACACATCTAAACCGGCATAGTGCAGGAAGTGGCATGTGACGAAACAAGACAGAGTGAATATCTTGTGGAATTTGGGTCCAAACAGTTGAAAGTGATTGTTTTCTTTTGGATTTGTTGATCATGCCATCCCATCTCTTCTTACCATAACCATGGTCCTTCCCATTTTCATGTTCTATAATTACCCTTTTAACCATGATTCCTACCTAACCAACACAAACCTAATAAATAAGATTTCTAATTTCTCCTTTTTATATCGAAGGACACCACGCACGCACACGCACGCACATGCACGTGAATCCATTGGTTAAGTAATAATATAAACTTATCTTGTGGTTAAGATTTTATGATTAAAATCCATTGGCTAAGAAGGTGTTACTTGTTAACATTAAGCCAAATATATTAATTATAAATGTAAGTAAACTATATTAATATTAAATAATAATAACTTGAAAGAATTTAAATTTTTTTCATTTGGATCAACTACCAAACAAAGGTCAGAGTCTATATTTATTATCTTACTCTAAATTTTTAAATCAGCCAAATATTTCTAAAATATATTATATATTTAAATCTAATTATATAAATTAAAATGATGAGCTAAATTATTCATAATTAAGGATATTAGAGAATATTCCATGCAGGCACATGCACTCATACATGCACAAGCCAATGTCGTTATTTTTCAGCGCAAGCAATACTATTGTACTGCCTATTAGATTTGTGTTGAGTTGTTTTTTTTTTGTTTTTTTTGTTTTTTTTTTTGAAAACCAGAATTATATATGATATATACATATGCAATTTTTTATCCTTTTAATTGGATTAAGTAGACATTAATTAATGTTGCCATGAATTTGTATCTTCCATGCTTTCTTCACGATTCTTACAGCAATTTCATCTTCCTCCTCTGCCTTGTGGTATTTCCTCACTTTTTTGCACTTCAATTTAATAGCTAAACATACACACACATTCATGTGCTACTTCCTTTGTCACTAAATATATTTGGATCCATGTCCTCAAACAAAAGATAAGGTTCTCAATGTCTTCTCTAGCCGATGAACTCTTGCTCATCGTCACTGGGGTTTATTCTAGTATATTCCCTAAGATTCCATGCATATGCTAAGAATATTCCATACTCGTCTTTCTTTAAATTCAAGGAAAATTTGCTAGTTGAAGTGAATAATGCCATCCGCTTTTGCCAAAACAAGAAGGCATGTTCAATGAAATACAATTATTAAGACTGACTACTTACCTATCAATTACTCTAGAATCCAATAACCGGAGGTTTATTATTCCTTGCACAACCAACAAGCAAGCGATCAACCTCCTCGTACCAAAGAATCTCGAAGCTAAAACTCGTTGAGGATACCCTATCAAGCTCCCACAAAGAGTCTTTCCCTCTTTTTGTAAGGCCCAAGCACTTCATCTAACTCAACTTTCCAGTTCTCTTAATCACCCAATATGTTGGTTGGGCCTCTCTTTCTTTTACATTCTAAATCTTAGCTTCTTTCTCCTCTTGTTTGGAATGACATGTTCGACATAAAGCCATTGTTGAACCGTAAAATCCTACCCTCCGTACATAGGTAAGATTGTCGTCGATAAACCCGTATTAAGGGTCTACCGAAATAAGAGAAGAAGAATCAGACATCAAAAGGTCGGGAAAAGGGTAAGGATGGTAAGGTGTATAGTAGGCAGCAGTACTATGGATCCCGTCATAGTACTGGAAATAAGATCAGTATACTACATAACAGAAATACGAGTAAGAAACAGACGTATTGAGAAAGAAAGGAAACTTATATTATGTCCGTGCACGGCACATGGTACAAAATAACAATATACTCAGGATGCCCTTCTAGTCCTAATCTGGTCTATTTATACTCGTACTCTAGGTCCCGTACTAGCAGTTATCAAAACTGCCTCTCAACCTTATCCATTCAGTTACTGTAACTCTTTATCCTTATCCAAATATGCCGTACTCCACTGGTATATATTGTAGCAATGACTCATATTGCGTTAGTAACTCGTACTTCGATATATCCTTCCCACTCTCGATTTTCTACAATATATATTGTTTTTGATATTTTCCCATTATATTACTCATGAAATAACAAGAAATTCTACCAATGTCTAACTATGATCCTAACATCCCCCTAGACTGGAAGTGTTGCATCACCTCGATGCAACCTTACAATGTGCCTGCACTTCCGCACATAGAAGCGACGAAGTTCTTTAGTTTGAGGTTCTCCTCGCGTAACTTACGTACTTCGTCCGCATCATATGATGTTGGAGTTCATCTTCTTGTGGATATTACGGACTTGGTCAGCTAGTGTGTGTACAGTATCCATGAGTACCTTGTTCTGATCATACAAACGATGTATGATGTTCGACTGCTCCAAGAACTACTTGTCGATCGTATTACAACGAACATGAAGCTGCTGACTGAAAGTAGCATCTACTCGTTGAAGTGCTACCTGCTAGGTAATAGAATCAACGACATTGCGAAGGTGGGAAAGCTAACCTTCGAGAGTCATATCCTGTGGTGGGTCCTGCAGTGGTAGTCCGGGTGAAGCAGTCTGATCACGAGTGCACTTCGAACTCCTCGAAATGTCTCGCTCCTGTCGATCTGAAGCGTGATGTCCCATCTGTTGTATTGGTGAATAGGGCTGCTGCTCCGGCTGGACTTTATTGTGGATGTTGTTCTTGGTAGACTGTCCAGGTGTTGGTTCTGCTAAATCCGGTTCTTGCCCTGATTGCCGTACTGGTGGTTCCTATACTTGCTGTGCTGGAGGTACTACCTGTGGTGGTATGATATGCAAAGATGTACTTGCCGTAGTTTGATGTTGAACTGATGGTGGTGAAGGAGCTACGGTAGGACCCGTACTATTGAATGGCGCAGACTTCCCAAACTCCATGTGTGTTGTTGAAGTCAGTCATGTGGGCGGATTGTGATCTGGTAGTGCTGTGTCTTCACACTCCGTGTGTGGTATAGAAGTAGGCTTGTTCCGCATCCTCTGCTGGTCTCCTCGTGGTAGAGGTCTCCTCTGCTATACTCGATCGTCGTCATCCTCCTCGTCCACAAACTTGAGTATAATGTCGGATTCCTTTGCCTGCGACTCCTCTGGCTTCTTTGCTTGTGTACGTGGTCGTTTCTTCAGCTTTGTTGGTAACAGAGCATCCAAATATAAACATCGAACACATTATCTGGGTACTGATTGGTAAAACCTAACCAAAAGCCCATCCTTGCCGGTGCTAAATCCGCATACATAATGTTGATAGTTGTCAGAATATGATGAAGCACTGGAAATACGAACGTTTTCTTGTCCTTGCTTTTGGGGTTGTGCAGCATGTTCAGCTCACGTTGTAGCCCTACTACGACTAGCTCCCCCCAATCCGGTTTCTGTCCCTGTTCAGATTGATGATAGACATACCCGATCTCCTTATTGAATCCGGTTGGCGTCTTGCGGAAAGTGAAAGCAGATGTGATAGCCTTAATATGACTCTTATGAGGTTCTCGCAAGATTGACGTTGGTGCCGCATTTGCCGTCTTTTGCTTTTGGCGAAACTTGTCCAAATTGTCGGTGTAATGATGGATGTATGTGTGTTGAATTACGAAATCGGATCATAGGAGATGTCTGGATTGGGAATTCAAAAACATCTCGAATGAGCTTACTTGTGAAAGCAAATGCACCGCCATGTAATTGTAGAGCCTTGTATTGCGGCATGTACGCCTTGATCACCTGATCAAGTGTTCACCTTGCTGATCCAATCGTTTGTGCACGAACATTTCAAAATATCACTCCAGCTACATCCTCTGTATCCATTCTCGTATGTCCAAGATAAGTGTTGGTGCAGGACGGACAATACGATAAAGGATTGCCATAAGCGGAATTGAAACCGCCAGTTCAGTTTGAGACGTTGTATTGATCCTTGTTGCTGAAGTACTCATTGTATCCGTGTACTCGTCCATGGATTCCATATGCACGCGTGAAATAAAGGAAGAAAAAGATGAAAGACTGGAAGATGGGAAGGAGGAAGAAACTAAAGAAGAATGCAGCAACCCTAATGTGTGCTGTCGGCGAAGGAGTGCCTCTATCGTATACTCAGAGAATTTACGGTCTGTCAATTTATGTGAAGTTGTCCACGTGTCGATCTCAGATTGGTTGGGTGTGGGTATTCCTTAGTTTTTGATAGATTTGGCAGGGAATATCTCATCATTGGATTTTGCATTCTTTGATTTGTCGATTTCTTGGATTCTATCATTCGCTCATGTGAATAATCTTGTCGATGTTTCGAGAAGATTCTGCTGACATCAACTCGCCAGATGGCCACATGCTTTTCCATGTTTTTCTCCAACTCACGATTTTGATCGTATTCCGAGCCATTGTTTAGTGCAGATGTTTCCGGGTCCATCGTATTGTGACGTTCGTACTCCGGATCATTGTCGAGATCTTCATTTTGCTGGTTAGAGGTATATTTCCGTATGCGATTTGTATTTGTTGTAAGTAAGACTCGTGTTGTAACGTCCATCAAAGTGACAATGTTGTTGTCTCGTATGTCGGTAATAATATATGGTCCATACCATTTGGATTTGAATTTATGACCAATCGGTCGAAGATTCTCTTGATAATGCCATATTATTTCTCCTACTCGGAATATGGGTCGTCGTTTACTTGTCGTAATCGATCGTGCCACGCCTTAATACGTGTTTGTATTGCTTGTATATTAAAAACTGCTTGCTGTCGTTTCTCATCCAGTTTTTTGAGTTGTATAGTCGTTGTTTAACTTCCTCTGTTTCCCCAATGTCGTATTCGAGTGACATCCGTAATGAGGGAATGATATACTCTATAGGCGTAATAGCTTCTAATCCGTTGTAAGTTGAAATGGAGTAAACTTTGTCGCCACTTTATATGTAGTATGGTATGCCCATAATGCGGATGGAAGTTTTTCATCTCAATTTTTGTGATTGGTGTTAACTATCTTAGTTAGTACAGTCTTCAGTATTTTATTAGTAGCCTCTGCTTGTTCATTTCCTTGTAGATAATACGCCGTGGAGACGTAATGCTTTACTAAATATTCGTTACAAAGTACTTTGATGACATTGTTGATGAAATGTGTTCCTTGGTCACTGATAATTCCATTAGAGCACCAAATCGTATTATGATATTCTCATAGATAAACTTAGCTACACGTGTAGCGCGGGAATCCCATAATGCGATAGCCTCTGCCCATTTAGTAACATTATCCATGAGTACCAATTATACTGATTTCTCTTGCTACTTTTAGGATTGATGGGTCCATAAAATCCATTTCCCATTTCATAAATGGAGCTAATGGTTCCGTTGGGTGTAATGGTTGAACTTGATGGTGTGGAGTTGGTTGGTGTTCGTTGCACTTCAAACATTTTTGATAATATTCGATAACATCCTTGAATAACGTAGGCTACCATAATCTGGACTGTAATATTTTTCATATTGTTAACGTTCCTGCAAAATGTCCACCATGTTCCCCTGAATGAGCTTTCCATAATGTGGTCTGAAACTTCTCCCACTGGTACGCATCTCCTTAAAACTTCATCTTTGCCCTTCTTGTATAGTATACCTGACACCATACAATATGGCTTACATCGTAATATGAGTTGTTTGTTGTTGCATTGTTGCATACTTTTCTGGTGCTGTTCCAGTAGTTAAAAAGTATTCAATATTTTGAAGATATCCTTTGTGATTCCATTGTTTTGGTTGTTGTTGATGTTGTATCTGAAATAAGTTAGCATCTAGTAATTCATCATTCACTCCAACACTTTCTTCTTCACTCGTAATACGACTTAGGAAATCTGCTTGTTGGTGTAATTTGCCTGGTTTGTGAATGATTTGAAAGTCGAACTCCTGTAATAATAAAAAACCAACATACTAATCTTCCTTCGAGCTTAGTCTTGCTTAATAAATGTGTCAAAGCTTGATGATCGACAATGAACTTGACTTTGTTTGCTAGTTAATGTCGAAATTTCTTTGCTGCATAAACCATTCCGAGTGCCTCCTTTTCTGTAGTCGTGTAATTTTCTTCTGTAGGTGTTAACTGCTGACTCACGTAATATAAGGGTTGATCTTTTCCGTCCTCCTGGGTTTGCGTTAAAATGCACCCAATAGCGTATGACGATGCGTTCTACTTGTACATGAAACTCCTTTTGCCAATTTGGACTTGCTAAAATAGAAGCCTTCATTAATGCCTGCTTCAATGTATTGAAACTTTGTTCGCATTGCGCATCCCATTTGAATGGTTGCGATTTCCTTAAAAGCATAGTTAATAGCTTCGCTATTGTTGCGTAAATTTTAATAAATCTTCGATGATATCCCATTTTCCCAAGAAGCCATTGTACTCCGCTTACGTCTTTAGGAGGTTGCATTGTTTGGATGACTTTGATTTTATCTTGATCCACCATTATTCCATCCTTGCATATAATATGCCCAAGCAAAATTCTTAATCTCATGGAAAACACGCACTTTTCCGGATTAAGAGCTATATTGTTCAATCGGCATTTCCCAAAACACTTCGTTAAACAGTCCAGGTGCATATCTTGTGCTCCATAAATGCTAAAATCATCTAAGAAAACTTTCATAAACGTGGTTAAATAATCCCGGAATGTTTCACTAACCAAACATTGAAAGGTAAATGGTGCATTACATAGCCCAAAAGGCATAACGCGATACGCATATGTACCCCAAGGACTAATAAATGCCGTTTTCGGTTGATCCTCTGGATCTACTTGAACTTGGTTATATCCTGAAAATCCGTCCAAAAAGGAATACATTTCATGTCCTGCTATTGTATCCAACAATTCTTTGGTGAATGGTATTGAGTACGTATCCCACTTCGTTACATCATTCAACTTCTTATAATTGATGCAAATACGTATTTTGCCATTCTTCTTTGGGACTATGACAATTGATGATAGCCATTGCGGGTTTTCAATTGGATATATGAATCCGGCCTGTAATAACTTATCCCTAACTTTCGTTAAAAATGTTGGATTCATTCGGTATGCTTGCTGTTTCCTAGGGATTGCATGTGTAATAGTTTTATCTTATGAGTACAAATTGTGGGTGAAACTCCCTTAAGATCCTCATAACTCCATGCAAAAACATATGCATTTTGACGTAGTACTGCTATCAGCTGTCTTCGGTATTCTGGTTCTAGATCAACTGTTATTCATACTTTTCGTGGTCCATATTCACTTGTTTTAATTTCAACTTCTTCAGTCTTCTCATTCGTAGTAATTTCCAGTTTTTGTTGAGTCCGTATTCTTTGTTCGTGCTCTGTCTCAAATTGTAACTGTTGTTGCAAAGGTTATTTAGACTTATTCGTTAGTCCGAGAGTATCCTTATGTTGTTGTTATT
The DNA here is from genome assembly GCA_003024785.1 of Selaginella tamariscina. Taxonomy (NCBI): domain Eukaryota; kingdom Viridiplantae; phylum Streptophyta; class Lycopodiopsida; order Selaginellales; family Selaginellaceae; genus Selaginella; species Selaginella tamariscina. The sequence continues at coordinate 28,629 of PUQB01000724.1, forward strand.
GATCACTAGCCACTTTTTTCGAGTTTTCTTCTTTTGGCGTCATCTAATATAAATCCACTTGTGCTATCTTTATGAGGTCTGGATTACTTTCGAATAGGAGTTTTTCTTCTTCCTTGTTCAAGCCAATGCCAGTCAAAATCCTCCATTTGTAATGGTCGAGTTGGTTGTTCGATTGGCTTTTTTGCTGTGTTTGAACAACTGCTTCTTGTCCACTCTTATAAAGTACTATTTTGTCGTGCTCCAATTATGTCGTACTTTTGCATCTTAACCATGCTCTTCCTAGTAATATCTAGTATGGTTTACTAGTCTGCTCAATATGTAGTACGACCAAAGATACCTTAAACTTGATTCCTGCAATTTCCATACATATAGATCTAATTATACCAATGGGTCTTACTTTCCTCTGATCAGCCATCCATACCAAGAAAGACGCATTTTCAATAGGCCCAAGACCCAATTGTTTGAATCTGCTCTTCAATTATGTTCACTCCTGAACCTCCATCAATAGGTATATTTGAATATTGTTTTTACCAATCCGAGCCGTAATCATTGGCACCTCCTCATCCCAGTCCTTCTCGTTGTAAGAACTTCCGTGTATTCACTCCTACCTGACTTGTATCGGTTTGAATATTACTATGTCCAAAGCATTTGTTATCTGTGTTCTAAAAATGGTGCTAATGTCAGTAACTCCCTTATAGTTAACTATAAGGTTGTTGCAGAATCACAGCAACAATACGATCTCCAAGTGGTACCGTTGATGTGGATTGCTGTGAACATGCTCATTTCATTAGTCATGAGTCTTGATTTTCCCTTGTTGCATTTTCTGAATTTGATCAGTTACTCGTTGTACTGTAGCCTTTTTTTCTCCCAATTCTTGCGTATTGGTTCTTCTTTGCTTGGCTCCATCCGTACTCGCTTGGCTCGTGTTACCGCATACGTCTCAGTTGAGGGTAGTTCTGTATCTTGCTCCCATTTGCACTCGTAATTTTGTTCGTGATGGTCATCTGCTAGATCATTCTCTTGTTGAACTTCAATTCTCCATGTCGCTGGTTCAGTGGAAGATGTTCCGGTGTTAAATTCATTGTGGACATTCTGGTGAATAATGTCCCATCTCACCACATGTGTAACAACGAATACTGTTAAGTCGATTACATTCAGTAGAATAGTGTCCTTTTTCTCCACATCTAAAACATGTCACATTAGGATTCTGACCTCGTAATGCTGGTGGAGGTGGTATTGGTGGTAATAACGGTGGTCCTGCTGTGTGGGCTGGTAACAAACTGTCCTCTACGTGCTACTTCCGTATTATTACCTTGCCGGTAAATGCTCCGGATTCAGGGGAAATCTCCTTCCATTACCATTTCTGCGTTCCCCATTATACGATCTTTGTGGTAATCGTATGAATTAGCATTTCGTGATTGTGGATAATCGTATGAGTTAGCATTCGATTGTTGTTCCATCTAGGTGGTGGTGGAAAATTGTCAGTACGTCCCATGTTCCGACATTGTCTCGCTTCATGCCTATTCCTCCACACATCTGACACTTGGTATCTTACATTCAGAAGCATTATGTCCTTCATTTTTGCATGTTGTACAAAATATTGCTTTAGTTCTTGACCGTATTTCGCTCTCCTTCCAGTATTGTCTTCTTGTTTCCCGTTCATCCTCATCTATGTATCTTGGAGGTATCAACACTTCAAGTTGTTCTGCTTCTTTAATTGCTTCACCTAAATCAGGCGGTTTGATCAGTCGTACTTGAAGTTGTAAATTGTCCCGTATCCGTTCATATACCATTTCTTTGCCAATTTATCACTGACATCTCCGACCTCGCAACGGTGGTATAATCTCCGAAATCGTCGAGTGTAATCTTCCACTGCCTCAGTAGGTCCCTGTCGTATTTCCTGCAACTGCACTGTCGGGTCTCGCTTCGATACTTTCGTACATAATAATTCCTGAATAATGCAAGTAGTACGTTGTACTTATCGATTGTGTTAGCATTTTTGTAATACCAATCGCTAGCATCTCCCTTCAACGTAAATGGAAATATTCGTAGTTTCTCATCTTCATCCTTGATTTCGTTGGCTTCACACGCCTTCTCAAATTGCTGAATATGCCGATTCGTATCTTCATTTCTGAAAAAGTAGATGGTACAACCTTCCCCGTAATTGTAATGTTCCCATCTCGTCGGTACTTCCACTGCAATAATCCCAGTTTCCTCGCGTTGATATTCGTGGCTCGTGATCGTCACTCCCCTGATTAGTATCCTTTTCTTCTGTAACTCGCATACTTCGTTGTTTGTTGCTCCTGTCCTCGAGCTTGACTTGTTCCTTTCTTCTTTATTCCTCACGCTCTTCAATCCTCTTCCGTGTCTCTATTACTGCTTGTCGCCGTAAATACCGCTCCTCGCGTTCTCTTTGCTGTCTCTGCTTAATTTCTTCATATCTTTGGCGTTCTGCAAGAATACGTCGATAATCATCCATTCACTTACTATACGCTACAGGTCCATTCTCACAAGTCTTCGGTGCACTTTCTTCCATTTCCGCAATAGCTGCACTGATCGCATTAAGGACTCTCGCCTAGCCTCAATCTTTTTCCTTTCGTCACACTCCTTTGGGTATCGTCTACTCATCCTGATACATTACAAACACATTATCAGTTACCTACTAACACGACCATCCCTCCGTGGTCGCCATATGTTGAACCGTAAAATCCTACCCTCCGTACATAGGTAAGATTGCCGTCGATAAACCCGTATTAAGGGTCTACCGGAATAAGATAGAGAAGAAATCAGACATCAAAGTCGGGAAAAGGGTAAGGATGGCAAGGTGTATAGCAGGCAGCAGTACTATGGATCACAGTACTGGAAATAAGATCAGTATACTACATACAGAAATACGAGTAAGAATAGATGTATTGAGAGAGAAAGGAAACTTATATTATGTCCACGCACGGCACATGGTACAAAATAACATATACTCGGGATGCCCTTCTAGTCCTAATCTGGTCTATTTATACCCGTACTCTAGGTCCGTACTAGCAGTTATCACAACTGCCTCTCAACCTTATCCATTCAGTTACTGTAACTCCTTATCCTTATCCAAAATGCCGTACTCTGGTATCGTATTGCGGATGACTCGTATTGCATTAGTAACTCGTACTCCGATATATCCTTCCACTCTCGATTTTCCACAATATATATTGTTTTTGATATTTTCCCATTATATTGCCCATGAAATAACAAGAAATTCTACCAATGTTTAACTATGATCCTAACACCATATATCAATAAAGTGAGAAAATATGATGAAAATGTACTACAATTGAAAATTTTTAACTGTAATACACTCGTGAATCCTATCATCCAACATCATTTTAATAATTATATTAATTATATAAATTGTATTATTAATGTTTAGTCCCTAAAATATGATTAATATTCTAACTTATTTATATTATTATATTTAAATATAATATAAATCTACATTTTTTCTTGAAACATAAAATATAATTAATATATTCTTATTCTTTTAATATTATTTGTTAAATTAAAATTTAAATAAAATATAAATTATATAATTAAAATATATTCTTAATATTTATATATTATTACTTCACTTTTTAAATTATGAGTAATGTGTATTGACTGTGGTATACATATACATCAATTTATTAAAACATTATGATGCAAAGATGTGAAAATGAGTTCAATATATAAGTACCCACATCACGATATAAAATAGCAATTATAAATTCTTTTAACTTGTTTATTATTTATAAAGCTAAAAATACTATAATTTATTCTTTATTTTAACATTTCCAAACACTAAAGTTACAAATTTCATATTACAAGTAAAGAAGAGAGGGTTGGAAAGGAAAGAATACATCACCTCCCTTACGTCCCTGGCCAAAAGCTGAATACCAATTGCCACTTAAGACATCATATACACACCCCCAATCTGTCTTGCTGAAATACAATGTCACTTGGTTATTCCCACAAGCCACCGTGAAATCTTCTAAATCTAAGTTCAGTCCTTTCTTATTCCTTGCAGGAAGCATCTTCAGTGGCAAACGTGAAATCTCCTCCATTTTTTGCTCTCTTCCTCTAGATTATAAATGCAAATTGTCCCCCATCTGCTCCCTTCTGTCAAAGGAACAAGCATTACAAGCACAAACTTATTCTCACATAGCACAAGGCATGGTTGGACATAACCTTGTCCTTGGAAGTTCAAACGTATCCCACGATTTATAGTCATGTTCAAGTTATATCTTGGCTGCCGTGAAAACTTGGTCCATGTTGCTAAACACTTCACATCCTGACAAGGATCAAACACGTTCATGGATTTAAGTGCACACGTATCATCCGGAGTCATACTTATCAAGTACAAGTGGTTGTTGCGAAGCGTCATGCACTCACAGGAACTATAACAACTTAGAATGATTTCTCCACCCTCTTCACCAAATGGTATCACATTAGAGGCCACCCAATTTGCGTTGCTGGAGGTGTTGCTGGAGGTGTAAACATGTAGTGCCGGCTGTAACCATGTTAATGATTTCCTTTCCACAAGACATGCGACCATGAACCCTGTACTATCAGTAAGGCACTCTTGAATAGCAACAAAGATTACAGGATCTGTATAGAAAAATGCTGATTCCATGAAAGACAATTGGTAAGAAACATGGGGTAGAGGAGGCAGCTGAGTGAACCATCTATTGAAGGGATTACAAATGATAGCACAACCGTTGTATCCTATAGTATGGATGCAAACCAAGCCATTTGAAGACACAGATATATCATAGAACCCATGTAAGTCACCCCGATGAGGTAATTCAATATGAAGTGACAACTTTCTCTAGTATGTTGAGCCCTCCTCCATGAGAGAAAATCCAAACGTACATATACCAGCATTCTTAACCTCCATTATAGGCCGAATATACCAATTACCCTTACACTTGTCCCTGATTTGTGCGTTCCAATCCTTGCAAACACATCTAAACCGGCATAGTGCAGGAAGTGGCATGTGACGAAACAAGACAGAGTGAATATCTTGTGGAATTTGGGTCCAAACAGTTGAAAGTGATTGTTTTCTTTTGGATTTGTTGATCATGCCATCCCATCTCTTCTTACCATAACCATGGTCCTTCCCATTTTCATGTTCTATAATTACCCTTTTAACCATGATTCCTACCTAACCAACACAAACCTAATAAATAAGATTTCTAATTTCTCCTTTTTATATCGAGGACACCACGCACACACACGCACGCACATGCACGTGAATCCATTGGTTAAGTAATAATATAAACTTATCTTGTGGTTAAGATTTTATGATTAAAATCCATTGGCTAAGAAGGTGTTACTTGTTAACATTAAGCCAAATATATTAATTATAAATGTAAGTAAACTATATTAATATAAATAATAATAACTTGAAAGAATTTAAATTTTTTTCATTTGGATCAACTACCAAACAAAGGTCAGAGTCTATATTTATTATCTTACTCTAAATTTTTAAATCAGCCAAATATTTCTAAAATATATATTATATTTATTTAAATCTAATTATATAAATTAAAATGATGAGCTAAATTATTCATAATTAAGGATATTAGAGAATATTCCATGCAGGTACATGCACTCACGCATGCACAAGCCAATGCCGTTATTTTTCAGCTGGTTATGCAAGCAATACTATTGTACTGCCTAATAAAATGTGTTGAGTTGATGTTTTTTTTTTTTTTTTTTTTTTTTTTGAAAAACAAAGAATTACTTATGATATATACATATGCAATTTTTATTCTTTTAATTGGATTAAGTAGACATTAATTAATGTTGCCATGAATTTGTATCTTCCATGCTTTCTTCACGATTTTTTACTTCAATTTCATCTTCCTCCTTTGCCTTGTGGTATTTCCTCACTTTTTTGCACTTAAATTTAATAGCTAAACATACACACACATTCATGTGCTACTTCCTTTGTCACTAAATATATTTGGATCCATGTTCTCAAACAAAAGATAAGGTTCTCAATGTCTTCTCTAGCTGATGAACTCTTGCTCATCGTCACTGGGGTTTATTCTAGTATATTCCCTAAGATTCTATGCATATGCTAAGAATATTCCATACTCATCTTTCTGTAAATTAAAGGAAATTTTGCTAGTTGAAGTGAATCATACCATCCCCTTTTGCCAAAACAAGAAGGCATATTCATTGAAATACAATTATTAAGACTGACTACTTACCTATCAATTACTCTAGAATCCAATAAGTGGAGGTTTATTATTCCTTGCACAGCCAAACAAGCAAGCGATCAACCTCCCTGTACCAAAGAATCTCGAAGCTGAAACTTGTTGAGGATACCCTATCAAGCTCCCACAAAGAGTCTTTCCCTTTTTGTAAGATCCAAGCACTTCATCTAACTCAACTTTCCAGTTCTCTTAATCGCCCAATATGTTGGTTGGGCCTCTCTTTCTTTCACATTCTAAATCTTAGCTTCGCAAAAATGAGATTGTTTTTTAGATGAGTTATAAATAATTAAGGAGGATACTTATGAAATATTCTGAAATATACTTTATTAATTAATGTTTAATCGATTGAACTAAACAAAATTTAAATGAATTAACTTTAAAATATTCATGAAATGTGTTTCGTATACCATGAGAGATCCATCTTGTTTGACACAATAATTATTACGAGCCGTTCTCTTCATGCGTTTACTCTATTGGGATAAGTGACTAGTTTGTTTATGTTTTCCCATATGGAGCAAAAATATATTTTTAAAAACTTAGACATTAAAGTTTTCCTTTGACACTTATTATATGTATTTTTCCTTCATGTAAGAAGAATTATATTGTCTACAAAGCTAGTCATTGAAGCTTTTTGATTTGCATATAAATTATTTTTTTTGCATCTTCAAGAAAACGAGATCACTCTCGCTTCTCTACATGCAGTCTCTGTAAGTAAGACATGAAAGCTTGTTTGGCAAAGCTGTTGATTCACATAGTCTTTGATATCTTTTTTATTTATCCAAACCGTGTATAAATGTTGGCCGTGTTTATTGTGATCCCTCTAGTGCATGACCCTTGCGGACACCGGAAAATGTAACCCTAGTTTTTGTCATTTTTAAGGTTAAAAACATCTCTAAAAACAAGCCTTTGTTTTTTGTAAAAAGTAGTTAACATTACTAGGGTCGAACATTGGTTTGTTTTTTTACATAGTTAATATTCTTGTAATATTATTTTTATTTTTACCCTTGTTTTTACCCTTGTTTTATACAGTAATAATTTCTGTTTGTTTTCTATATAATTTATTTTATTTAATTTTAAATTGATTTATTAATTTTAATTGTACTTAATAAAAACTCTTTAACTTTCATTAATTAAATTAAAAATAATAAACACTATTGATTTCTGGTGATCTCTCTATGAATCCCCTCTCTCTCTCACACACACACCAATCCATCTTTCGGAAGCGTTTCTTCATGCGTGAGGTTCTGCATCAACGAGGCCTCTGGAAGAAACTAATGTAAACAAGATTCACCAGTTATACTGTGAGATATGCTATTATAATATTATTGCAGTAAGCACAGGCCTATACGTGAATCAAATTGACTGTCAAGCACGACTTGCGTTGCACCTAAATCCATTAGCTTTTTCTTAGCGTATTCAATTCCTGGCCTGAAATCACGAATTTATAAGAAACCACACAATATGCATTCATATGTATCAGCATGTAATGCCTGTCACTTACAAGACGTGTGTATCTACTATGTACGTACGTACATAGGTTACAGCTATCTATATGTACGTGTATACGACTATGTGTACGTCGGTACACAAAATATACGTTATGTACTCTCACGCACAATATTGATGGTCTGGAGACCTTTTGCGTGTGCAATTTGTATGACACATTGTCCAACCATACTCGTAGACCCGTTCTGAACAACCACATCCCCTGCAACAAACGCGCGCACACACACACATATAAATACATATATTAGTTTTTAAACGTAAAACTTCAAAAATAACAATTAATAGAAGTTTTAGTAAGTTAATATTTAATTAATTACCAGCTTCTAACGAAGCAAAATCTTCGAGCATTCTGAGTGCGGTGCAGGGGTTGACAGAGATGGTAGCCAGGTATTCCATGGGCACATTATCATGAACTTTACACCATACACTCTCCTCTTTTAGCACGTGTGCTCCACGTTCCTGCACAGATACTTAAAAGCTAAGTTTTATAATGTTCAGTAACTTCAGTTATTATGTATTTATTTAACTGGATTAAGATAAAGTATTTATATATAAATTATATACTTATTATACTAACCGATTCCGGAATATGTTGGAATGACCCAATCTCCTACTGACAAATGTTTAACATCCGATCCAACAGAAACTACCTGTCCAACACCTTCACCACCGGCAACTGCAGGAGGGTAGGTCGCATCGGATATACCCCTGAAAACAAGAAAAAGACAAAAAAATTAAACTTATATAAACATGTAAAATTAATAAACCATTGATATGTAATGTCTGCCACATCTATTATATATATAAACTTACAATCAATATATATAAACGCAAATAAATCTCTCTCTCTCAAAATCCAGTCCAATTCTAACACATAAAATGTATGTACATGTACATACAAGATAATAATCAGATGCTAAACCATAGTAAAGTGTACAGCGTACAACATTATAACTTACATACACTATTGAGAACACTGTATGATACTGAAGTGGCTATGTTACGGGTACACACACGTTCAACCTTCTATTCTGTTGATGTCTGATGGGTTGCCAGCATCTTGACGCATACTTCCCCTTTCTCAAGGGGACGACCAGGAAGCTCCACTATTCTTTTTATATAAACATCCATTTGTATAAAAGAAACATATATACATACAGATACGAATTTATGTGTGTATATATACACAATATACATATGTTGATGACCCTGTGGTTTATGTTTATATAATATACATCTACACCACATTTTCATATAATTAATTGAATCTGTAACTTGTATATCTACAATACACACTTACTTGAGGACTTCGTCTGGATTTCCATGTGTATTGTACATAACGGCCTTTGCAGGAGGAGAGAGAGGTCCTGTAGTGAAGCATCACCGTCCGACCATTTGTTGGTCCTGATGTCCAGATGGTGTGGAAACTATCTGCTAAACAAGAGAGCTTCATTACGAGTGTAGTATTCGTTGGGATGATGATCGGTGCATATTCTTGGGGTAGTGTATAACCATGAATCCACTCACCAGATTGAGTGGCCACCATTGATATTGCACAGCGCCATATCTTGGAGAGCTAAACCCATGCCGCCGAATCTGCGGAGCACGCTCCGCCGCTTCACAGAAAGAACCCTAAAGCATATTCTAGGATCCCCTGTTTAGGTTAGCTTACGTGTATTACATGTAAATTTTATATAATATTCTATAAATAAGTAGCGAAGAACAATAACTGTATAATGTATATATATACTAAGAGTTTCATAAATATCTATTATATCTATTATAATTTAAATACGTGAGTCTATACATCTTAAGACATTATTTATATATATGTGTGTAGAGAGGGACAAAGAGAGATGAATTTATGCATGCACACATGCTTGTATATATATGCACACGTGTTTACCTTTAACACATGCTAGTGTATATGCACATAGTCACAAATTTTCAATTAAAATATTAAACCATTAAACCACATTATAAAACTTAGAGACAAAAAACCAACATGGGCACATCATATACACATCCACATATACACATCCACAGACACACACACGCACATACATGGAATTAAACATTCATAGGCACACCATTTTAATAGATCGCAGAATTTATAATGCACTCTTCTCTTTTGTCTCTCTCTCTCACACACACACATCACATAAGTTACATTATGTAATTCAAAATGAAATATCTTTTGTTAAGCCATAATTATCGAGTTTGCATGGAGGATGTATGTGTGCATATAGACAAAGTAGAAAACTATCCTTAATTTAGTTACAGAGTATAACTTATTATCAAACTACATATGCCATGGTGAAATAAAAAACATAATCTAAATAAGAAAGTAAATAAAATATTTTTTCACTATATTTTAATGAATTATAACATAATTTTATACATGTTACAAACCAAAAACCAACCCTTGTTCTTGGACCCTTAGTACTTCCCCTAGTATATTAGTCAAAAAAATTTTACCTAATATTTATAAAATTAGGCATAGTTTTTTTAGTTTGTTTATTTTACATTTTCCGGTGGGAGGTTTGCTAATGCCATATATGAACACATCTTTATTTATGTGCCATTGCACAAGTCTTCCACTTAAAAGCTGGAGTGTTGAAGTGTTGAATTATGTAGGGATGTCAACAAACAATAATCTCATACCAGCCAAGAATTATGTTTTCAATTGAGTCATTCGGATGTGTAACTATTACAATCCCATTAGCAATTAACACATCATTCTCACCAAGTAGCACCACCTTAGTGCCAACCCATGTACTTCTTTTTGTAAATCACAAGGGGAATCAAAGGCTACACTACGTGAGCTTGCACGTTGTCCTTGGCTTCGAGGAGACTTAGGCACCCTCAACCCAAACAAAGGCCAAGCAACAAGACATTTGTGATGTAGTTCAAAGTTGATTGTGCTTACAGTATAAAAGACTTACAGAACCTCTATGCATGCTTTGTCATGTGTCAAAGGTACAAATGGCATTTCCATAGAGGATCTAGAGATACATTGAATTCATTTGCTACCACTCCACCATGATGAGTGAGCTCCACAAAGTTGATTTCAAAATGTCATGTTTTCTGGAAAAAAGTAAGTTAAGATCATGTGAGAAGCTGTTTGATATAAATTTTGTAGCAAATCATCTATAAGTTTGTTCCCGTCAATAAATTAAATAGGCTAATGAGACTACCTTGTCTAGGTTGATAATGTCTTTCAAATGAAACGAGAATTAACTTATATTCATATGTTAAACGACATTAATCTCGTTAAACCAAAAGTAAATGGTGTAATTTTATCATGCTGCTAGGCAGCTCCAGCACCTCCATTGAAAGACTATGCGAGATTGTTCGTGTAAGGCATGTTTGAGGAATAAACTTTATTTAAACGATTATGACTAAGGAAATACATAACGAGAAATGTTCTTGTTAATAAGCCAATTAGAGTTATAGAATTTTGAGTTTAAAGATGTTATGCACGTTGTAACTAAAGTGGACATGATACGTGAAAATGAAAATATAAAATAAATTACTAATTAATACTTAAGTTTTAATTATTAATTAATCATTTAATTAATATGTAATTAAGCCTTAAATATTAATTAATTAATTAATCCTTCAATAACCTTACTTTAGTAAGGAATATTCCTAAAAATATTCTTTTAGAAAATTTTCATATTATTCTAAAAAAGTTTACAATAATTAAGAAATACTATCAAACATAATTACAAATGAAATCATTTCTTATCAACATGTTAATTTATTTATAAATACTTTCTTCCTAACCATACAGAGAAATCTTCTCATTTTGTCTAAATCATCACTCTCCGGATTAATCAAATCATTTTGGTCAATATTTGATGTTGTTGCCACCACCTTAACACTCTCACGAATGCAATTGGGAGTTGCCATCCTTGTTAATACATAAGATGTAATAAGACCAGGTCTGCATAAAGGCTCATCTAAAGAATGACGTTCCTTAAGAATAATATTATAAAGCGCCCGTTGCTATCCTTCATTTTATAAAATTCAAAATCACGAGAAAGAAAAGCTTCAGGAAATTTGATACGGTGGATACTGCTCACAAAAGTTTTCGAGATTCTTCTTTCTGAGGCACGTATCCAAGTATTCACTAGCTCATCCATGATATGGTATCAGAATATGGATCGAAAGTGATTGGATGAATACAAGCAATGTTTTGGTTGAGCATAGCCTTCTGAGGAGAGTCGTCTACCACTAAGATATGTGCATTCTTCATTATCCTTAAGCGACTGATCTCCCCATGAGTCCCAATTAATCTTTCATTCTTGAAGAAGTATGGCTTGCTTTCCTTTCTTATATTGTGAAATTCGAGAGGTTTATAACACATTCGCTGGTCAAAAATCCAATCTTTACGAATCACCTCTTCTGCAACACTACAATGTTTCTTAAGCAAATTCAACAGCGGTGTTAAGTTGTGAATCTGCATGCATGACCAAATCCCCACAAGCGCACCCATCTCCTTAAGCTTTTGAAAGAGACGATCCAACCCTGGACGAAAAATAATATCATATCGAAATTTACCATGACAAGGAATGAAATCTCCTTGTTTGATTTCTTTTTCCTATCCTCGGGCCTTTGTCGATGAAGCAGAACACCATTGACATCCAACAACACAATATGGCCATGAGTAACATGGGATAGCGTTGCCTCTTGAATACTTTGCAAATCACTTGTTTGCTCCCTTTCACATTTATCCGTTGACACTATCTCGTTGCCTATCCCTTATCATTTAATTGTACATCATCCTTACAAGATTCAGATATTGCATGCGCTGAAGAAATTGATTTCGGAACTGAAGCCAATAAAAATGATGATGAAAAAACTGAAGTGGCCCCCATGGTAACGATGTTTTGAGCTGCATTATTATCCATTTCCTGCATGAACTCTGTCATTCTGACATGTGGCACAAGAAATTTCGCCAAACCCCTCTCTTACCTCATGCAATGCTGAAAATCCATGTTCTCAACTGTTTCATTACATCTGCAAAATGATATTAGCTGACCTTAAAATTATCAAGGTATATTATTTACCTTGTTAATGTGTGACCCATGTTTGAACTAAAAGCTTCATTAATCCTTGAGAATTTATTTTCTGTACAAATATAAACGAAATATACAAAAATGCCTTATGTTACACTCATTTACAACTATTCGTCACTCTAAGAACTCATTAACAATTCTTCTTCGCTATTACCTTCTGAGTGAGGCGAAGAAGGTCTAAGCCGCTTGTGAGATGGTTCAAGATCTTCTATCTTCTGTTGATGTTTCCATGGGTAATGGAGTGTTGAATGTTCTGTACTCCTCGAGATAACTTCCGGTCTAATATCTGATTGAAGTTCGTCCTCAGACTCCGACATTGAACCAGATTCGTCTTCAGAGCTATCGCACTTATGGGAGGGAACTTTCTCAAATACTCCTTATGGTTTGTTGGGGTAGTCAGTTGAGAACCTCTCTATCCACTTGTTCAGGTCCTCAACCATGGTCTTATCCTTTTCAACGGCAAACACACATGTATCCCGAAGGTAACACTCCTTCAAGACGGACCCCCTAGTGCAGTAGTCAAAAACCCACGCATCACTGTGAGGACCCCTGATCAAGTTGACGATGCTCCGTGCCGCTTGACTTGTGATGTTTGGATAACGTACATTGCCGAATACGTCACTCTCAGCTATCGGTGTATCGGATGGAGGTTCAGGGCCGTTGGAGTGCAAACAGATGCCTGCCAGTCATTTGGAAGTTTGAAATTGTTTGGCGCATTCCTAACAACCAAGTGAACAACCGAATCAATGCACTTCGGATCAGCATCATTCATATAAAATCCTGTCCAACGATGTTTATTCCTCTTGGCAAAGGCGAAGGCAAAGGTATCGGTGACATGAGCAAGAATCAAGAAATAAATACCTGAAAACGTAGATATCAGTCAAGAGTGCAAGTATGAATTCAATAATAAATACCTTCTTTGTACATGCTTGCACGGCTAAGTTTCTCCACCAAATCCTCTAGTGTCCTGTCTGTCGAAGGATTTTTTGACACCCGCCGATCCATCACGAACAATTGAAACGGTTTCCTACAAGCAGTGATGGTACCCCATAAAGTCTCCGAATCCAACAACAAACATCTGTAGGGCTTGTTGATTCGTAGCATCCTCCTTTATAAGGTTCAACTCGGTTCTCCGCTGCTGAAGGACTGCCATAAGAGAAGGCGTCATCGCAATGTTCTCCTTCTTGGCGTTGGCGTGCAATAGATTCTTGCCCAGATCTTCCGATTGATTCACCCATTCGACAAGCATATCATCATTTGTCACATGCAAATATTTGCTGACCTCTTCGTATGTTGAAGCCGAGGTCCAACCCAGTTTGTGGCAGTGTATTCCCAACCACTCCTTGAAGTGCCTGACCGTCTTCAACTCCATTGCCTTGAGATGAAAAGGAGAGGTGGGGCTGTTTGTTAATCTGTAATTTGCCATCAATCACCAAATCAGCCAAGACTTCCATCTCCTCCATCGTTGTTCCATTTAAAGGCTTCAACCATGTGAGCTTGAAATCGTTGTCTACATCCTTTATAGATTGAACAGACTTAGACTTCGGCGTCTTACTGGGTTTCTTTGCAGACTTCTCTGAGGGCTCCTCTTCACTTGTCTGCTTCTTCTTCAGTGTTCCTTTTGCAAAGGATTCCATAATCCCCAACCATTTGGCAAAGATCCTATCCTCGGGACAAGAAATCAACATCATCAAAAAGGATGTTTCCTTCCCGCCCACCTGGGCAAAATCAACTGCTACAATTTCTTCAACTCTCTAAAAAAAAGACAGATTAATATACCGGCGAGATAAATCCCGCCCAAACAATTTGCTTACCCGGTAGTCCGCAGATTGTGTATTTCTGCGGTAGCTCTTTGTGGTCGCTGAAGAGATTCCCACACGGCTCGCGTGTGTTTGAACTTCTCCCATATTTTTGTTGTAGTGGTTGGTGTCTGCAGCGTCCCATTCCGCGATAACTTATGGTACTGCTCGATTGTGAGATTTCGGCTTCGCTAAAAACGCCGATCTTTCTTTGTCAGCTTCTCACGGGTATGCTCGGAAAGTTTTGTTTTCCATGTTCCTTTGTTGTGTTGTCAAGAAGTCGTTGGGCTCCGTTTATTGTTGTGCTGGCCACTAATGATGTAGTACTTGATGATTTTCTATTCTCCGTCTGAACCTTCCTCATTTGTTCGGTGTTGTGATCCACACTTTGTCAGCGCCTTTTTTCTCTCGTAGTATGCGCACAAAACAGCATTATGTGGAACGGTGTAAGAATTGTCGTCCTTCATCTTCTCCATGAGCTCAGCTACACGTTCCTGTTGAGTGGCCTGTAATTGAAGTTTGGGTTGACGCTGCAATACTTAACCCTACACTCGTAAATCTATCATCCAACATCATTTCCTTGTGGCTTATTGCAGCATGGGATGCCACAGGTGCAGCTGACAAAACGACGATGATTTTCTTTTACGATCCGAATCAACATGTGTGATCCCCGATTGATGCTGTTCTAATGTTCTCGGCACACTCTTCCAGCTCCCGAAATTTCTAAGCAAATTGAACGTGATCTGTAAAGAACCTGAGACCAAGCCACCCTCTCAATCTCCTTTATGATGTCGCTGTGTTCTTCTTCAATGTGAAGAGGGACGATTGCTCCACTTGTGATTTTCTGTATTGTGAAGCAATCTCTCTGAGAATACACCTACTCGATGAGTCTGAAGATCTTCGAAGTAGACATCCAGATGGATCCCCTCCATAGATGGGCTTTCGTTGAGTTGAAGAAGAACTCCAGGTCAACATCATTAGTGAACACGTGAACGTCATTATCCACAAGTCGACAAAACCACCCGAAATTAATGTTGTAACTGGCGACCTCTGGATCCGAGAACGTGACATTGGATGGAACAAGGCATATGTGTCGAGCATCGTTCAATCTGGGTTCACAGCATGCTTTCGGATGCTTGACTAGCACACCCACTTTCCATTGTTTTGCTTGTCCATGCGATGTGACAGAGGTTAGTTTGACAGCAACCATGGTTGTTCCAATGCGCTTCCCATTTATTTGAAATATGGCCAAGTTGATTCCAGAATCCCCCTGCCCATCTCTTCTCCTGCTCTCGTCTTTAATGTCACCTCAATTCCACATCTGAATACAAAAATGATTAGTTCAAGCACATATCCGAGTATAACAGATTTTATTTTAATTCTTACCCAGAATTTGACGACGACTCCATACTAATGACTCGATCTCCTTGTTTAATTAAATCGTCCTTCTGCAAAATAATACACTATGAATACAAATCATATAAAAACGCACACACACTTGTATAAACCCGAATATACAAAAATAATACACAGAGAGAAGTGGACGAATTAACTGTCCAAAGCTCACATTTGTGCTAGTGCAAAAGAAAGATAACATTTCGTTTTAGAACCACCACAAATGTGAGCTCTGGACAGTTTTACATAGATTCCTAGCTTTTACTCGAAATATTATGATAAGATGATAAAAGTAAATAAAATGAGATATGCAACTTATATATACTAATACACATATATATTCACATGGAAGGTGCGGCGGGATTAATCTCGCCACCCCTTCAATGCCTCCTGAAAGAGTGGGCGGGATTAATCTCGCCACCTTTCTGGAGGCCTTGAACGGGAGTGCGGAATTAATCTTGCCACCCTTCTCGGTCTCAGAGAGAACTGGCAGGATTTATTTGGCACACCCCTTCAGTGACTCCAGAAAGGGGCGGGATTAATCTCGCCCACCATGTAAGGGATGGTTAAATGAATCTCGCCACCCTTCCCAGTTCTCTCCATTGGTATGTTGTAAACCTTCTACGTCTCAGACAGAAACGTTTGGGATTGGTCCGACTCACCAATGGAGAAAAAAGGAAGGGTGGGATTCATCCTTCTCCAACAGGCATTGAAGGCTCGGCGGGATTAATCCCGCCGCCCAGGGCCTTCACTCGGTCCCTATGCGGCGGGATTAATCCCGCCGGACGCCAATTCCCTGCTCGGAATCGGGCGGGATTAATCCCGCCGCCTAGGCCCTTAGGCAGGCCTTTGGCGGCGGGATTAATCCCGCCCGATTCGCAGGCAGCGGATTAATCCCGCCGCCAGGCCCTTCACTCGGGCCTAGCGGCGGGATTAATCCCGCCGACGCCAATGCCCTTGGAATCGGCGGGATTAATCCCGCCGCCTAGGCCCTTCAGGCAGGCCTTGGCGGCGGATAAATCCCGCCCGATTCGCGAGGCATGCTACGCGGCGGGATTAATCCCGCCGCGAGGGTCTAACCATATAGCGGCGGGATTAATCCTGCCGCTGAGGGCCATATAGCAGCGGGATTAATCCTGCCGTTAAGGGCCATATAGCAGCGGGATTAATCCCGCTGCTACACACATATATATGTATATATATGTATATGTGTGTGTAGGAGAGTGCGTGTGTGTGCCAGAGATAGACAAATCAGATAAAATTATACTGATACACATACACATATGTATATGTATATGTATATCGTATGTGTGTGCTAAATAAATTAAATTATACAGATACACACACACACACACAATATATGTATATGTATATTTATGTATATGTATATGTATATACAGGAGTGTGCGTGTGTGTGCGAGAAATAGATAAATAAATAAAATTATACAATACTGGTACACATAATATATGTATGTATATATGTACATAGGTATATATATATGTGTGTGTATATGTATATCGTGTGTATGCGTGTGTGAAACAAATAAAATCATACAGATAAACAACACACACCACACATATATATATACAGGGTGTGCGTGTGTGTGTGCGAGAGATACAATTAACAAATCAATAAAATTATATATATGTGTGTGTGTGTGTGTGTGTGTAGGAGTGTGTGGTGTGTGCGAGAAATAGATAAATAAATAAAATTATACAGATACTGGTACTCATAATATATGTATGTATATATGTACATAGGTATATATATATGTGTGTGTATATGTATATCGTGTGTATGCGTGTGTGAAACAAATAAAATCATACAGATAAACAAACACACACATACACATATATATATACAGGAGTGTGCGTGTGTGTGCGAGAGATACAATTAACAAATCAATAAAATTATACAGATACACACACACACACATATATATATATGTGTGTGTGTGTGTATATATATATATATATATATATATGTATGTATGTATGTATAGGAGTGTGCGTGTGTGTGTGCGAGAGATAGATAAATAAATAGAAGAAGAGAGAGAGAGAGAGAAGGATATATATATAAAAATAGAGAAGAGAGAGGGAGAAGGATATATATATGTGTGTGTGTGTGTGTGTGTGTATACGAGTGTGCGTGTGTGTGCGAGAGATAGAGATCTAAAGTATATTATTAAGATACACACACATATAAATATATATGTGAATAAATAAATAAATAAACTCAAAGGAATGTGCGTGTGAGAGAGAGAGAGAGATCTCACCTGTGTGAGAGAGAGGAGATTTCACCGCCGCTGTCGGCGCCGCCTTACAAACCCTAGGAATATACTTAAACCCTAAAAGGAATAGAATATATATTAACCCTAATTAAATATTCCTTTTAAGAATATACTTAAACCCTAAAAAGAATAAACTATAGATTCGCCCTAAACGAATATTTTTCATTATATTATCAGCGTGTGCATGTGCGTGGGTGTATCACATACACCCCAAGAATAAATATCATGCAGGGGTTTAACACGTGTGTGTCCATGAGAGTGTTAAAGTTTCACATGCAGCGATACATATATACACACATAGTATTATACACATAGACATACATACATATTAGTACATATTAATATTAGAGAGACAGAGTACAGGATCATGTATGGTGTGTATGTATGAGAGAAGTGACAATACATATTATGGATCATGCATGGTGTATATGTTTGAGAGAAGAAACAGTACATATTTACATGGATCATGCATGGTGTGTATGTATGAGAGAGAGAAAGAGTGTTAACAAATTAAATTCATACACAATGTCATTGCATATATTAGTACACACATATACATACACACGTGTATACACACAGACATACATACATATTACATGTGTAAATTCAATGTGTTACATAGGGTTTAGGGTTAGGATGGATCATGCATGGTGTTTATGTATGAGAGGAGTGAGTGTTATACACAGATATATATTATACATATTACATAATATTGTAACATCAGTACATATTATGGATCATGCATGGTGTGTATGTATGAAAGAAGAGATAGGCTATATATTATGGATCATGATCATGCATGGTGTGTATGTATGAGAGAAGGGATTATGCATGGTGACACTGTGTATGTATAAAAGAAGAGATAGAGTGTTAACAAATGAAAATCGTACACATTGCATATATTAGTACACATATATACATACACACGTGTATACACACAGACATACATATATATTACATGTGTAAATTCAATGTGTTACATACACACACTGAGTACATATAGATCATACATGCGTTAAACATGATGTTTTTCAATAAAGAAGCAACATATAATTGGTTTAGGGCAATGTGCATGTGTGTGCATATGTGTCTCTGTAAGTGCTTCTAATGCGTGTGCACGTGTATATATAAATTATGATTGTGTTTATATATATGTGCAAAACAAACATCGAATAATTAAGAAAATAATATTAATATACACACTATGAACATATTTTAAATTATACATAATAATATATGATTTTATCTAATATATAGCCATATATAGTTTTAATAATATATATTAATTTAATATTGATAATAAGGTTTAACACTAGAATATTCTTGAAATAATAACAAATTAATTGAGAAAATCCCATTAATATATACAAATGTAGAATAATTACTGAGATAATTAGAATAAGACTAATTTAATTATGATAATCAGGTTTAATATTGGAATATTCTTTGAATATTAAGAAAATAATAAAGAATATCCCATTAATAGTAGGAAATGTAAATTAATTACTCGAGTAATTAAGAAAATAATAATAATAAACAGACTATGAATATATTTAAATGATACATAATAATATATCAATTTATTTATTGTATTAATGTATATATATATATATATATATATATATATATATATATATATATATATAATATAAACTTAATAATATATACTTGAATATTAAGAATGAATAATTACAAGAATTTCGTAATATTAAACAGCTTGAAGCACTTGAATGACATTAAATGCAATTTTAAAACACTCATTGGAATTAAAGAGTATATATGTCAGACTGTTGGTTATTTATTCAACTCATCTTAAATTTCTTTTCTGTTATTTCAAAAATTTAAATTTCTGACATAAGTATTGTCGGTCTGACATGTAAATTTGAAAATGCATTTAATTTCTCACTCAAATTCAGATCTGCTTCTTTCTCCGGTAAGGGTTCATTCATTTCTTTATTTTCACTCTTCAGATTTTCTTTTTTCTTCTTAGTGATCAACTCAGGAGCGACATTAAATTGGGTGCGTTATGTTTATAGGAAAGCACGGCGCCTTCAGTGCTGTTTACAAGTAAGTATTATAAACAAATTTAAATATATTTATAAAGATTCACTCTCTTACATTCTCTCTTAAATTTTAGAATTTAAGGATTTAGGAATGCGTTAGGATTACAATATATTATGTTAGGGATTTATCCCGTTTAAATATATTTCTAACTTAATATTCTTGGTTAGCCGGGGCGACGGGATTAATTCGGCCATTTTTTTTCGCCTCTTTGAAGAGGTGGTGGGATTAATCCCGCCACCATCTCTTTGATAGCTATGACAGAATTAGTCCGGGCAATGCTTCTCCGCTTCTCAATTGATAAAGAGATATTTGAATTTATTGAAAAGAGTTATCTACGGTATTAATCTCGCCAACCATTTTAAGAAGCAGAGAAGGGTGGCGGGATTAATTTCGCCACCACTTTCCTGTTTTAAATATTTGTGGGCAGGATTAATCCCGAATTTCTTTAAATTCATAATTTTGGAGAGAGTTGTGGGCGAGATTAATCCCGCCGCTTATTCCCCGTCGTCAGAGTTGTGGGCGGGATTAATCCCGCACCTATTCTCCTTCGTCAGTGTTGTGGGCGAGATTAATCCCGCCCCCTCTTCCTCGTCAAAGGGATTTGCGACGGGATTAATCTTGCCGCCAATTCCCTCCGACGAGGAAGAAGCGGGGATTAATCCCGCCGGTACTTCCTCGTCGGAGGAGTCCGCGGCAGGATTAATCCCACCGCCTCTCTTAGATGAGGAAGTACCGGCGACCGGATTAATCCCGCCGATTCTTCCTCGCGGGAGGGAATCGAGAGCGGGATTAATCCTGTCGACACTCTCCGATGGGCTAGAGTTGTCGGTGGGATTAATCCCGCCGACTCACTCCGAAGGATAAGTGAGTAGTGTCGGCAGGATTAATCTGCCATCGACTCTACCCATTGGAGAGAGTCGGCGGGATTAATCCTGCCGCCGATTCCCTCCCGCGAGGAAGAATCGGCGGGATTAATCTTGCCCATTGTTCCTCGTCGGATGGAGTCGTGGCGGGATTAATCCTGCCCATCAGTTTATTAATTAAAGCATGAGATATTATCTTTATACATAATTATGTATTATTGCACATGCATATTATTAAGCAACCGCAGTTATGATTTCTTAGAAATATTGCACAAACAGATATCATAAATAACTCAATTATTTATGTGCAGGACAATATGTTTAATACTGGAGATAAAATATGTCTTCTTCGGAACAACGAGATAGTTGGCACTAGAACTATGGAGTTCGAGATGATAATGCATCATGTCATAATATTGCCTAAGGATCTTGTGTGTACGTATGGGTGAACACCATTTCAAGCATGTTGAGGTTCTGGAATGGAATTTGAGGAGGTTCTCCTGTATTGTGGAATTTGAATGAAGTCAAGGCTGACACAGAATATACAGAGTCACAAACAAACAGTAACACGAGTTTTCCAGATGATGGCTTGCCTGCTGTGATGGATGAGGTGATTCTCTTTCTTCATGAGATTCAGGTTGGGAGAGGCATCATCACAGTTATAAATCCAATGGAAGCAGTGTCAGAAGAGAAACTAGGGTCCGACTTCGTGGGTGTAGTTGTGACAAAGGTTTCACCTAATGGCACTTTGCATCCTGGATCCCTCGTGGTGGCGAACATCTGAATTAAGACGGCAAGATGGTTCAACATATTCTGGGTTGGATTTCAATAATAACAACCCGGAAGAACAACTCATATTTGAAGAGGTTCCTTGCATTGGTCCTATTGTAAGAAAAAGGCGATTCATGGGTTGCAGATCTTCCCCTGCAAGTTTCAGCAAGAGAGTCAAGATGGATCCTACATCTTTCGAAAGTGTTACGAGCATTTCCACGATTGACTGTTGCAAGAAGAAGTGTTGTCAGATGGCAGACCGTAATGAAATTACCCAATGTAGACATGTCTTTTTGTACGCTCACCCAAAAGCAAAGGCATGAGTTTGTATATGCAGCACTAACTAGGTGTATTGATGGAATGACCTCGGACACAGGTTATCAAAGTAACATCCATGGTATTTAATAAGGTGGCCATCTGCTTCAAAGCTGGTACAGGTTTCTAAAACACATGGCCAATCACCCAATAGTGAAATTGGAGTTGCTAACTAATGTGGAAGTGAAAAGTGTTCATATGATTCACAATTGTGTCCATGTGTTAGCACACATGTAAATGAAATCGGAAGTTTCATGAAATTTCTAAGGCACTTTGGTGTTACAACGAGTTTGGAATGTTGGTCCTTGAATGATCCATCTTGTCATGGATCAAGCACATATATTCTGATGGGCGTGACACAGAAAGCATGTGGTGTGCATAGTATTGAGACTGACAAGTTTATTGTGCAATCATGTGCGCCTCCATCTTCTTTGAATGGCAGTGATCTCCACCAAGTTTTTGCACAAGCCTCTGTAGCCTTAAATGATGTACAAGTGTCACACTTGGAAAACCTAGAATGTTTTGCAATCTTCACATCCTTAAAATGAATATTCCATATGTTATTGAAGGTACTAGTGCAGATTGTTTGGAGCCCCATCAAACTGAGGCACTTGTTCACATGTTCACATAGCTTCAATTGAGTGTAGATTGAAGGCAAAACCTTGAGAATTTCCCTGACCCCTGCATTTATGGTTCGGCATTTGTGAGGCATTTTGTCTGCATTTGCTTTCACAAAAGCCTTGAGTATCTTTATGGCTGCCATAATGTGAGAGTGGATTTTGACCAAGCGAGTGTTCCCATGTACTGAGGTGCGCACTCCATCTAGCCACTCATCCCTCCGGCAGTAGAACGTGGTTTTTGGGATCCTGTATATAGTGTAGCAGATTGGCCACCTTATTAAATACCATGGATGTACTTTAATAACTTGTGTCCAAGGTCATTCCATCAATACACTCAATTAATGCAGCATACACAAATTCATATCTTTGCTTTTGGGTGAGCATACAAAAGGCATGTTTACATTGGGTAATTTCATTCCGGTTTGCCATTTGATAACACTTTCTTCTTACAGTAGTCAATTATGGAAATGCTAGTAACGCTTGCCGAAGATGTAGGATTCATCTTGACCCTCTTGCTGGAACTTGTAAGGGCAAATCTGCAACACATGAATCACCTTTTCTTACTATAGAACCAATGCAAAGAACCTCTTCAAATATGGGTTGTTCTTCCAGATTGTTATTATTGAAATTCAACCCTAAATATATTGAACCATCTCATCGTCTTAATGTTCGCTACCTCACGAGGGATCCAAGATGCAATGTGCCATTAAGTGAAACCTCTGTCACAACTACACCCATGAAGTAGGCCCCTAGTTTCTCTTCTAATACGGCTTCCATTGGATTTATAACTATGATGATGCCTCTCCCAATCTCGATCTCATGAAGGAAGAGAATCACCTCATTCATCACAGCAGGCAAGCCATCATCTAGTGAATTCGTACTACTATTTGTCATTGTCTGTGTCAGCCTTGACTTCATCCACATTCCACAGTACAAGAGAACCCTCTTCAAATTCCATTCCAGAAACCTCAACATGCTTGCAAATGGTGTTCACCCATACGTACACACAAGATCCTTGGGTATATATTGTGATATGACGCATTATCATCTCGAACTTCCATAATTCCAGTTTATCTCATTGTTCCGAAGAAAATATACTTAATCTCCAGTATTAAACATATTGTTTACACATAAATAATTGTGTCATTTATAATATCTGTTTATGCAATATATAAAAAATATGAATCAAGGGTGGTTAATATATATGCTTGTACAATAATATATAATTATGTATAAGTATAGATTATCATGCTTGATTAATATAAGTGGTGACATGATTAATCCCGCCACCCCTTCCCCGCCTAATAGAATGGTGGGTGGGATTAATCCCGTCACTTATTCTCTCCGATGAGGAAGAGTCGACATGATTAATACTGCAATTTCTTCAACAGGGAAGAGATCGACAGGATTAATCTCGTCCACAACTCTCACCGACGAGGAAGAGGTGGCAGGATTAATCCCGCCCACAACTCTCTTCGACGTGGAAGAGGTGGCAAGATTAATTCCGCCAAATGCTTCCTCACCTCATAGAATTGAGGGTGGGATTAATCCCGCCCACCATTTAGAAGACAGAGAAGCATTGACGGAGTTAATTCACCTCCAAAATGGTGAGCGTGATTACATATTGGCTTGCTATGATGTGCCATTTGGTGAAACTACTAGGGTTTAATCCATTAAGGATTTATCCCGTTCACATATCCTTCTTAATTAGAATTTTTAGCTAACCAAGATTTCAGAGAAATCTCGAAGAGGTGGCAGGATTATAATTCTTTAAAACGAGAAAGTGATGGCAAGATTAATCTCGCCATCCCTTTCCTGCCTCCTAGAATGTGGCCAGGATTATCCCGTCCACAACTTTTTACAATTAATTCCGCCATCTCTTCATTGTTTTAAAGAGTTGTCGGCATGATTAATCTCGCTGCCCTTTTTAAGAGGTGGAGAAGCGTTAACCGGATTAATCCCACCACGCCTTTTCTATTCCAAAGAGTTATGGGTGGAATTAATCCCGTCACCTTTTCTAAGAGGCAGAAAAGAAATGGCCGGATTAATCCTGCCACCCCATCGAGAACTCTAAAATCTCAGTTAACCGAGAATTTTAAGTAAAAAGGATGTGTAAACAAGATAAATCCCTAACAAATTATAATGCAATTCTAATGGATTCCTAAACCCTTAAATTTTAATTTTAAAGAGAATGTAAGAGAGTGAATCTTTATAAGTATTTTTAAATTTGTTAAAATACTTGTAAACAGTACTGAGGGCGATGTGCTTTCTTATAAATAATAGCACCTAATTTAATGTTGCTCATGAGGTAATGACTATCAAGAAAAAAGAAGATTTGAAGAGAGAAAATTACAGAAATGAAGAAACCGTTATGAAAGAAAGAACCAGATCTAAATTTGATAAGAAATTAAAAGTATTTTAAATTTATATGTTAGACTAACAATATTTATGTCAGAATTTTAAATTTTTGAAAAAAAATAAAATTTAAGATGAGTTGACACAAATAACTGACTCTGTAACATATATACTCTAATTCCAATGATTTTTATAAATTACATTTAATGTATTTAACATTAGCAAGTGATTCAAGCTATTTAATATTACAAAATTTTAGTAATTATTCTACATTCTTAATATTCTAGTATATGTTATTAAGTATATATTATAAATATATATACTTATACAATAAATAAAATAATATATTATTATGTATAATATAAAATATATTTATAGTGTGTTTATTAATTATTTTCTTAATTATTCAAGTAATTAATCTACATTTTTTTATATTAATGGGATATTCTTTATTATTTTCTTATTATTCTAAGAATATTCCAATATTAAACATGATTATCATTATTAAATTAGTATATATTCTTAATTATTTCAGTAATTATTCTACATTTGTTTATATTAATGGGATTTTCTCAATTATTTTAAAAATATTCCAATGTTAAACCTTATATCAATATTAAATTAATATATATTATTAAAACTATATATGACTATATATTAGATAAAATGATATATTATATAATTTAAAATTGGTTCATAATGTGTATATTAATATTATTTTCATTTTAATTCAATGTTTCTTTTGCACACATATATATACGCAATCAAAAATTTACATATACACATGCACATGCATTAGAAGCACTTACAGAGACACATATACACACACATACATAAGCCGATGAGTGGATCATGATATAAATAAAGCATTTAGCTTTGTATTTACAGTTTAGGGTTGAAATCCCAAACCAAACATTTATAGTTACACACACTCTACACTGGGGTTTACATATACACACACGAAATATTTATAAACTTTTACATGCACATAACACATCCCTTAAAAGCATCCCACAATATGCATTAAAAGCACCTATAGAGACACATATGCACACACATACACACACCAATGAGTTAATTATGGTACAAATAATTAAATGTTTAAGGGTCTATTGTGTTTAGGGTTTAGGGCTAAACCAAGCATTTATAGTTATACACAAACTCTACACTAGGACTTACATATACACACACAAAACATCCATATATGTATGTTTAATGTTTAGAGTAAATTTATATTAAATAATTAGAAAAAAGTGTGAATAGATTTAGTTTATATTAGTATAAAGATTTTGTACTAATATATATAATATGTGCTATGATTACTTTCAAATGTGTTTTAATATCATTGTGTCATTTTTAAGTTAAAATTGGGTAAAATTCAAATATATACATATAATTTTAAAGTATGAGCAAATTATAATTTGCATTTCAAAAAATTAAGTTTTTAAAATAATTGATAAATCGGTAAAATGATTTGTGATTTTATGTTTATCTACTTGACTATCAACAATTCTCTATGCATGTTTTCTTGTGTATTTTTATATGAATAATAGACTTTTTATACGTATAATTTAATAATTTTAATTTAAAATTTAATAATAAAATACTTGCATTGGGTTTAAACCCTAAACCAAACTGGAGAGATGTTGCTTCTTTATCGAAAACATCATGTAAAATGCATGTATGATTCATATGTACTCAATCTGTGTGTGTAACACATTGAATTTACACATGTAATATGTGTGTGTATACACGTGTGTATGTATATATGTGTACTAATGTATGCAATGACATTGTGTGCGAAATTAATTTTTTAACACTCTCTCTCATACATACACACCATGCATGATTCATAATATATACTGACGTGACAATATTATGTACTATGTACGTATATCTATGTGTATATTATGTGTGTATGTACGTATTGTTGCACGTGAAAATTTAACACTCTCGTAGACACACACATATGTTAAACCCCTGCATGATTTATATTTTTGGGTGTATGTGATACACACACACACACACAAATTTAAAATTATGATAATATAATGAAAGAATATTCATTTAGGGTTAATATATATTTTATTTCTTTTAGCGTTTAGGAAGAAATATTTATATATTATTCTTTTTAGGGTTTAGGTATATTCTTAGGGTTTCAAGGAAAGGCGTAGGAGGAGAAACACGGTGGCGGTGGAATGTGAGAGCAGCAGTGCAATAGATCAATAGATCTCTCTCTCACATAAGCAGTGCAAAAAGGCATGGGTAGTAAGGTTTGAAGGTGCATTCACACAGGTGAAATATCTTATTTCACATGCACACTCCTATGTATACATATACATATATATCTACGTGTAATAAATAATTTATTTATTTATCTATATTTACATATACATTTATATGTCTGTGTATTTATATAAAAAATTTATTTATCTATCTCTCACACATACACTCACACTCCTGTATATACATACATATATATATATATACATATAGATATATATACATATATATGTGTGTGTGTGTGTGTATAATTTAATTTATTTATTTATCTCTCGCACACACACACACACTTCTGTATATACATATACATATATGCACGTTGTAACTAAAGTGGGCATGATACGTGAAAATGGGAATATAAAATAAATTACTAATTAATACTTAAGTTTTAATTATTAATTAATCATTTAATTAATATGTAATTAAGCCTTAAATATTAATTAATTAATTAATTAATCCTTCAATAACCTTACTTAGTAAGGAATATTCCTAAAATATCTTAGAATATTCATATTATTCTAAAAATAGTTTACAATAATGAAGAAATACTATCAAACATAATTACAAATGAAATCATTTTCTTATCAACATGTTAATTTTTTATAAATACTTTTTTCCTATCATACAGAGAAATCTTCTCATTTTGTCTAAATCATCACTCTCCGGATTAATCAAATCATTTTGGTCAATATCTTGATGTTGTTGCCACCACTTAACACTCTCACGAATGCAATTGGGAGTTGCCATCCTTGTTAATACATAAGATGTGATAAGAGAAGGTCTGCATAAAGGCTCATCTAAAAACTGACGTTCCTTAAGAATAATATTATAAAGCCCCGGTTGCTATCCTTCATTTTATAAAATTCAAAATCACGAGAAAGAAAAGCTTCAGGAAATTTGATACGGTGGATACTGCTCACAAAAATTTTCGAGATTCTTCTTTCTGAGGCACGTATCCAAGTAGTTCACTAGCTCATCCATGATATCGGTATCAGAATATGGATCGAAAGTGATTGGATGAATACAAGCAATGTTTTGGTTGAGCATAGCCTTCTGAGGAGAGTCGTCTACACTAACATCTGTGTTCTTCATTATCCTTAAGCGACTGATCTCCCCATGAGTCCCAATTATTCTTTCATTCTTGAAGAAGTATGGCTTGCTTTCCTTTTTATATTGTGAAATTCGAGAGGTTTATAACATATTTGGTCAAAAATCCAATCTTTACGAATCACCTCTTCTGCAACACTACAATGTTTCTTAAGCAAATTCAACAGCGGTGTTAAGTTATGAATCTGCATGCATGACCAAATCCCCACAAGCGCACCCATCTCCTTAAGCTTTTGAAAGAGACGATCCAACCCTGGACGAAAAATAATATCATATCGAAATTTACCATGACAAGGAATGAAATCTCCTTGTTTGATTTCTTTTTTCCTATCCTCGGGCCTTTGTCGATGAAGCAGAACACCATTGACATCCAACAACACAATATGGCCATGAGTAACATGGATAGCGTTGCCTCTTGAATACTTTGCAAATCACTTGTTTACTCCCTTTATCATTTAATTGTACATCATCCTTACAAGATTCAGATATTGCATGCGCTGAAGAAATTGATTTCGGAACTGAAGCCAATAAAATGATGATGAAAAAACTGAAGTGGCCCCCATGGTAACGATGTTTTGAGCTGCATTATTATCCATTTCCTGCATGAACTCTGTCATTCTGACATGTGGCACAAGAAATTTCGCCAAACCCCTCTCTTACCTCATGGCAATGCTGAAAATCCATGTTCTCAATTGTTTCATTACATCTGCAAAATGATAATTAGCTGACCTTAAAATTATCAAGGTATATTATTTACCTTGTTAATGTGTGACCCATGTTTGAACTAAAAGCTTCATTAATCCTTGAGAATTTATTTTCTGTACAAATATAAACGAAATATACAAAAATGCCTTATGTTACACTCATTTACAACTATTCGTCACTCTAAGAACTCATTAACAATTCTTCTTCGCTATTACCTTCTGAGTGAGGCGAAGAAGGTCTAAGCCGCTTGTGAGATGGTTCAAGATCTTCTATCTTCTATTGATGTTTCCATGGGTAATGGAGTGTGTGAATGTTCTGTACTCCTCGAGATAACTTCCGGTCTAATATCTGATTGAAGTTCGTCCTCAGACTCCGACATTGAACCAGATTCGTCTTCAGAGCTATCGCACTTATCGGAGGGAACTTTCTCAAATACTCCTTATGGTTCGTTGGGGTAGTCAGTTGAGAACCTCTCTATCCACTTGTTCAGGTCCTCAACCATGGTCTTATCCTTTTCAACGGCAAACACACATGTATCCCGAAGGTAACACTCCTTCAAGACGGACCCCCTAGTGCAGTAGTCAAAAACCCACGCATCACTGTGAGGACCCCTGATCAAGTTGACGATGCTCCGTGCCGCTTGACTTGTAATGTTTGGATAACGTACATTGCCGAATACGTCACTCTCAGCTATCGGTGTATCGGATGGAGGTTCAGGGCCGTTGGAGTGCAAACAGATGCCTGGCCAGTCATTTGGAAGTTTGAAATTGTTTGGCGCATTCCTAACAACCAAGTGAACAACCGAATCAATGCACTTCGGATCAGCATCATTCATATAAAATCCTGTCCAACGATGTTTATTCCTCTTGGCAAAGGCGAAGGCAAAGTATCGGTGACATGAGCAAGAATCAAGAAATAAATACCTGAAAACGTAGATATCAGTCAAGAGTGCAAGTATGAATTCAATAATAAATACCTTCTTTGTACATGCTTGCACGGCTAAGTTTCTCCACCAAATCCTCTAGTGTCCTGTCTGTCGAAGGATTTTTTGACACCCGCCGATCCATCACGAACAATTGAAACGGTTTCCTACAAGCAGTGATGGTACCCCATAAAGTCTCCGAATCCAACAACAAACATCTGTAGGGCTTGTCGTGATTCGTAGCATCCTCCTTTATAAGGTTCAACTCGGTTCTCCGCTGCTGAAGGACTGCCATAAGAGAAGGCGTCATCGCAATGTTCTCCTTTTGGCGTTGGCGTGCAATAGATTCTTGCCCAGATCTTCCGATTGATTCACCCATTCGACAAGCATATCATCGTTTGTCACATGCAAATATTTTGACCTCTTCGTATGTTGAAGCCGAGGTCCAACCCAGTTTGTGGCAGTGTATTCCCAACCACTCCTTGAAGTGCCTGACCGTCTTCAACTCCATTGCCTTGAGATGAAAAGGAGAGGTGGGGCTGCTGTTGTTAATCTGTAATTTGCCATCAATCACCAAATCAGCCAAGACTTCCATCTCCTCCATCGTTGTTCCATTTAAAGGCTTCAACCATGTGAGCTTGAAATCGTTGTCTACATCCTTTATAGATTGAACAGACTTAGCCTTCGGCGTCTTACTGGGTTTCTTTGCAGACTTCTCTGAGGGCTCCCTTCACTTGTCTGCTTCTTCTTCAGTGTTCCTTTTGCAAAGGATTCCATAATCCCCAACCATTTGGCAAAGATCCTATCCTCGGGACAAGAAATCAACATCATCAAAAAGGATGTTTCCTTCCCGCCCACCTGGGCAAAATCAACTGCTACAATTTCTTCAACTCTCTGAAAAAAAGACAGATTAATATACCGGCGAGATAAATCCCGCCCAAACAATTTGCTTACCCGGTAGTCGCAGATTTGTGTATTCCCTGCGGTAGCTCTTTGTGGTCGCTGAAGAGATTCCCACACGGCTCGCGTGTGTTTGAACTTCTCCCATATTTTGCTGTTGTAGTGGTTGGTGTCTGCAGCGTCCCATTGCCGATAACTTATGGTACTGCTCGATTGTGAGATTCGGCTTCGCTAAAAACGCCGATCTTTTCGTCAGCTTCTCACGGGTATGCTCGGAAAGTTTTGTTGTCGTTCCTTTGTTGTGTTCGTCGAGAAGTCGTTGGGCTGCCGTTATTGTGTGCTGGCCACTAATGATGTAGTACTTGATGATTTTTATTCTCCGTCTGAATCTTCCTCATTTGTTCGGTGTTGTGATCCACTTTGTCAGCGCCTTTGTTTCTCTCGTAGTATGCGCACAAAACAGCATTATGTGGAACGGTGTAAGAATTGTCGTCCTTCATCTTCTCCATGAGCTCAGCTACACGTTCCTGTTGAGTGGCCTGTAATTGAAGTTTGGGTTGACGCTGCAATACTTAACCCTACACTCGTAAATCCTATCATCCAACATCATTTCCTTGTGGCTTATTGCAGCATGGATGCCACAGGTGCAGCTGACAAAACGATGATGATTTTCTTTACGATCCGAATCAACATGTGTGATCCCCGATTGATGCTGTTCTAATGTTCTCGGCACACTCTTCCAGCTCCCGAAATTTCTAAGCAAATTGAACGTGATCTGTAAAGAACCTGAGACCAAGCCACCCTCTCAATCTCCCTTATGATGTCGCTGTGTTCTTCTTCAATGTGAAGAGGGAAGATTGCTCCACTTGTGATTTTCTGTATTGTGAAGCAATATCTCTGAGAATACACCTACTCGATGAGTCTGAAGATCTTCGAAGTAGACATCCAGTTGGATCCCCTCCATAGATGGGCTTTCGTTGAGTTGAAGAAGAACTCCAGGTCAACATCATTAGTGAACACGTGAACGTCATTATCCACAAGTCGACAAAACCACCCGAAATTAATGTTGTAACTGGCGACCTCTGGATCCGAGAACGTGACATTGGATGGAACAAGGCATATGTGTCGAGCATCGTCAATCTGGGTTCGCAGCATGCTTTCGGTGCTTGACTAGAATCACTTTCCATTGTTTTGCTTGTCCATGCGATGTGACAGAGGTTAGTTTGACAGCAACCATGGTTGTTCCAATGCGCTTCCCATTTAGTTTGAAATATGGCCAAGTTGATTCCAGAATCCCCCTGCCCATCTCTTCTCCTGCTCGTCTTTAATGTCACCTCAATTCCACATCTGAATACAAAAATGATTAGTTCAAGTATCCGAGTATAACAGATTTTATTTTAATTCTTACCCAGAATTTGACGACGACTCCATACTAATGACTCGATCTCCTTGTTTAATTAAATCGTCCTTCTGCAAAATAATACACTATGAATACAAATCATATAAAAACGCACACACACTTGTATAAACCCGAATATACAAAAATAATACACAGAGAGAAGTGGACGGAATTAACTGTCCAAAGCTCACATTTGTGCTAGTGCAAAAGAAAGATAACATTTCGTTTTAGAACCACCACAAATGTGAGCTCTGGACAGTTTTACATAGATTCCTAGCTTTTACTCGAAATATTATGATAAGATGATAAAAGTAAATAAAATGAGATATGCAACTTATATATACTAATACACATATATATTCACATGGAAGGTGCGGCGGGATTAATCTCGCCACCCCTTCAATGCCTCCTGAAAGAGTGGGCGGGATTAATCTCGCCACCTTTCTGGAGGCCTTGAACGGGAGTGCGGAATTAATCTTGCCACCCTTCTCGGTCTCAGAGAGAACTGGCAGGATTTATTTGGCACACCCCTTCAGTGACTCCAAAAGGCGGGATTAATCTCGCCCACCATGTAAGGGATGGTTAAATGAATCTCGCCACCCTTCCAGTCCCCTCCATTGGTATGTTGTAAACCTTCTACGTCTCAGACAGAAACGTTTGGGATTGGTCCGACTCACCAATGGAGGAAAAAGGGAAGGGTGGTGGGATTCATCCTCCAACAGGCATTGAAGGCTCGACGGGATTAATCCTGCCGGACGCCAATGCTGTGGAATCGGCGGGATTAATCCCACCGCCTAGGCCCTTCAAGCAAGCCTTTGGCGACGGGATAAATCCCGCCCGATTCCACGCAGGGCATGTGTATGTGGCGGGATTAATCTGGCTACCCAGGCCCTTCACTTGGGCCCTAGGCAGCGGGATTAATCTCGCCAGACGCCAATGCCCTGCACGGAATCAGGCGGGATTAATCCCGCCGTTTAGGCCCTTCAGGCAAGCCTTTGGCGGCGGGATAAATCCCGCCCGATTCCGTGTAAGGCATGTGTATGCATCGAGATTAATCCCACCGCCCAGGCCTTTCACTCGAGCCCTAGGCGGCGGGATTAATCCCGCTGCCTAGGCCCTTCTATAGGGCAATGGCGGCGGGATAAATCTCGCTGGATTCCGCACAGGGCATGCATAGGCAGCGGGATTAATCCCGCCACTCATGAGGCTAACCGAATAACCTGCCTGAAATGGCGGTGGGATTAATCCCGTCGCTCATGAGGCTAACTGAATAGCCTGCCTGAAGGGCGGCGGGATTAATCCCGCCGCTACACACACACACACACATATATATCGTGTGTATGCGTGTGTGAAACAAATAAAATCATACAGATAAACAAACACACACACACACACATATATACATACAGGAGTGTGCATGTGTGTGCGAGAGATACAATTAACAAATCAATAAAATTATACAGATACACACACACACACACACACACACACACACACACATATATATATATATATATATATATATATATATATATATATATGTATATGTATATGTATGTATAGGAGTGTGCGTGTGTGTGCGAGAAATAGATAAATAAATAGAATTATACAGATATTGGTACTCATAATATATATGTATATTATATGTATATAGGTATATATATATGTGTGTGTGTGTGTGTATGTATATCGTGAGTATGCATGTGTGAGCAAAACAAATAAAATTATACAGATAAACAGGAGTGTGCGTGCGTGTGCAAGAGATAAAATTAATAAATTAATAAAATTATACAGATTTTGCTGACGGTGACTTAGTCCTGGTACGTTTTCCTAAGTTGATTGCACCTGGGCTTGTAACTGGTTTGTTACATCAAACACAAACACACACAGATATATATAATATATATATATATATATATCTGTGTGTGTGTATATATATATATATATTTGTGTGTGTATATGTATACAAGTGTGCGTGTGTGTGAGAGAGATAGAGATCTAAATTATATTATTAAGATACACACACATATAAATATATATGTGAATAAAAAATAAATAAACTCAGGAGTGTGCATGTGAGAGAGAGAGAGAGAGATTTCACCTATGTGTGAGAGAGAGAAGGAGATTTCACAACTGCCGCCTGCGCCGCCTTACTTCTTGAAACCCTAGGAATATACCTAAATCCTAAAAGGAATAGAATATATATTAACCCTAATCAATATTCCTTGTAAGAATATACTTAAACCCTAAAAAGAATAAATTATAGATTAGCTCTAAACAAATATTCTTTCATTATATTATCAGCGTGTGCGTGTACGTGGGTGTATTAATACACCCCAAGAATAAAAATCATGCAGGGGTTAACATGTGTGTGTCCATGAGAGTGTTAAAGTTTCACGTGCAGCGATACATATATACACACATAGTATTATACACATAGACATACATACATATTAGTACATATTAATATTAGAGAGACAGAGTCCAGGATCGTGCATGGTGTGTATGTATGAGAGAAGAGAGACAATACATATTATGGATCATGCATGGTGTGTATGTTTGAGAGAAGAGAGACAGTACATATTAATATGGATCATGCATGGTGTGTATGTATAAGAGAAGAGAAGAGTGTTAATAAATTAAATTCATACACATTGCATTTATTAGTACACACATATACATACACACGTGTATACACACAGACATACATACATATTACATGTGTAAATTCAATGTGTTACATAGGGTTTAGGGTTTAGGGTTAGGATGGATCATGCATGGTGTTTATGTATGAGAGGAGTGAGTGTTATACACAGATATACATTATACATATTACATAATTTGTAACATCAATACATATTATGGATCATGCATGGTGTGTATGTATGAGAGAAGGGATTATGCATGGTGACATTGTGTATGTATGAGAAGAAAGATAGAGTGTTAACAAATGAAAATCGTACACATTGCATATATTAGTACACATATATACATACACACGTGTATACACACAGACATACATATATATTACATGTGTAAATTCAATGTGTTACATACACACAGACTGAGTACATATAGATCATACATGCGTTGACATGATGTTTTTCAATAAAGAAGCAACATATAATTTCTCAAGTTTGGTTTAAGGCAATGTGCATGTGTGTGCATATGTGTCTCTGTAAGTGCTTCTAATGCATGTGCACGTGTATATATAAATTTATGATTGTGTTTATATATATGTGCAAAACAAACATCGAATAATTAAGAAAATAATATTAATATACACACTATGAACATATTTAAATTATACATAATAATATATGATTTTATCTAATATATAGCCATATATAATTTTAATAATATATATTAATTTAATATTGATAATAAGGTTTAACACTGGAATATTCTTGAAATAATAAGAATTTAATTGAGAAAAATCCATTAATATAACAAATGTAGATCAAGTACTGAAAATAATTAACTAAATTAATTATGATAATCATGTTTATTATTAGAATATTCTTGGAATAATAAGAAAATAATAAAGAATATCCCATTAATATAAAGAAGATTAATTACTCAAGTAATTAAGAAAATGATATTAATATACACACTATGAACATATTTTAAATTATACATAATAATACATCATTTTATCTAATATATAGTCATATATAGTTTTAATAATATATATTAATTTAATATTGATAATAAGGTTTAACATAGGAATATTCTTGAAATAATAAGAAATTAATTGAGAAATCCCATTAATATATACAAATGTAGAATTAATTACTGAAATAATTAAGAATAAGACTAATTTAATTATGATAATCAAGTTTAATATTGGAATATTCTTTGAATATTAAGAAAATAATAAAGAATATCCCATTAATAGTAGGAAATGTAAATTAATTACTCGAGTAATTAAGAAATATAATAATAATAAACAGACTATGAATATATTTTAAATGATACATAATAATATATCAATTTATTTATTGTATTACTGTGTATATATATATAATAAACTTAATAATATATACTTGAATATTAAGAATGTAAAATAATTACAAAAATTTCGTAATATTAAACAACTTGAAGTACTTGAATGACATTAAATGCAATTTTAAAACACTCATTGGAATTGGAGAGTATATATGTCAAACTGTCGGTTATTTATTATTCAACTCATCTTAAATTTTCTTTTCTGTTATTTTAAAATTTTCGAATTTCTGACATAAGTATTGTCGGTCTGACATATAAATTTGAAAATGCATTTAATTTCCCGCTCAAAATTCAGATCTGGTTCTTTTCTTCGGCAAGGGTTTTTCATTTCTTTATTTTTTACTCTTCAGATTTTCTTTTTTCTTCTTAGTGATCAGCTCAAGAGCGACATTAAATTGGGTGCGCTATTGTTTTAGGAAAGCACGGCGCCTTCAGTGCTATTTACAAGTAAGTATTATAAACAAATTTAGATATATTTATAAAGATTCACTCTCTTACATTCTCTCTTAAATTTTAGAAATTTAGGGATTTAGGAATGCATTAGAATTACAATATATTCTATTAGGAATTATTCCCATTTAATATACTTCTAACTTAATATTCTCGGTTAGCCGGGGCAGTAGGATTAATTCGGCCATTTTTTTGCCTCTTCAAAAGAGGTGGCGAGATTTAATCCCGCCACCATCTCTTTGATAGCTATGGCAGAATTAGTCCGGGCAATGCTTCTCCGCTTCTTAAAAAGAGCGGCGGGATTAATCCCGCCGATAACTCTCTCAACTGATAAAGATTTACTTGAATTTATTTTAAAAAGAGTTGTCAGTGGGATTAATCTCGCCAACCATTTTAGGAGGCAGAGAAGGGGTGGCAGGATTAATCTCGCCACCACTTCTCTGTTTTAAATATTTGTGGGCAGGATTCATCCCGAATCTCTTTGAAAATCATAGTTTCGGAGAGAGTTGTGGGCGAAATTAATTCCGCTACTTATTCCCCGTCGTCAGAGTTGTGGGTGGGATTAATCCCGTCGCCTATTCTCCGTTGTTAGTGTTGTGGGCGGAATAATCTCGCCCCCTCTTCCTCGTTGGAGGGATTTGCAGCGGGATTAATCCCACCAACTCTCACCGACGAGGAAGATCCGACAGCGGGATTAATCCCCGGTACTTCCTCATCGGAGGAGTCCGCGGCGGGATTAATCCCCCACCTCTCTCCGACGAGGAAGTCCGGCGGCGGAATTAATCCCGCCGACTCTCTCCTATGGGGTAGAGTCGACGGCAAGGATTAATCCCGCCCATCGTTCCTCGTCGGATGGAGTCGTGGGCGGGATTAATCCTGCCCATCAGTTGTATTAATAAAGCATGAGATATTATCTTTATACATAATTATGTATTATTGCACATGCATATTATTAAGAAACCGCAGTTATTGATTTTCTTAGAAATATTGCATAAACAGAATCATAAATAACATAATTATTTATGTGCAGGACAATATGTATATACTAGAGATAAAGTATGTCTTCTTCGGAACAACAGATAGTTCACTGAACTATGGAAGTTCGAGATGATAATGCATCATGTCACAATATTGCCTAAGGATCTTGTGAATACGTATGGGTGAACACCATTTTAAGCATGTTGAGGTTCCAGGAATAGAATTTGAAGAGGGTTCTCCTGTATTGTGAAATTTGGATGAAGTCAAGGCTGACACAGAATATACAAGTCACAAACAAACAGTAGCACAGTTTTCCAGATGATGGCTTGCCTGCTATGATGGATGAGGTGATTCTCTTTCTTCATGAGATTCAGGTTGGGAAGGCATCATCACAGCTATAAATCCAATGGAAGCAGTGTCAGAAGAGAAACTAGGGTCCGACTTTGTGGGTGTAGTTGTGACAGGGTTTCACCTAATGGCACTTTACATCCTGGATCCCTCGTGAGGTGGCGAACATATGAATTAAGACGGCAAGATAGTTCAACATATTCTGGGTTGGATTTCAGTAATAACAACCCGGAAGAACAACTCATATTTGAAGAGGTTTCTTGCATTGGTCCTATTGTAAGAAAAAGGCGATTTATGGGTTGCAGATCTTCCCTTGCAAGTTTCAGCAAGAGGGTCAAGATGGATCCTACATCTTCCGAAAGTGTTACGAGTATTTCCATGATTGACTGCTGCAAGAAGAAGTGTTGTCAGATGGCAGACCGAATGAAATTACCCAATGTAGACATGTCTTTTGTACGCTCACCCAAAAGCAAAGGCATGAGTTTGTATATGCTACTAACTGGGTGTATTGATGGAATGACCTCGGACACAGTTATCAGAGTACATCCATGGTATTTAATAAGGTGGCCATCTGCTTCAAAGCTTGGTATAGTATATAGGGATCCCAAAGACCACGTTCTACCGTCGGAGGGATGAGTGGCTAGATGGAGCGCAAACCTTAGTACATGGGAACACTCGCTTGGTCAAAACCCGCTCTCACATTATAGCAGCCATAGAGATACTCAAGGCTTTTGTGGAAGCAAATGCAGATAGGATGCCTCACAAATGCCGAACCACAAATGCAGGGGTCAGGGAAAATCTCAAGGTTTGCCTTCGATCTACACTCAATTGAAGCTGTATGAACATGTGAACAAGTGCCTCAGCTTGATGGGGCTGCAAGCAATCTGCACTGGTACCTTCAACAACATATGGAATACTCATTTTAAAGATGTGGAGATTGCAAAACACTCTAGCTTTTCCAAGTGTGACGCTTGTTACATCATTGAAGGCTGCAGAGGCTTGTGCAAAAACTTGGTGGAAATCACTGCCATTCAAAAGAAGATGGAGGCCCACATGATTGCACAACAAACTTGCCGGTCTCATACTATGCACACCGCATGCTTTCTATGTCATGCCCATCAGAGTACCTGTGCTTGATCCATGACAAGATGGATCATTCAAAGACTAGCATTCCAAAGCTCGTTGCAACACCAAAGTGCCTTGGAAATGTCATGAAACTTCCGATTTCATTGACAGGTGTGCTAAACACATGGACATGGTTGTGAGTCATATGGACACTTTTCACTTCCACATTGGTCTAGTGACTCCAATTTCACTATTGGGTCATTGGCCATGTGTTTCAGAAACCTTGAAGCCCACTCACAGACAAGTCCTATCAATGATCTCAAAGTGAAGAAAACAACACCTTCAACCTTTACATAATGCTCTCATGAACACGTCTGCACTTGAGGCTACTTGGGAATATGAGAGGCATTGTCAGCAGCCTGCACAAAAAACAGATGGCCTGTTGAGAGTTCAGGTTCAGTGGAGGGATCTAGCTCAAATAGTGTACATGTGTCCTCAACATCAAATAAGCTTCCTCGTCATTTGCTTTTACAGATGGATAATTGTGCAGGCGAGAACAAAAATAGGTAAATCATTTTACTTAAGGGTTTCTCAAGCTCATACTTACTTTTTATTTTCTAGATATGTGCTAGCATACTTGTCAATGCTTGTTGCCAAAGGTGTGTTTGAGACAATCACGCTCAGTTTTCTTATGGTTGGTCACACTCATGAAGATATTGATGCGTTCTTCAGCAAGGTCTCCAACTCTACAAAAAGGACAAGTGCACTTACCTTACCGCATATGATGAATCTTTTTGAAAACTGCATCTCCAAAAAAAGTTGTGCTTTGCTTGTGACTGAGGTGCCAGACTTCAAAAAATTTCTCAAGGAGTATATAAAAGAGGGGAGTGATTCTTTAGTTGGTCACCTTGTGCCGCTACAATTCTTTTTCTATACGAGATGGTATACCTATTATGCAGTACAAGTTACGGCCATCAGAGCATGAGTGGTTACCAAAAGGGGTTAATGCTCTTCAAAAGTGGAGAGAATGGAAAGCCACTTCTCCCAGAAGGACAACCAGACCCTATTCCATTGAGTGCCCAGCTCAAGGAACAAGAGGTTATTATTGATGGCATCAAAAAATATGTGGCATGGGTTCAAAAATCGATGCCAAAGAATTCTGATAAGGCAACTGGTTACTCAGAACTATATAAGCATGTGGTCGACTATTGGGAGACTGTTGTTCGAGAGTTGGAAGGGCCTACTGTCACAAGTACAGAATTGCAACACCCTTTTTGGCCTAAAACAAGGTGGCGAGAGGAGATTGAAATGACATCACTGAGCACAGACGACATAGAAGCCAGTAGTGATGTGGAAGTGCAAACCCCACACTTTGTTGGACAAAGGAACCAAAAACCTAAAGCATACTTTGATTGCTGCCAGGATCTTCAAAAACTAATGATGGTTCTCATTACTCCAGATGCGTCATATAATCAGCCTATTTGGATGGGTCAAATTATCGACACACCTGAAGTAATCAAAAAAATAGTATTGTTAAGGTTGCATGGTTCAAACCACAAAAAAGGCGACACGAGAAGGAGAGCGAAAGATATAATGGATGCCTAGAGAAAACATGGTCTCCCAATCAAAAAGACCCAGCATGTTTTATAAATGTTAAATCCATTCGATATGGGTGGATGTCAAGAAGCGTTGATAAAGTCACAATTAACAAAACTGCAAGGGAATGTATGTTTTCTGAAGCTTAAAGCAATTACAAAATTATAAAATATCATATATTTAATATTCATAATTATTATAAACTCTTTAATAATAGTACCAAATTGTTTACTTAACTATATAAATTTAAAAAATGATATGGAAGATTGACTATATTATTATAGGATTTATATATATATATATTATTACTACAAATTTTTAATTAATAATGTTATATATTAATATTTTAATAACAACATCAATATTTATATAATGTACCTCTTATGCTCTTCCTTAATTGTTATATTAGGCAATATATTATATAATTTAATACCTTCTACTTTTATAATGTTATTAATTTTTGTTCAATGAATGCTATAATTTATTAAAGGGTCGAATACAAAATAGAATATTCTAAAGAATATTCTGTTTTCAAACATATATTCTAAAGAATATTCCTTTAATATTAGAAAATGCTAATTAAATAGCTAAAATTGCTAATTATTAGGAAATGGGACTATAGCCATGCCCATTTTAGTTACAACTTACATTTGTGTTTTGATTATACATAAAGGGTCTATGAGTGGAGTACGATGAACATTTTTATATATGACCACAAGTAAGTGCTCAGCTTTTATTATCTTTTTTGATGTGAGGCTCGTTTGTTAATTTGAAATTAATATTGATGATAGCTACTTGCAAAATAAAAATTGAAGATGTTGTTACACATGAATTGTGTTGGAGGAAACTAATCAAGGTGGTAGTT
The DNA here is from genome assembly GCA_003024785.1 of Selaginella tamariscina. Taxonomy (NCBI): domain Eukaryota; kingdom Viridiplantae; phylum Streptophyta; class Lycopodiopsida; order Selaginellales; family Selaginellaceae; genus Selaginella; species Selaginella tamariscina. The sequence goes on from PUQB01000724.1 coordinate 70,563, forward strand.
CATTCTAGTTTTAGTCAATCACAAATTAGAGGATTTATGAGAGATGAGGCGACAACTAGTTGGATTATAGTGAGAAACATCTTCGGCGATACTGATAATGTAGCATGTGAATGTGATGTTATTTTTATTACACTTTTAGCCTTTGCTACCACACAAAGAAGTACATATATCCTTCATCCCATCAAGAACATATGAAGTTATGTAAGATGCTTGTTGAAGCGAAAAGTTCTAAGGACCAATTGAAGATAGCCAATATGGTATGTGTGTTCTGGGCAGTTGGAAATGCAGAAAACAGACCTTAAAAGTTGAATACTTTACTTGCTTGGTGGATGGAACGGAAAAATCATTGGACCAAACATGTTGACTATGTGTCATAACTTTAACACAGAAGGATGTTACAAGGTTCGAATGAATAAAAAGATCTAGACCTATAAACACATTCTTACAATGTCTAAGGGGCCACGCCGCTTCTGTCGGACAACACAGTGGGACTAAACCTTCAAATAATGATCTGATTCTAAGATACTCAATACAAACTCATAGCAAGCTGGTAGCATCTGATGTAATCAGCTTGATCAAGATGTTTCTCCAAGAATATGTATCCCACTCAACAACCATATCACTGAGAATGAAACTAAAAACTTTAAAATAATTTCGTCCAGTCCAATGAAGCAAAATGATTCTCACATACTGAAGTACAAATATAACACAATATCCAAGTAGGCCAACCAACCAAGAAGAAACCATTTTTCTACAAGAGTAAAACTAAGTTTTGACAATTTCCATTCTGGCAAGAACATGGTGATATAGGAGCAAGTTGTGCACAACAAAGATTGAGCAATAAGGCATTACACATGTAAACCCAAATGCCAAGGTATTAATCTAGCATCCGACTCAACATGTGGAGCATTAATTTGTTCTTCAGGTTTGCATGAAGTACCTACTCCAGGGTTTATGAGTGAATACGATGACCAAAGAGTACCTAGCTTGTGTATACATGCTTGGATATTAATAATATTCCAAATTTATGTGACCTTGTTTTCACAACCCTCAGCATTGATGTCTTAATGATTACACCCCATAAGAGCTATCTGGTTGTTGTTATGATTTAGACCTTGACATTGAAGATAACCCCTGTTTTATTGTTGTTCACTTGTAACTTAGAGGCAAAAAATTTAGCACCTCAACACCAAGGGTACTATTATACAAACAATTATCACATCTCTACATAATATTTGTTAATTACCTTCAACGTTAAGGTATCCAATTTAGACAAATAACCCTCACTCCTCTACATAATTGTTAAACAGGAAATCAAGAAACCTCACCGTTTCCTATCTAATTGTTTTTCTTTCTCTCAACCGTCAAGAAAGGTTACACACTTTTTTTTATCAATTCTCCATATATATATATATATATATCAAAACACCTTCTCTCAAAGCCACAATGACTGGTCTCCAAAGTCAAGGGCAAGAATGAATTTTGGCTATTGTTAGATCCATTCATTGAGAGTATACATATCACACACTCAATATCTTTAATATGCACCTTTATTTCTAACATGAATACAAGAGAACAAAGTGTGGAGACTCTTTCTCTCCTGCTGAAACTTCTTGTGGACACCCCTCTCCCTTGCCCTAATTAACTCTTAACTACCCTTCCTCTCGCCACATCATCAATTTCCTTCCGAGACTTCCTTTTCCTTTTCTTTATCCCCTTTTCCTCTCGGTAAGGATTTTCCTCCTTCACAGCCTTTCCTTCCATGCTTTATACGGACCTTCCTAACCTTATTCTTTCCACAATAGGACGTCCTATGCTTCTAATATTTTACCTTTAACAATAATTTTTGTTAAAACCCTTGGCGTTGAGGGGGCTAAAACATTGTCTAGAGAGGAAGGCACTAGGGACTGTGTTTATCTCTAAATATGTCCTTTAGCAACCCTACTGTGATATTCATTATATGATTTTTGATTATTCATTAAAAACTCGTTTCTTCTACAGGTAATACCATCCATGCATATTTTTTGGGAAAACATGTAAGGAATTGCATGACCCTTGGTCTATTGCAGAAGGAACAAATTTGACACTAAGTAAATAGACTTTTTGAATGGAGCATGGGATTCTCCTTTTGTACGGTGTTTAACTCTTTGACCATCCCCACTAGCACTAGGTGATGTCCCTACCACAAGAGATGATAGGCAAATTAGAAGCATATAAAAATTCATTGACAAGAATGGTGTGTGTGGAAATTTTATGAATGACGAGCTAGTTAAGCACAAGGTAAAGGGAATATCCCACTTGCTCATGGGATAAGTTCCAAATGAAAAGAACACACCCTAGTTACACACTTTGCATGCATATGTATTACGTTTTAATTTAAATATTATTCATAGATCCTAATGTAGAAATATTTATACACATGTCAACACTTTTAAAATACCATGTGTCTTTAGGGTAGTTATTGGGGGTTAATTGTGTTCATTATATATAATTTTTTTCAACATTAAATAGACTAATATTAGATGAACATACACTGTGCTCCATGTAACAACTATGTGTAGACACTCTATTTTGTAACTTCTTTTGAAATGTGGGTCTATTTATAATCCTACATTACATGTGTCGACTCATGTGCGTGAGCCAGTAGAATAATTCCTAGTCACTGAGGATTTATGTGGAAATATTATGGGTATATCCTATACAGTAATGTGACAGTGGGCGTACACCAGGCGCACAAATTAGTTTCTCTCAATTATAAGTATAAGACATTAATTACTTATTTGTTCATAAAAACAAAAAGAACATATTTAATTATAAGAATATATAAATAATATTATACAGACATATACATTTACTCTAGTATTTCATGATTTTGTAAAGGTTTAAATGAGTGAATTTAATTGTTTTATATATAAAACAATTCTGAATGTCATAATTACTAATTATTATCCACAATGACAACGTACAATACATTATAACCAAAAGAGAAATTAATTTTTATTTACTTATTAATCATGAGTAAGCCATATTCATACCTGGCATATTCAAATTGTGTGTGCAGAATTGTGTATTAATCATTACTATATTCACACCACTAACAAGAAATTGAGTAATTTTTATTATTAAAAATATATTTATTTATAATAAGTGATGTATCATCTGGGTAGCCTTTGTTTTAATAACAATTCAATTATTATAATTAAGTTTATGATGAATACAAAAATCTTATGTATTTCTATTATAGCAAATTTTTTGGTTAAATATAAGATTCTTATCAGATTAATAATTAATTTATAATAAAAATGAAACTTCAAATATTATTTTTAATTATCTATAAATTCAAAAATTATAATAGTGTAAGATCCACGTGTACGGCTGCATGTGCACATACTATTATTAGCGTAGTGGATTTTGATAGCCGTCGGATTGGATTCAATCTGGACCACTCGCTCTTGTATATAAGTTAGGGTTTCTGAACTAATGGAGATACACATTTCTATATTCCGAGCTCTCACATTGGTGGAGGTGAGGGGCACCTCTAATTGTCCCTACGGAGTGCTCGGATTTGTGTTTTTTCTCTGTCTTCTTAGGTCTAGCTTTTCCATTGTCTAGATCTATTCCTTTCTTGTGGATTTTGTCTCTTCTTCATCCATGAATCCACAACAGACAAATCCCTTGTCTGTGGAGCAGTTACTCATGCAGTTGTTGGATGCCATGCGTGTGCAATTGAACAATCATTCTCAGTTGATGGCAGCATTCACAGCCAGGGTACTCCTCCTACGCATGTTGCAAACCCCCGTGTCCGACCGGATTTCTTTCGCGGAAATCCTGGAGATGATGTGTACCATTGGTTTGACCACTTCACTGTGGTTGCCACATATCATTCGTGGGACGGTGCTCAGTGTTTGCGCGAGTTTCCTACTTGTCTTCAAGGGACGGCGTTGCAGTGGTACAATGGTCTGGACGTTGCAACTCGTGGCGATTGGAATATTCTTCCAGAGATCTTCAAACGTGCATTTGGGCATGCGGACGACTGTGATGATGCTTTTCAGCAGTTGCATCGTATTCGTCAGGAGCCGTCTGAGTCGGTGATGCAGTTTGGTGTTCGCTTTCGAAGCCTTTTGCTGCGTGCAGAACCTAACATGTCGGAACGCATCAAGTTAGGTATGTTGTGGCCAGCACTTCGTCAAGACCTTGTGGGGCTTGTGCATGCACTAGCTCCAGTGACTCTTGACGATGCTTTGAGGCTGGCACAACGATATGAGTCGTCACCTCTCCCACTTGTGCCTTCACGTGCTCTTGTTCCACTCCATGTTGGGGATGGACCTGCTCCGATGGAGGTTGAGGCTGTTGCCGCTCGTGTACCAGCACAAGGTGGGGCCCGTGGACGAGGACGTGGACGTGCAGTTCGTTGTTGGGCATGTGATGAGGTTGGACACACGTATCGGCGCTGTCAACGGTTTCCCGATTGGCGTCCCCCATTTCCAGGATGGAGGCCATGGGCAACAACGTCCGGTTGGTGCTGCTGCAGTGGAAGGTTGTGATGCGGTGGATCTTCCGGGAAACGACGAATCGCACGAGTAGAGGAGGGTCCTCGTGCGAATAAATTAGTGACCCCTCCATCTTTCTTTCGGGAGTATCATCAAGGGGTTCACTCGGCACCAAATCATCCGGTTTTCACTTTTCAAGCTCGTTTCAATCGCACACCTCATCCTGTTTTCCTTTCAGTGTTGGTGGATACAGGTTCAAGTTTGTCCTCTGTTTCTCAATCTGTTGCTACACGTTGCAGCCTTCATTTGCGTCGTGCGGTAGAACCAGTCTTCATTCTGTACGGCAACGGACATACTCATGCTTGTTCGCGGGATGAAGTGGACATTGTTGTTCGTGTGGATGATTGTGAGCTCGAGCTTCAATCTTTGCGGGTGGTGCCGAGTCAAGCTTTTCACCTTATTCTTGGTATGGATTGGTTAACTCGCAATCATGCCAAGTGTGACTTTGAAAAGTCTCCCCCTTGTTTGACTCTCCCTCGTCTTTCTTCCATTCCTCTTACTTCTATTCCACTTCGTCCATCTGCTTCCACCTCTGCTTCCATCACTTTTGTCTCACCCTTATTTCCAACCATTTTCCCTTCATGCTCTTCCTTTTCTTCTTTGGATCCATCAGATGATCGTCGTGCTGTAGTTGTTGATCAACTCAAGAAGGAGTATGCTGATCTTTTCAACTTCGACTTGTCATCTGGGGCCAAGATTGCGACACGCCACCCTATTCCAACTGGAGAAGCTAGGCCAATCAAGGTACCTGTTCGGCGTCGATCACCAAAGGAGCTCAAGATCTTACGAGCGAATGTCAAAGAGATGTTGGAGAAGGGTGTTATCCGGAAGTCTCGAAGTCCTTGGGCGTGCGAACCTCACCTTGTGACGAAGCCTGATGGGAGCGTTCGATTCTGCATTGATTATCGCCCGTTAAATGAGGTAACCGTCTCAGATGTGTACCCACTTCCTCATACTGCAGACCTTTTGGATCGACTGGGGCGGAGCCGTTGGTTCACCAAGTTAGATCTCGCATCTGGATATTGGCAAGTTCCGATGGCTGACATGGACATTCCCAAGACTGCTTTTCGAACACCATTTGGCCTGTACGAGTTCCTGGTGATGCCTTTCGGTTTGAGCAATGCTCCAGCAACTTTCCAGCGTATGATGGATGAGGTTCTTTGCGACATGCCGGAGGTGACTGCTGATTTCATCGATGATGTTTTGATCCATTCGGATGGAACGTGGGAGGAGCATGTCGGTGATGTACGTAAGGTTTTGGATCGACTGCGGGAAGTTGGTTTGAAGTTGAAGCCATCTAAGTGTGTATTTGGATCAAAGGACACCACTTATCTGGGTTATCGCATTTCACGTGAAGGTTTGCAAGTCGATCCTGACAAACTAGTTGCAGTTTTGAAGTTCCCTACGCCGAAGTGTGTGAATGATGTGCAACGCTTTCTTGGCAAGGTACAATATCTGGGTCGTTTTCTGGATCATCTTTCAGATCGTACTGCACCGTTGCGCGCGTTGTTGAAATCGTCAATGACTTCTTTTGTTTGGTCTAAGGATTGCAAGCAGGCATTTGCAGATCTCAAAGAGTTGTTGACGACTCCTCCAGTTTTGGCGTACCCGGATTACACTCGTCCTTTCATCTTGCGTGTAGATGCTTCTGACATCGGCCTCGGGGGTGTATTGATGCAGGAGAGTACAAGTGTTCCTGGCCAACGACATCCCATTGCATACATCAGCCGTACATTGCAGCCAGCAGAGGTGAATTACTCCACAACTGAAAAGGAGTGTCTAGCAGCAGTTTGGGGTTTTGAGAAGCTCCATGCCTACTTGCATGGTTCGCGGACGTTGTTGGAAGGTGATCATGCAGCAGTCACTTCGTTGTTGAAGCGAAAGAATTTGATTGGGCGTACTGCTCGGTGGGCCTTGAAACTTCAAATTTACGACTTTGAAGTTGTTCATCGTCCAGGGAGTTCCATGGCTGATGCTGATGCTCTTTCTCGGGCTCCTCTTCCACCTTCTCTCTCTTCTGTTGCCCCAGAGGAACCAGTTGTTCCAGCTTCAGTGGACTTTTTGGATGAAGATTCCGTACCATCAGCAGTTGCTGTGCTTGACGTTCAGTGTCCGCAGAATGCAGAGTTAGATTTGCCGTCTTTGGATGAGGTTCGGGAAGCTCAAAAGGTTGAGCCGTGGATTCGAAGGCTTCGTGATGGGTTTGAGAATCCTGCATCACTTGCTGATGACTTGCCTTTCAGGCATTTACATTCACAGTATCGCCTTCAGGATGACCTTCTTTATTTTGTGGGGACTGATCCAGATGATCCTTTGCGGTTGGTGGTGCCTTCAATCTTCATTCCACGCTTCCTCCATGCTTACCATGACTCTCCTATTCTTGGCGGGCACATGGGACATCGTCGGGTGATGGAGAAGCTGCGCAGATCTTTCTATTGGCCGGAGTTGCGAGGAGATGTGATTCGGTATGTGCGTAGTTGTGTGTGGTGCCAAGCTCGCAATACTCCCCCATGTGCTTCGGAAGGACGGTTGGAGTCAATTGCAGTTTCTCGTCCGTTTGAATTGGTGGCATTTGATTTGATGGGACCTTTTCCGCGGTCAACTGCTGGTAACGAGTACGTTATTATTGCTTCTGATTACCTAACTCGTTGGGTAGAAGTTGGTGCTCTTGCTAGTGCGACTGCTTCTGCTGTTGGTCAGTTTCTCCTGAATCGGGTCGTGTTTCAGCATTCTTGTCCGGAGCGAATTCTCTCGGATAATGGTCCCGCATTTATGGCTGAGGCATTTCATGTTTTGACATCTCGATTAGGGATACGCCACACTTTCACAAGTGCTTATCATCCTCAGACAGATGGTTTAGTGGAACGGCTTGTTAGAACCTTCAAGGGGATGATCGCAAAGTATGTGAACTTTCAACATTCAGATTGGGATGGTTATCTGCCGTCTCTCCGATATGCTTATGTCACTGGAGTTCAAAGTTCCATTGGTACTTCTCCATATAAGCTTTTGTATGGTCATGACCCGGTGTTGCCAACGGAGTTGGGTTTGCCGTCTCGGTTACCGCGAGCTGCTGATGCTAGGTCATGGGATCGGTATCTGACAAGCATCCTTCCATTGGTTCGTGCGGAGTCAGCAGAACACTTGGGCCGCGTACAAGTAGGACAACAACAACGTACAACTCGCATCATCGTCCTCCTGCGGAGTACAAGGTTGATGAACTGGTGTTGGTTCGTTTTCCCAAGCTTACGGTACGTGGTTTAGCTAAGAGTCTCCTTCCTCAATGGAAAGGACCGTATCGAGTGTTACGGCAAGTAGGCCACAGGTTTATGAGGTTCGGCACGACATTCAACCCGATCCTCCGGAGATTGTACATGTACAACGGTTGAAGCATTTTGTGCAACGGGAACAAGTTGTGCCCTATAGATCCACCAGTGCCTCCTCCTGATGTTCCTCCAGATCCGGGCCCGTCTACAAGAGAACCCTAACCAACTTACACCCTTCCGAGAGGAGGGGATGATGTAAGATCCACGTGTACGGCTGCATGTGCACATACTATTATTAGCGTAGTGGATTTTGATAGCCGTCGGATTGGATTCAATCTGGACCACTCGCTCTTGTATATAAGTTAGGGTTTCTGAACTAATGGAGATACACATTTCTATATTCCGAGCTCTCACAATAGTAATTTATAAAATTAATAAATTAATTATATAATTAAGTCAAAGGGGTTAACTTCCAAGTGGAAATTTGAAAGAGTTGGAGATTTGTCTGCTGACTTAAAAGAAGGTATTTACTGTATGTGTTTGTGCGTGTGCGTGTGCGTGCATGCGTGTGTGAACTTATCTTTTCTTGAGTCTTGACAATGGATCACAGACTTCTGTTGTTGAGAACAAGGGGAACAATAACAATGTGGGATTGTCCTTCGTTCCACGTCTTGACGGTAATGTGTGTGTGTATTGGTATGTATTTGGTTTAACGCTGTATTTTATCGTTAGCTCTGAATTTAACCCTCTTGCAAATGAGTACAAGCCCGCCGTCAAGTTCGTAGTCTCATGGTTGACTTTGGTATATCCAAGATTCCAAATAGTTATTATCTAATTTAATCCCATTATTTAATGTTGTGTTGTACAGTAGATTAACTTTAAGTACAAAAATTGATCTCATTTAATATTTATGTAAAATTTATGAACATTCTTAAATTAAAGGCGAGAGAAGACATTACATGTTATTATATATATATATATTGTATGTTTCTGTTTATATGGACTTTGTGACGTAACCTTGTGGAGCTTATGGAAGACTTTGGCCTCTATTCAAGTAGAACATTTCTAACGTGTAAATAATAAGCTGATGAATTATTTATATTTAATTTTCATTTTAATTATAGTTTTGGTAAGTTAATCTTATTATCTCTGCTCATAGTTCTGGAACGAAACTCACAAGTCTTAGGGAATTAATAGTAATTGTGTGCGTGTGTGTGTGTACGCGCGCACGAGTGTGCGCTGATACGTATGTGCATAAGTACCATTAATATAATTTAAGTACATTCCGTCACTTATTTAAGCACTAAGTTGAACTAGATGTTCAACTTACTGCAGACTCCCTCATCCCGTGACTTTTTTTATCACGTTGTTACAGTAATCAGGTCCATATCCACAGTACCCGTACTTGCTGCAGCACATACCACCAGAACAATCACTCGCACTCTTGCACTCTCCCTGCTTCACGCGGCCGTCTGTCCCACGAAAGATTGCAAGGCTCCCACAGTATTCAGGTCCGGTACCACAGTATCCCCATTTGCTGCAGCACATTCCCTGCGGGCAATCTGATGGACTCGAACATTCTCCTTGAGCAAGCTGCCTCCACAGTACGGCGCCCGTAGCCGCAGTATCCAAACTTGCTACAGCACGCTTCATTCTTGCAGTCCGCAGAGCTTGTGCACTCTCCATCTCCAAGTCCACCACTCCCACAGTACTGAGGGCCATAGCCACAGTAACCATACTTACTGCAGCAAGCTCCATTAGAGCAATCGGAGGCGCTTTTGCACTCTCCCTGTTTGACAGGAAATGCATTTGAAGTGACAATGAGCACAGAAAGGAGTGAAAGGAAAAAGATGACCTTAGACATTGTTGCTAACTGAGTATACATGTATTTAGACTTGAGGTGTTTATATATAGTCGACAGTCTCGAGATCCGACGGCCACATAAAGAGCCGTGTCTAGTTTTCTTACAAGCATATTTGTACACGTGTGTACACACACACACACACACAAAACACATATATATATACACACACGCACGCACACCACACAGTATATATATGTACGTGACTTAACATCAGTAGTAGATAAATATTTTAGCCTTGAGCTTATTATATTAAACTCTTCTCTCCATATTAAATCTATGATAGAGATATTTTGAAGACAGTATCTATCGCATTGTCCCGTCCATGGCCAGATAAAAAAGCCGTGTTCTACTTTCTTTCTTCAGAAGACTGAGCTGTCCCACCCACGCGGGTCGAAAGAGGTCTTTATGTGAAAACTCGGGTTCAAATAACGTGATGCAGATCGTCACACCAGGTGCAAACTTTATAGTAGTTACTAGCACGTTCTGACGATGTTTTATTTAGTTAAATATGTCACTATTCTTTAGGAGTAGGACACTTTGTCTTAAAATGTCTCTGTAGCTGATGTTAAGTCATACGTACGTGTATGTGGGACAGTGGGTCACGGATAATTATCCCCACTAGCATATGAGAATATGCAAGGATAATATGCTTGTAAGAAAACTAGACACGGCTCTTTATGTGGCCGTCGGATCTCGAGACTGTCGACTAAAAACAGAAACACACACACACACACAACACATATTATAATATATATATATATATAGAGAGAGAGAGAGAGAGAGAGAGAGGAGAGAGAGAGAGAGAGAATAACATACTTATATGAACCCAGCACACACAACACAAAGTAATGTCTTCTCTCGGGTTTAATTTAAGCTTGTTCATAAATTTTACATAAATATTAAATGAGATCAATTTTTGTACTTAAAGTTAATCTACTATAATGATCCTACAGTATATCTCAACACACAACATTTAAATAAATAAATTAAATGGAATTAAATTAATAATAACTATTTGGATATATCAAAGTCATGAGACTACGAACTTGACGGGGCCTTGTACTCATTTGCAAGAGATAAAACAGCATTAAACCAATACATACCCATACCACACACATTACCAGAAGTCTGTGATAAGTTCACACATGCGCACACACCATATTAAAACAATTAAATTCACTCATTTAAACTTTTATAAAATCATCGAAAACGTGAGTAAATGTGTGTGTATAATATTTATATATTCTTATAATTAAATATGTTCTTTTTTATTTTATGAACCAATAAGTAATTAATGTCTTATACTTATAATTGAGAGAAACGAATTTGTGCGCCTGGTGTACACCCACTACCACACTAGCGTACAGAATACCCGTGATATTTCCACATACATCCTCATTGACTAGGAATTATTCTACTGATACGAAAGAGAGAGCACGGTGTATGTTCATTAATATTAGTCTATTTAATGTTAAAAAAAAAATCATAAATAATGAATACAATTNAAACAGGTGAGGGACGGAGAGCGGGAGAGAGGAGAGACATTGGTGGTGAGTGTGGGAAACTACACAGTAATATGGGATTTTCAAGCGTGTGAAGCAGAGCCAGCACAAGTGCTACAGGGACGCCGGGGAAGGTCTCAAGAGCTGTTATTGTTACAAGATTGTTCCCAAGGAGGATAACATCGTGGATAGTATGTTCATGCATGACAACTTCAATACTGGCAAGTCCCCTGAGGCCCCTCTCATTGTTGCCACGCCCAAGAATGTCACCTCTTTCAACATCTAAACTTCATATTAAGGTACATCTGCATACATATACACATGTATACGTTTTGAATCACTTAAGATATCTTGTATATATACATATATCTTACACTTCCAAGTTTTACACACATATATACACTGAATACAACCCTCTGGGGTCGAAATGCTTGGAATATTCTCAGTTTATGACCACATATGTTGTGTTCACTGTATGTTTAAGTGATTATCTTATGCATATTGTGTGTTTCTCTGTGTGTGAAACAACGATATTGAAAGCGAAAGTGTTATTATGCTTTTGTAGATGTTGCTTCGTATAATAAACATCAGAATACTCATACATATCCATATATGCCTAAATATACACGTACTGAGAATATTCGATGTTTTTGCAGAATCTTATATGTACTATATACAAGACTTATGGACTGTATGCTTGACAGGTTTTGCTCCTTTTTCTTTGATTTCCCTCTTTTTGTAACAAAGTTTCTTACTGTTTTTTGTTGTTAAATTAAATACATGGTTAATGACAATAATATACAAGGTTGATTTATCTGCCACTTCAATACATTCACAAATGAAAACTATGTAAGCACGCATACACGGTATGTATATATGCATACATCTTTATATTTACTAAAATATTCTATATAATATTTGTCAAATGCTATAGCAAACTCATACATGGTTAAGTTTGAATTTACATTTTATTTAGCAAAGAAAGGGTCACCTGCGCCTTATTCGTTAATTTGGGGGCGCCGCCCAAATATGGCGGTGCCCTAAGTACAGTATATTGCCATAATACACATGTGGGCAGGATAATATATGTGTGCATGTGATACACACACGTGCAATAAACGTGGGCAAGACAATATATGTGTGCATGTGATATACACACACATTAGAGATTAATTATGAATTTTAATTTAAAAAAAATTGATTAGACACACACATACGCATCTGGTTACATCGGACGGAATTAGGAACTGTCATATTTGAGCGGCGCCTCCAAACACACATACATAGGCAGAATTAGGAACCGCCATATTTAGGTGGCGCCTCCAAATTAACGAATAATTAGGAGGGGGCGGTATTATGCATTCTAACCCCCTATATATATATATATATATCATTTATTAATATAATCGTTTAAATATTAACTATATATGCATGTATATTACTGAAACATTAAGCCTCTGACAGATTGTTTAAACTTAGTTTCTGATTCTGGGAAAGGAGTTTGTTAGAATATTCATTTCATATAATTTATTTAGTTCTAAATTTTATTTGATATTAATATTATAACAAGTAAATTATTTTTTTTAAAAATTCATTTAACATTTAAAAGATTACATAATATTTGTGTTTATATGCGTACATGATCAACAATAAAACGTTCAACAAATTATATTAATTTATAAGTTAATTTTAACAGTTAGATACATATGTTATATATTTTCCTTGCTCTATATGTTATGAATCTATTAAGTACTTAATTTAGATTAATCTAGATTAAAAGAAGACTTAGATTGAATCTTTGCCATTGAGTTACATATGTATGTATATGTGTATGCGTATATTTATCTATCTATCTAAATAGATCTTTCTTTACGTTATTAAATTTAAAATTATATCTCCTCTAACACTTTGAAATATATTATATATATTCTTATGTATTTTAATCATATACTGAAAATATGAACATCACGCCTTAATAATGAACTCGGATTTTTATATTTACAATGTGGAAAATAATATTGTTGTTATTATACGAAATACAACGATTTAAACACTAGAGAGTACAAATTAGAGTAAGGAGTACAAAGATATAATCTGAACGGTCAGTTGTATACCAAAACTTTTGATAAATAAATTATTTTTATTTTAACTTAAACTTTTAGATTGACATTTTAACCTCACAAGTAATGTAATTATGACATTCTATGAATAAATATTTTATATATAAATATATGTATATATGCAAAAACTACGGATACTTAGAGCATCAAAGTATATAGAGTAGGTCTTGTTATACTAAAATTTATTAAACACGTATTCATATTAATAATCAATTATCTAAATAATACTCTATTGCGTATTTACATATGTTTAACTTTCTATTAAGTACTCATAGATTGGTTACAGGTACAATTATATACATGGGTATACTTACAAGTCATAAATATATGTTTATATTAATATATAACTATAATAATATAACCCGTGCATATATAATAGTACATGTGTGGAACCTCGTTTCACACCAAGTAAACATAATTTAAAGCTTAACCTACTAAATTAATTGTTATTTTAATTAAATTATTTATTTAATTAAATTAGTTTGCTAATTTATTTAATTACTTCCAAATTTGTAGGATTTCAATACGCATACATACATACATATATACATATATAGATAGATAGATACACACCACACACACAACACACACACACTCATATATACAGACATGTGTGTGTGTGTGTGTGTGTCTATATATATATGTATGTATGTAACACACAACACACACATATATATGTGTGTGTGTGTGTGTGTGCGCGCGCGCGCGTATGTATGTATATATATGTGTGTATATATATATATATATATACAAACACACAAAATATTGATTAATTAGCTAATTAAACGTTTGTCTAAGATGCATCACATATTTTCTACCTGTTTAAAATAATTTTATGTTTTTTGATAAATAAAATTTAAACATAATAATTTAAGAAATAACTTTTATATAGAAATGTTTATAGAGTAGAATGGTTCTTTATTGAGTTTAAAACAATATATTTTGTTTTTATCATATTTTTCAAGTATAAGAGACCTCACTGTTAATTAAAAACAGTAGAAAATCTGAATTGTTACAAAATGTAACAACATAATAGAAAAAACAAAAACAAGATATACTAATTGTATGCACACACACAAGAATATTCACTCAAGTACGGTATATTCTCTTTAACGATTCAGACCTAAAATTTTGAATTTTAGGGATGGCGGATCCGGCGTCGGTAGAAGGCGGAGGTGCGCCGCCAGTGAAGCCGGAGGGCGTGGCGGCGTTGTATCTGACGGATGATACATGCCGGATTGTGAATGTGGACAAGGCGAATGCCAAGCATGGAAATCTCTTCAAAGTCCCCAAGAATGTCATCATGGATGATATTCAGATGCGTGGTGCTATCTCAGATTTTCACCCTGTCAAGCCCCAATTGCAAGTAAGTGAATTAATTACCTAATGTGGTGTAATCTCTCATAATTTATATGTATATGTATATATAACACACGTCCGTCCGTGTGTCTTTGTACACATATACATCTATGAAATACGCATGAGTTAATGCTTGTTATTTGTTTGATACTTGCAACATCATAATATTCAGATAGTAATCGCTGGTTTGGTTCCTTCATGTATGGACAAGCTGTGGATATGTAACACACACGAGCATGACATAAGCACGTGAAATGGACTTGTAGAATGCTGTGCTTAACACATTGTGTGTGTGTGTGTGTGTGTGTGTATGTGCACGCGAGCATATATATGGGTGTATAAATATATATTTTGAAAGTGTTCTTATTTAGGCATATAACACAGAAGAAATTCTTCTTCGTTATAACGATGAGGATAAATACGGTGACAACACCAATTTTGAGATCTGTGTCACAGAAACCGGTCACCAAGCTATCATGCAGGTTGGTTCCGTTTCTTTAAACTTTTAGATAAACATACGAGTGTATATTATATACAAGGCTATGTAGGAGTATAGTTTACAATTTACTAATATTGTTTAAGTTACGATAAGTAAAGTGCCAAATATATGTATATATTTGACGTTCATTTCAGGAAATTGCTACAGCAGCAGAGGCAGCAAAACCCCCACCAAAGCCAGAGCCTAAAAAGAGAGAGCCAAAGCCATGGTATTTCAACACATATATACATACAGGCATATGGGTGTGTGCGTGTGCGTGTGCGTGTGTGTGTAATTCTATACTGCTCTAAATCAATTTAAGTGTTTCAGGGTACATCTTGGAAGTGAAAAAGAAATTGCAGAAGAGCAAGTCCACACTTCTCGTTCCTTGGTAAATTTAGATACATCTCGTATTTGCATACAAAACAGGTATATACAAATAACTATCTATGGATTATATAGACATATGTAAATATAAAACACGGTTTTGCACTTATATAGACACACACGCATACAGTATGCATCTACATATATATGAAGATATGGACTCATAGATATTAAATACTGCTGTATGTTATATATACTGAATCTCTTTATATATATGACCTGTGCATACATAAATATATTCTGTTGCATAGGAATTGTAAAAGACATAGACACACATATATATAATTGATATTTTTGTGTGTGTACACACACACACACAAAACGTGCAGAGACATTAATCCCTGTTATAGATTGCTGTGAGAGCAACAAGGAAACGTAGGGAATTCGGTGCTGTTGCTAACCTCACTGACCGAGATGCCATGGTACATCCACTTTACCACCCAGAATGACACATGTAAGCCTTTAATATATCTTTAAACACACGTGCATGCGCACACACGCTCACACAGACACGATCTGTGTCTGAATATAAACACAATCTACAAATAGGAAACATTCAGTAGTGGTCAAATGGAATGCCGGCCCTTCAAGGATCCTGCATATGACAAGTCCTTAGCAGAACAAGATATTGGCATACAGTCCATTCCCATCACTCGGAACTGTGCATCCCAAACTATGCAGTAAGCGTGTGCGTGTCTGTGTTTTCGACACAGATATATGTTTCCTCGTGTGCGTTTGTGTTCTCTCCTATAGGTAAACAGATAGACCTACAGACACAAACACCTTGATTTGTTGTGTGCTGTTGTGTGTTGTGCGTGTGTATGTACTTACTATTTTGAAGTTTGCAGAGAGGTGCCTCGAAACAACTGTATACAATATCAACCACGTCAGCTGAGTGGTGAAGCTAGAAAGACAATTGCTGATAGTGACCATATGTGTGCATTTTTGGAGTCTATCAAGCCAAGGTATAACACACGCGCACACACATATGCACACGCACGCGCACATACACAGATGTACCCTAAACATATTATTGCAGATACGTGGATGCATTGCAGCAAAATGAGGTCATGGATTTGTTTGAAGACGACTTTGCAAGCTTTGGGGAGGAAGATGAACATGCTGGGCAGAAAACTGTGAATGTCATAACTGTAAGTTTGTGTACGTTTCATCTGTATTCCATGTAATACTGTAGTTTATTTGATATTTCTTAGTATAGATAGCTATCAAAAGCACTATATGAGGTATAATCGTATTAGTAATCAGTATATGATATTATATTATTATGCAGGAATTTCAAGCTTTTTCGGACCTTATATACAGTAAAGGGAAAATGATATCAGCTATAGATTGGATGCCTGGTAAGAAGGGTGTGTTGGCAGCTGGATGTTCAGATTCGAGGCCTTACGATGAAAGACTACAATATTCTGGCAAGCCTAGCAATTCTTTTGTGCTTATATGGAGCTTCGTTGATCCTATTCGTCCCCAGGTATAATACGTGTGTATGTGTAGACCCACGTGTACGTGTATATGTATATGTATCTAGTTTAGGAACATCCTATGTAGTATCAGTTTTGTAACTTAACCATTATATGATAACAGTCGTGTAGTTTTTCAGATAATACTGGAATCTCTATCAGATATATTCAGCTTGCGATTTAACCAGTCTAATCCACGTTTCGTAGCCGGAGGTTGCTACAATGGCCAGGTATTTACCCTTTTCCAGTCGATTCTTATATATGTTTATAGATATTTGCATGTAGATTTCCAGTTCTTACATACATGTATACACACATATAGGTTTTTATATATAGGTGATAGTATGGGATATACATGCTGCACAAATGCACGTGGAAGCCAAAGAGAAGGAAAGTTCAGATCAACCGGATCAAGGCAAGAAAAGAAAAGCTCCGATCGTTATTTCTCATTTGCTGAGCTCTGCTGCACGCTCTCACAATGCCATTGTCTCTGACCTCCATTGGCTCCCAGACTATCTCCAGGTACGTGTTGTGTGTGTGTGTGTGTGTGCATGCATTTAATATGAATATATTTTGATACATGAGTAAAAAACACTATGTTCTCGTGTCCAGCTAGATGATAATGGACAAGTTACAAGGGGTCATTCACAGAGTACTACTGTGCTTGTCTCTGTAGGAGCAGATGGCAAGGTAGGGTGCGTGCACATGTGTTGTGTGTGTCTGAATATTCATATATGACATGAGATCCATACACACTTACACATAGTTATGCATGTATATAGTATATGCTATAGTATACACAACCGATATAACTTGAATGTATGATTCTAATGCGTGTGTTTTCGAACTCTACACGTACACATGCAGTGTATTATATTGCTGTTTCTTTTAGGTGATATTTTGGAATATTACAAGTATCGACCTGCATAAGGATGCAGGTAGTGAAGATGAAAAGAAAGCAGCAGTTGCAGCAAATGAGAAATATAGATGGGATCCTGTTATACAGATTGACATGCACTCTCCTCCACCACCAAAAATAATAGGCCTCCTGAAGTTAACTCTTTCTATGGACTCTCGCTTCTTTTGCAGCACAGAGGTATATATCTGTATGTTGGTACATTATACATACACAAAGGTCGTATATTTCGCTATTTATACACACTATGCATATTATGTGTTGATAGATGAGATAGATATGTAAGACACGCATATGGATAAGAAGAGATGTATATACACAGCTTTATATAAACAATTTTATGCAGTTTGGTGAAGTACTTAAAGCAGACTTCAACTTGCCAAAGGAGAACATGATTCAGGAGATTTCACAGTCACATTTTGGACAAGTGCGTGCACTACAGAGGTCTCCCTTCTTCGAAGACATCCTTCTTTCCGTTGATATATGGACCTTTGCGTTGTGGAAAGATGACTTCCCGGTACGTGCATGCATGCACACACACACACACACACACACACACACACACACACACACACACGTCTAGATAAACACTCGCGCAGGCACAGAGTGACATATATGGTTTTTCATTTACAGAAACCAATATTTATATCGAGGTCAGCTGAAGGATACTTAACTACGGGCTGTTGGAGTCCGTCTAGGCCGGGAGTACTATACATTGGTCGTATAGACGGCAGCATTGAAGTTTGGGATTTGATAGACCACAGTCACCAACCATCTGCATTAGCGTCTATTGGATCTTGCCAAGTGACTTCTATGGAGTTCTGGCCACTTCAGTGTATGTTAACTTAACTTACTTCTCTCTCTCTCTCTCTCACACACACACACGTTATATCCATGTGTATCAAACTTGTTGTCTATGTTTTCGTATGCATCATATTGCTGGCTGTCTTGAACTTGTAAACACGGGCACGCACGCACACACACGCATGTTGAAGGGTTGTTTATCACAGCTCCACAAATGCTTGCCGTTGGAGACATTCAAGGAATTCTACATATAATGGAAATACCAAGGAGGCTCCGTAGAATGGTGCACAGAGAGGTACGTATCAATATGTATATGTAAACTATCAATGTGTGTGCGTGTCTTCTGATTTGTGCTTTTTTACTGTATAGAAATCGATGGTAAGGAAATTTCTGGATAGGCAGCAACAATGGGTTGAAGATGTTGAAAGCAGAGAGAAAGGACGTATCCAGGAGATCGAAAGGAGGCAAAAGCAAGAAAGTGATCAAAGGGTAAGTGCGTGTGCGTGTGAGCTAATATGTATACATGCACGCACCAGTTAACTTAGTGGATGAAAACTGTGATATATACTTTCCTAACTTATACATGTATACGCTGTGCGTGCGTGTGCGTGTGGCGTGCGTGCAGTATGCTGTATTGCACTTATTTATACAGGCAAGGGAGGACCAACTGGTGCTCTGTGCAATGTGGGACGAGAACAAGGAGAACGAGTACCTAGCTTTTGAGAAAGAATGCAAGTTTATGTTTAATATTGAGAAGCCTCCTTCTGAACCTTTTACCGAAGTTGACCTTAACACATCACTCCCACCAGCAACAGCAGCAGCTGGACAGTGGTAACACACACACACACACACGATTATATGTACTGTGCTAAATATTCTTATATTTTGCAGATTAACCTTTTAAGTGTGGAAGCGAATTAAGGTATTCAGAAACTCTTTTTATATACATGTTAACTAGAACAGTATTTATATGAATATATTATAACATTAATGTATATCATGATATAACAGTAATAAGTTTAATGCACTTTACATAAATTATATCACATTATACAAAGGTCCCTTTAGTTCCCTATTCTATATTAACTATACATGCACAGCATATACATGTACATATTGTTTACTATAAAGCACGAATGCTAAAACGGTAAGAAATCATAGAAATAGATTTCTCTATATTCCATATGCTATTTGTAATAAACTTTGGGGTTGGTATATACTTGAATATTCGGCTTAATAGTATATGCATGAGGTATTCCTCACCAAGCATACGTGTGTGCGCGTGCGAGTGTGCGCCATGCATATGCACTCTCGAACAAGTGATACCATTATAATTTTAAGTACATTGCGACACTTATTGAAGCACTAAGTTGAATTAGATGTTCAACTTAGTGCGAGAACACTGACACTCCCTCATCCAGCGACTTTTCTTATCATGTTGTTACAGTACTGAGGTCCATAACCACAGTACCCATACTTGCTGCAGCACATCCCACCAGAACAATCACTTGCACTCTTGCACGCTCCTTGCTTCACGCGGCCGTTTGTCCCACGAAAGATTGCAAGACTCTCACAGTATTCAGGTCCGTTACCACAATATCCCCACTTGCTGCAGCACATTCCATCCTGGCAATCTGATGCACTCGTACATTCTCCAAGCCCACAGAACGGCGAGCCCGCCCCCTGCCGCAGTATCCAAACTTGCTACAGCACTGTCCAGTCTCGCAATCCGCAGTGGTTCTACACGTTCCATCTCCATCTCCAAGTCCATTCCCACAATACTGAGAGCCAAAGCCACAGTAACCATACTTACTGCAGCAAGCTCCATTAGCGCAATCGGAGGCGCTTTTGCACTCTCCCTCTTTGACAGGAAATGCCTTTGAAGTGACAATTAACACAGAAAGGAGTCTAAGGAGAAAGATAACCTTAGACATAGTTGCTAACTGAGTATGTATTTAAACTTGAGGTGTTTATATATAGTCGACAGTCTTAAGCCGTGCTCTAATTTTCTTAAAAGATACCCTTCACGTGTATATACATATATATACTCACTTAACATCAGTAGTACTGTCCAAGATAAAGAGCCGTGTTCTAATTTTCTTAGAAGATATTATCCCTGACCTGTCCCACACATGTGGGTGGAAAGAGGTAGGCTCCATATCAGATGTTAAGTTCGATGCTCTCACATATATATATATTAGTAAGTAATTCATTTAATCAAGAAATAATTAAAATAAAACATGTATATAGTATTTCATACATAAGCAGCACCATACTCATTAACTTATGTCTTGATGTTCCTTGAGCTTGTGTTAGGATCATAAGTAGACATAAATAAGATTTCTTGTTATTTCATGGGCAATATAATGGGAAAATATCAAAAATAATATATATTATTGAAAATTGAGAACGGGAAGGATATATTGGAGTACGAGTTATTAACATAATATTGCAATACGAGTTATCATCATAATACGATACCAACAGAGTACGGCATATTTGGATAAGGATAGAAGGAGTTACAGTAACTAAATGGATAAGGTTAAGAGGCAGTTATGATAACTGCTAGTACGGGACCTAGAGTATTGGTATAAATATACCAGATTAAGACTAGAAGGATATCCCGAGTATACTGTTATTTTGTACCATGTGCCGTGCGTAGACATAATATAAGTTTCCTTTTTCTCTCAATACGTCTATCTCTTACTCATATTACTGATATGTAATATACTATTCTTATTTTCAATACTGTGACGGGATCCATAGTATTGCTGCCTGCTATACACCTGGTCATCCTTATCTTTTTTCAACCTTTTGATGTCTGATTTCTTCTCTATTTATTCCGGTAGACCCTTAATATGAGTTTGTCGAAGGCAATCTTACTTATGTGCAGATGGCAGGATATTTATATTGTTTGCAGATATTAAATCACAAGTCTCTGCACTATCCTATAGAAATGTGGGAGACCCAAATGGTTTTTATGTGTAACCATATGTGTTTTCACATATTCGTATGTATGATAAAAATAAAGGCATTTTACAAGAATAATCTAGATCGAAGCGTAATTAACTAATGTTTTTCTAGGCATTTTTGTAAGGACAAAAACTATGTGTGCATGGGGTATTCATTTGCACTCACAATGCACAAATCATACTTTTGTTTCATAAACTATTTCATCAAGGAGCTCTTAATGGCGTCTTGGGATTTTAGAAAATTCATTGTAGATCTGTACATGTGGAATAATAACTAGGTGAATGAATCAAAGCCGAGAAGAAGAAATGGTGGAATAAGCTAAAGCGGTATCACTCACATGCGGCCTTCAAAGTGAGGATGAATATTGATGGTGATGGATGGTTAGAATTTTAACCCGGCTGTCAAGCAGTCATTCGGCATTATCACTTTGTCAAGTGATCATTCGACATTATCACTCTATGTGAGCAATGTTAAGTCTTTTTAATACAACCTTAAGAGTTGGACTTAAATGCCTTAACTAGGCAAGGTAGGACCCTAAGTCCCTTAGAATGATTATATGCATGTTGTAACTAAAATGAGCATGTATACAGTCCCATTTCTTAATAATTAGTAATTTTAGACTTTAGAACTCAATCCCAAGAGACTAAACAGGCTCATTAACTCATTAAGGAGTGTTTCACATATACCCCGTGATAAAGTTAAAACATTATCACTTACCCTTTGAAAATCACCCTCATTTGAGAGTACAACCCTTATAGGGCAATAAGAGTACCATGAACCACTATTAACCCCTAAGGGTTCGAATAGTCAACTCATACTCTAGACCTAGGGTTAGTACTTAGTGAGGACACAAGTGTTCTGCTAAGCAAACTTCCTAAGGTTATGTTTGGATAACTCTAAGTATAAAGACTTTACGAGTGCTTCATAAAAGGACTTTTGTTAACAAACTTAGATTATTCAACCCTTGGATTCCAAAGAAGATATTTTTTCAAAAATAGTATCCCACTCAGCAACTCGATCAATGAAAATGAAACTAAATGTTGTAAAAAAAACTTTGTCTAGTGTCTAGTTCAATGAAGTAAAATGATTCTCACAAACGAGAATACGAATACAACATAATATACCAACGAGGGAGAAACCATTTTTTTACAAGAGCAAAACTAAGTTTCGACGATTTCTATTTGATGGTGATACATGAATAAGTTTGGCACAACAAAGATTGAGCAATAAGGCATTGCACATGTAAAATAAAATGTCGGGGTATTAATCAACATGTGAAACACTGATTTGTTCTTTAGGTTTGTAGAGTACTTGCTCCAATGTTTATAGGTGTTGTCAATATAACAAATATAACAAGAGTACCCAAATGTGTAGACATACTCATGTATTGATAATATTCCAATCCTCATGAGACTTATGTGACATTGTTTCGCAACCCTCAACACTAAGGTCTTAGTGATTGCACCCTAGAAGAGCTATTTGGTTGTTGTTATGATTTAAACTTAGTGTCGAGAATAATTCATATTTTATGTTGTTAATTGTAATTTAAAGGTAAAAATTTTAGTAGCTTAGCACCAAAAGTACCCATTTTATAACTTCTCTACATAATTTTTGGTAACAACCTCGACACTGAGAGGCATTGAGGACATGATTACTATGTTTATCTTCAAAATATGTCCTCTAGCAACCCTATTGTAATATTTATTGTGTGATTTTTAACCATTCATTAAAAACATGTTTGTTTACATGTTATATCATTCATGCATATCGTTTGGAAAACATATGAATCAAATTCATAAGGAATTGTATTACCCTTAACTTATTATAAAAGAAACAAATTTAATACTAAGGGGAATAGACTTTTTAAAGAGAGTGGGTTCTTCTTTTTATGGTGTTTAACTCTTGTACTCATACACTCACAAGAACCACCTCACTAGTGCCATTTTAAATATCAATTACGCCCTTTTTCATAAACATTTCTACAACGAGAGATGATAAACAATTAGAAGTAGGCAAAAAGTCTTTAACAAAACCAGCAAAAACGTTATGTGAAAATTTGAAAAATGATGAGTCAAGCATGATGTAAGGGACTATTAGAGTAGATATTCCATTTGTTTTATGATGACAAAGGTTTACGTGGAATGTGCAGTGTCATAATCTTTTAGTACCCAATGCTTATGTGATTAATGTTATACTTCTAACTGGTGAGTTGATTACCTAGGTAAAAATTGTGAGATATGTAGGTAAAATAATTCAAATGTAACTGGGTCATTATGACCAGGGCCTTTTCATAAACACCAATTAGTCCTTTGCCTAATTGGCATAAGAGGAGAGAAAAAGTTATGACAATTAAGTTTCAAACATACCCAATCTTAATTATACACCTTATAATTGTATATATTACATTTCATCTAAATACTGTTGATGGATCTTCGTGCAAACATATTTATACACAACTCAACACTTATAAGTATAAAGTTAACACACTTTTTTTGGGCAGTTGTTGGGGTTAATTATGTCTATTATCTATGACTTTTTTTCAACATTAAATAAACAAAATTATTATATGAATATGCACGATGCTTTTTGTAATAAATGTGAAAACTCTCAGTTCGTAACTTCTTGTTAAGTGTGGGCCATATTTATAATTTAGTATTACATGTGTCAAATCCTATGGAGCATCCCGTGAGCCAGTTGAGGAATTCCTTAGTGCCAAGGATTTTTATGGATACATTCTATATGATAACCACTGGGCACAAATAGTTACTCTCAATTATATAGACATTAATTACTTATTTGTTCATAAAATAAAAAGAACATATTTAACTATAAGAATATATACACATTTACTCACCTATTCCGCGATTTTGTAAAGGTTTAAATGAGTGAATCTAATTGTTTATATATAGAACAATTCTGATGTTAAATGCTAATTATTATCCAACAATACATTACAGCAAAAAGAGAAATCAGTTTTTCTAAATAGAGTATTAATTTTTTTTACTTATTAATCAAGAGTAAGCCATATTATATTTTGCAATCATTACTGTATTCACCTAACAAGAAATTTCAATGTATATATGCTTCATATGTTACTTCAGGTACAGTTTGTATTCATTTGATAATTTTTTTATTAAAACATATTTATTTATAAGTGATGTGTCATCTGCATAGCTTTGTTTTAATAACAATTGAGACATGACAATTATTATAATTAAGTTTATAATGAATACAAAAATCTTATGTATTTCTATTATGTGATAAGTTCATATAGCAAATATTTGGTTAATTATAAGATTTTTATCAGATCAATAATTAATTTAAAATAATAATAAAAACTTAAAATATTATTTTAATTATCTATAAATTCAATAGTTGGTATTAGAACTAGTTTTATTAATTCAATGATAACCTTAACAATTAGTATCAAAATTAGTTTATGAAAGTAATTAATTAATTGTTATAATTAAATCAAAGGGGTTAACTTCCAAGTGGAGATTTAAAAGAGTTGGAGATTTGTCTGCTACTTAAAAGAAGGTATTTACTGTATGTGTGTGCGTGTGCGCATGTGTGCGCGCGCGCGCGAACTTATCACAGACTTCTGTTGTTGAGAACAAGGGGAACAATAACAATGTACAAAAGAGTGGGATTGTCCTTCGTTCCACGTCTTGACGGTAATGTGTGTGTATATGGGTATGTATTGGTTTAACACTGTTTTTTATGATTAGCTCTGAACTTAACCCTCTTGCAAATGAGTACAAGCCACCGTCAAGTTCGTAGTCTCATGGTTGACTTTGATATATCCAAATAGTTATTATCTAATTTAATCCATTTAATATTTATTTAAATGTTGTATGCTGAGATATACTGTAGGATCGTTATATAGTAGATTATAAGTACAAAAATTGATCTCATTTAATATTTATGTAAAATTTATGAACAAGCTTTAAATTAAAGCCGAGAGAAGACATTACTTTGTGTTGTGTGTACTGGTTCATATAAGTATGTTATTATCTCTCTCTCTCTCTCTCTCTCTCTTCTCTATATATATTATATATATTATATATTTGTGTGTGTGTGTGTGTGTGTGTGTGTGTGTGTGTGTGTGTGTGTGTGTTTCTGTTTATATGGACTTTGTGACGTAACCTTGTGGAGCTTATGGAAGACTTTGGCCTCTATTCAAGTAGACATTTCTAACGTGTAAATAATAAGTCATATGTCATCATAAGACGTGCACTGTCTAAAAATAAATCAAACCTTTATTTTGATGAATTATTTATTTTTAATTTTCATTTTAATTATAGTTTTGGTAATTTAATCTTATAATCTCTCAACTTCAAATTAGTTTTGGCTCATGAAAATGTTAGTTCTCACAAGTCTTAGGGAATCAAATAGTAAATTGTGTCCGTGTGTGTGTGTGTCTGTACGCGCGCACGAGTGTGCGCCGATACATATGTGCATAAGTACCATTAATATAATTTGAGTACATTCCGTCACTTATTTAAGCACTAAGTTGAACTAGATGTTCAACTTACTGCAGACTCCCTCATTCAGTGACTTTTTTTATCACGCTGTTACAGTAATCAGGTCCATATCCACAGTACCCGTACTTGCTGCAGCACATTCCACCAGAACAATCACCCGCACTCTTGCACTCTCCTTGCTTCATTGTCCCACGAAAGATTGTGGGCATGTTGTTACAGTAATCAGGTCCATAGCCACAGTAGCCATACTTGCTGCAGCACATACCACCAGAACAAATCACTCGCACTCTGCACTCTCCCTGCTTCACGCGGCCGTCTGTCCCACGAAAGATTGCAAGGCTCCCACAGTATTCAGGTCCGGTACACAGTATCCCCATTTGCTGCAGCACATTCCCTGCGGGCAATCTGATGGACTCGAACATTCTCCTTGAGCAAGCTGCCCTCCACAGTACGGCGCCCCGTAGCCGCAGTATCCAAACTTGCTACAGCACGCTTTCATTCTTGCAGTCCGCAGAGCTTGTGCACTCTCCATCTCCAAGTCCACCACTCCCACAGTACTGAGGGCCATAGCCACAGTAACCATACTTACTGCAGCAAGCTCCATTAGAGCAATCGGAGGCACTTTTGCACTCTCCCTGTTTGACAGGAAATGCCTTTGAAGTGACAATCAGCACAGAAAGAAGTGAAAGGAGAAAAGATGACCTTAGACATTGTTGCTAACTGAGTATACATGTATTTAGACTTGAGGTGTTTATATATAGTCGACAGTCTCAAGATCCGACGGCCACATAAAGAGCCGTGTTCTAGTTTTTCTACAAGCATATTTGTACACGTGTGTGTATATACACAACACCACAATATATATATATATATATATATATATATATATATATACACACACACACACGTATATATATGTACGTGACTTAACATCAGTAGTAGATAAATCTTGTAGCCTTGAGCTTATTATATTAAACTCTTCTCTCCATATTAAATCTATGATAGAGATATTTTGAAGACAGATATCGCCAGATAAAAGAGCCGTGTTCTACTTTCCTTAGAAAACTGAGCTGTCCCACCCACGTGGGCTGAAAGAGGCAGGCTCCAGATCAACAGATGCTCTTTAGTGAAACTCGGGCTCACATAAGTGATGCGTCACATCAGGTGAAGACTTATAGTAATATATCAGGTGTTATTCGCACTTGTCTGGTTTAAGAGATGCATATATGTCTGACGAGTTTTATTTAACTAATTACGTCTATAGTTGTTCTCTTAGGAGTAGGACCTTTTGTATTTAAAATGTCTCTGTAGCTGATGTTAAGTCATACATACGTGTATGTGGGGACAGTGGGTCACGGATCAATATTCCCACTAGCATATGAGAATTATGTAGGGATTACACACATCCAATTTCTTTTGGTGTATAAGTATTTATAGGGAAGTAATGATAGAAGGTAGAGGAACATGTTCTATTCACCTTGAGAGCTTATGTTAGTTGGGTAATGATGGACATTGTGTCGGACATTGTTTTTTCATATCTAATGAAAATACTGCATATAGAATTACAAATTAACAAGGATTAAACTCAACAATATTCTTAAGGAACTTGTCCCACTTATGAACAATCATAAGCAAGTAACATGCATACATACAAATAATGATTTAGTAGCATCGGACAACATTTCCTTGGCATTGAGGCATCCTTGGCATGTATACCATAAGGATCTCAGCTTGCTACACTCAGTGTCAAGGACTACTCATCTAGTGTCTTCAGCATCGAGGCTTAAATGCCAAGTAAATCATTAACTTGTTCTATATAACATGACTGACAACACTTGCCCTCAACAACCAAGGAATGATCATATTCACTCATAGACATTGAGAAATGTTTTTAAACAATCTTGCTGACACTCATTTATGGATTTCATATGTTTTAGGATAAGAGATGTTGTTACCAAGCAAGAAGAAGGCATCGTGTGCATCAAAGGGTTTAAATAGTCTGTTATATTTATAAAGTGTTTGCAATTGTCATTTTTGAAGTCCTTCATTTTTTTAAAATAAAATTCACTAAAGGTTCTACATGTATTCAAAATGTTTTTTGTGTCCAAAACTTGAGTGTTCATATCATAAATAGACTCCATCTAAGTAGAGATCATTAGGATGCTTAGTTGTGTTTTGATTATACATAAAGGGTCTATGGGTGGAGTATGATGAACATCTTTATATATAATTGCTCAATTGTTATTATCTTTTTTAATGTAAGGCTCGTTTGCTTAATTTGAAAATAATATTATTTACAAAATGAAAATTAAGGATATTGTTACACATGAATTGTGTTGGAAAAAGCTAATTAAGGTGGTAATTCATTTTAGTTTTAGTCAGTCATAAATTAAAGGATTTATGAAAGACAAGGAGATAACTAATTAGATTATAATGAGAAACATCTTCGGCGATAATAATAATGTAACATGTGAATGTGATTGTTATTTTATTACACTTGAGCCTTTGCTAGCACACAAAGAAGTACATATATCTTTATCCCATCAAGAACATATGAAATTATGTAAGATGCTTGTTGAAGCAAAAAGTTCTAAGGACCAGTTGAAGATAATTAATATGGTATGTGTGTTTGGGTAGTTGGAAATGCAGCAAAAACCAACCTAAAATACCTAGCTTGCTTGGTGGATAGAATAAAATAATCACTAAACTAAACATGTAGATTTTATTTCATAACTTTAACACAAAAGGATGTTTACAAGGTTTGGATGAATAAAAAGCTTTGGTGTCAAAACCTAGCCATTCAAGTTGGTGGCATAATGTAAGGATGGGTAACAAAGAAGTGGACATGTTGACCACTCATCTAGACCTTATAAACACATTCTTACAATGTCTGAGGTGTCAAGTCGATTTCGCTGGACAACACAGTGGAACTAGACCTTCAAATAATGATCTGATTTTAAGATACTTAATACAAACTCATAACAAGCTAGTAACATATAATGTAATCAGTTTGATCGAAGATGTTTCTCCAAGAATATGTATCCCACTCAGTAACTAAGTCACTGATGAAACTAAAATCGTAAAAGAATTTCATCTAGTCCAATGAAGCAAAATAATTCTCACATATCAATGTACAAATATAACACAATATCCAAATAGGCCAACCAACCAAGAAGATACTATTTTTTTACAAGATTGAGCAATAAAGCATTACACATGTAGAGACAAATGCCATAGTATTAATTTAGCATCAACTCAACATGTGGAACATTGATTTGTTCTTTAGGTTTGCATGGAGTACTTACTCTATAATTTATAGGTGTTGTTCAATACGACAAACATAACAAGAGTACCTAACTTATATAGACATGCTCAGATATTGATAATATTACAAATTTATATGACCTTATTTCACAATTCTCAACATCAAAGTTTAATGATCGTGCTCCATAAGAGCTATCTGATTTTATTATGATGTAGATATTGACATCAAGAATAACCCTTGTTTTGTTATTATTCATTTGTAACTTGGAGGCAAAAAATTTAGTACTTCAATGCTAAGGGTACTATACAAACAATTATCACATCTTTACATAATATTATTAATTACCTTTAATGTTAAGGGTACCCAATAACCTTTAGGGATATGAGTAATGTGTTTATCTCTAAATATGTCCTTTAGCAACCCTATTGTGATATTCCATTATGTAATTTTTATTGTTCATTAAAAACTCATTTTTTTATAAGTAATATCATCCATGCATATTATTTTAGAAAACATGTGGAGAAAGTTTTAAGGAATTGCAAGACTTTTAGCCTATTGTAAAAGAAACAAATTTAACAATAAAGTAGATAGGCGTTTTGAAGGGAGCATGGGCTTCTCTATTTATATAATGTTTAACTCTTTTACTCAAACACTCATCGTGACCACCCTTATTAAACACTAGGTGATGTTCCTACCACGAGAAATGATAGACAAATTAGAAGCAAATAAAAAATTTATCGATAAGAATGTTGTGTCTGAAAATTTGATGAATGACAAGCTAATCAAGCATGATGTAAGGGACCACTTGATTGGATATTCCATTTGTTTTACAATGACAGAGTTTATGTGGAATGTGCCGTGTTATAATCTCTCAATACCCCACTTGCTTGTGAATAAGTTCCAAATGAAAAAAACACACCCTAATCACAATTAACACCTTACATGTATATGTATTACGTTTTTATCTAAATATTGTTCATAGATCCTAATGCACACATATTTATACACATCCCAACACTTTATAATATAAATTAACACACATTTCTTTAAGGCAGTTGTT
Organism: Selaginella tamariscina; assembly: GCA_003024785.1. Classification (NCBI taxonomy): domain Eukaryota; kingdom Viridiplantae; phylum Streptophyta; class Lycopodiopsida; order Selaginellales; family Selaginellaceae; genus Selaginella; species Selaginella tamariscina. The sequence continues at coordinate 101,066 of PUQB01000724.1, forward strand.
CAAGGTAATTGTATTCATTATTTATGATTTTTTTTTTAACATTAAATAGACTAATATTAATGAACATACACCGTGCTCTCTCTTTCGTATCAGTAGAATAATTCCTAGTCAATGAGGATGTATGTGGAAATATCACGGGTATTCTGTACGCTAGTGTGGTAGTGGGTGTACACCAGGCGCACAAATTCGTTTCTCTCAATTATAAGTATAAGACATTAATTACTTATTGGTTCATAAAATAAAAAAGAACATATTTAATTATAAGAATATATAAATATTATACACACACATTTACTCACGTTTTCGATGATTTTATAAAAGTTTAAATGAGTGAATTTAATTGTTTTAATATGGTGTGTGCGCATGTGTGAACTTATCACAGACTTCTGGTAATGTGTGTGTATGGGTATGTATTGGTTTAATGCTGTTTTATCTCTTGCAAATGAGTACAAAGGCCCCGTTCAAGTTCGTAGTCTCATGACTTTGATATATCCAAATAGTTATTATTTAATTTAATCCCATTTAATATTTATTTAAATGTTGTGTGTTGAGATATACTGTAGGATCATTATATAGTAGATTAACTTTAAGTACAAAAATTGATCTCATTTAATATTTATGTAAAATTTATGAACAAGCTTAAATTAAACCCGAGAGAAGACATTACTTTGTGTTGTGTGTCTGGGTTCATATAAGTATGTTATTCTCTCTCTCTCTCTTCTCTCTCCTCTCTCTCTCTCTCTCTCTCTATCTATATATATATTAATATATATATATGTGTGTGTGTGTGTGTGTGTGTTTCTGTTTTAGTCGACAGTCTCGAGATCCGACGGCCACATAAAGAGCCGTGTCTAGTTTTCTTACAAGCATATATCCTTGCATATTCTCATATGCTAGTGGGGATAATTATCCGTGACCCACTGTCCCACATACACGTACGTATGACTTAACATCAGCTACAGAGACATTTTAAAGACAAAGTGTCCTACTCCTAAAGAATAGTGACATATTTAACTAAATAAACATCGTCAGAACGTGCTAGTATACTACTATAAAGTTTGCACCTGGTGTGACGATCTGCATCACGTTATTTGAACCCGAGTTTTCACATAAAGAACCTCTTTCGACCCGCGTGGGTGGGACAGCTCAGTCTTCTGAAGAAAGAAAGTAGAACACGGCTTTTTTATCTGGCCATGGACGGGACAATGCGATAGATACTGTCTTCAAAATATCTCTATCATAGATTAATAATGGAGAGAAGAGTTTAATATAATAAGCTCAAGGCTAAAATATTTATCTACTACTGATGTTAAGTCACGTACATATATATACGTGTGTGTGTGCGTGCGTTGTGTATATATATATGTGTGTTTGTGTGTGTGTGTGTGTACACACGTGTACAAATATGCTTGTAAGAAAACTAGAACACGGCTCTTTATGTGGCCGTCGGATCTCGAGACTGTCGACTATATATAAACACCTCAAGTCTAAATACATGTATACTCAGTTAGCAACAATGTCTAAGGTCATCTTTTTCCTTTCACTCCTTTCTGTGCTCATTGTCACTTCAAATGCATTTCCTGTCAAACAGGGAGAGTGCAAAAGCGCCTCCGATTGCTCTAATGGAGCTTGCTGCAGTAAGTATGGTTACTGTGGCTATGGCCCTCAGTACTGTGGGAGTGGTGGACTTGGAGATGGAGAGTGCACAAGCTCTGCGGACTGCAAGAATGAAGCGTGCTGTAGCAAGTTTGGATACTGCGGCTACGGGGCGCCGTACTGTGGAGGGCAGCTTGCTCAAGGAGAATGTTCGAGTCCATCAGATTGCCCGCAGGGAATGTGCTGCAGCAAATGGGGATACTGTGGTACCGGACCTGAATACTGTGGGAGCCTTGCAATCTTTCGTGGGACAGACGGCCGCGTGAAGCAGGGAGAGTGCAAGAGTGCGAGTGATTGTTCTGGTGGTATGTGCTGCAGCAAGTACGGGTACTGTGGATATGGACCTGATTACTGTAACAACGTGATAAAAAAAGTCACGGGATGAGGGAGTCTGCAGTAAGTTGAACATCTAGTTCAACTTAGTGCTTAAATAAGTGACGGAATGTACTTAAATTATATTAATGGTACTTATGCACATACGTATCAGCGCACACTCGTGCGCGCGTACACACACACACGCACACAATTTACTATTTAATTCCCTAAGACTTGTGAGTTTCGTTCCAGAACTATGAGCAGAGATAATAAGATTAACTTACCAAAACTATAATTAAAATGAAAATTAAATATAAATAATTCATCAGCTTATTATTTACACGTTAGAAATGTCTACTTGAATAGAGGCCAAAGTCTTCCATAAGCTCCACAAGGTTACGTCACAAAGTCCATATAAACAGAAACATACAATATATATATATATAATAACATGTAATGTCTTCTCTCGCCTTTAATTTTAAGAATGTTCATAAATTTTACATAAATATTAAATGAATCAATTTTTGTACTTAAAGTTAATCTACTGTACAACACAACATTTAAATAATGGGATTAAATTAGATAATAACTATTTGGAATCTTGGATATACCAAAGTCAACCATGAGACTACGAACTTGACGGCGGGCTTGTACTCATTTGCAAGAGGGTTAAATTCAGAGCTAACGATAAAATACAGCGTTAAACCAATACATACCAATACACACACACATTACCGTCAAGACGTGGAACGAAGGACAATCCCACATTGTTATTGTTCCCCTTGTTCTCAACAACAGAAGTCTGTGATCCATTGTCAAACTCAAGAAAAGATAAGTTCACACACGCATGCACGCACACGCACACGCACAAACACATACAGTAAATACCTTCTTTTAAGTCAGCAGACAAATCTCCAACTCTTTCAAATTTCCACTTGGAAGTTAACCCCTTTGACTTAATTATATAATTAATTTATTAATTTTATAAATTACTATTGTGAGAGCTCGGAATATAGAAATGTGTATCTCCATTAGTTCAGAAACCCTAACTTATATACAAGAGCGAGTGGTCCAGATTGAATCCAATCCGACGGCTATCAAAATCCACTACGCTAATAATAGTATGTGCACATGCAGCCGTACACGTGGATCTTACATCATCCCCTCCTCTCGGAAGGGTGTAAGTTGGTTAGGGTTCTCTTGTAGACGGGCCCGGATCTGGAGGAACATCAGGAGGAGGCACTGGTGGATCTAGGCGGCACAACTTGTTCCCGTTGCACAAAATGCTTCAACCGTTGTACATGTACAATCTCCGGAGGATCGGGTTGAATGTCGTGCCGAACCTCATAAACCTGTGGTCCTACTTGCCGTAACACTCGATACGGTCCTTTCCATTGAGGAAGGAGACTCTTAGCTAAACCACGTACCGTAAGCTTGGGAAAACGAACCAACACCAGTTCATCAACCTTGTACTCCGCAGGAGGACGATGATGCGAGTTGTACCGTTGTTGTTGTCCTACTTGTACGCGGCCCAAGTGTTCTGCTGACTCCGCACGAACCAATGGAAGGATGCTTGTCAGATACCGATCCCATGACCTAGCATCAGCAGCTCGCGGTAACCGAGACGGCAAACCCAACTCCGTTGGCAACACCGGGTCATGACCATACAAAAGCTTATATGGAGAAGTACCAATGGAACTTTGAACTCCAGTGACATAAGCATATCGGAGAGACGGCAGATAACCATCCCAATCTGAATGTTGAAAGTTCACATACTTTGCGATCATCCCCTTGAAGGTTCTAACAAGCCGTTCCACTAAACCATCTGTCTGAGGATGATAAGCACTTGTGAAAGTGTGGCGTATCCCTAATCGAGATGTCAAAACATGAAATGCCTCAGCCATAAATGCGGGACCATTATCCGAGAGAATTCGCTCCGGACAAGAATGCTGAAACACGACCCGATTCAGGAGAAACTGACCAACAGCAGAAGCAGTCGCACTAGCAAGAGCACCAACTTCTACCCAACGAGTTAGGTAATCAGAAGCAATAATAACGTACTCGTTACCAGCAGTTGACCGCGGAAAAGGTCCCATCAAATCAAATGCCACCAATTCAAACGGACGAGAAACTGCAATTGACTCCAACCGTCCTTCCGAAGCACATGGGGGAGTATTGCGAGCTTGGCACCACACACAACTACGCACATACCGAATCACATCTCCTCGCAACTCCGGCCAATAGAAAGATCTGCGCAGCTTCTCCATCACCCGACGATGTCCCATGTGCCCGCCAAGAATAGGAGAGTCATGGTAAGCATGGAGGAAGCGTGGAATGAAGATTGAAGGCACCACCAACCGCAAAGGATCATCTGGATCAGTCCCCACAAAATAAAGAAGGTCATCCTGAAGGCGATACTGTGAATGTAAATGCCTGAAAGGCAAGTCATCAGCAAGTGATGCAGGATTCTCAAACCCATCACGAAGCCTTCGAATCCACGGCTCAACCTTTTGAGCTTCCCGAACCTCATCCAAAGACGGCAAATCTAACTCTGCATTCTGCGGACACTGAACGTCAAGCACAGCAACTGCTGATGGTACGGAATCTTCATCCAAAAAGTCCACTGAAGCTGGAACAACTGGTTCCTCTGGGGCAACAGAAGAGAGAGAAGGTGGAAGAGGAGCCCGAGAAAGAGCATCAGCATCAGCCATGGAACTCCCTGGACGATGAACAACTTCAAAGTCGTAAATTTGAAGTTTCAAGGCCCACCGAGCAGTACGCCCAATCAAATTCTTTCGCTTCAACAACGAAGTGACTGCTGCATGATCACCTTCCAACAACGTCCGCGAACCATGCAAGTAGGCATGGAGCTTCTCAAAACCCCAAACTGCTGCTAGACACTCCTTTTCAGTTGTGGAGTAATTCACCTCTGCTGGCTGCAATGTACGGCTGATGTATGCAATGGGATGTCGTTGGCCAGGAACACTTGTACTCTCCTGCATCAATACACCCCCGAGGCCGATGTCAGAAGCATCTACACGCAAGATGAAAGGACGAGTGTAATCCGGGTACGCCAAAACTGGAGGAGTCGTCAACAACTCTTTGAGATCTGCAAATGCCTGCTTGCAATCCTTAGACCAAACAAAAGAAGTCATTGACGATTTCAACAACGCGCGCAACGGTGCAGTACGATCTGAAAGATGATCCAGAAAACGACCCAGATATTGTACCTTGCCAAGAAAGCGTTGCACATCATTCACACACTTCGGCGTAGGGAACTTCAAAACTGCAACTAGTTTGTCAGGATCGACTTGCAAACCTTCACGTGAAATGCGATAACCCAGATAAGTGGTGTCCTTTGATCCAAATACACACTTAGATGGCTTCAACTTCAAACCAACTTCCCGCAGTCGATCCAAAACCTTACGTACATCACCGACATGCTCCTCCCACGTTCCATCTGAATGGATCAAAACATCATCGATGAAATCAGCAGTCACCTCCGGCATGTCGCAAAGAACCTCATCCATCATACGCTGGAAAGTTGCTGGAGCATTGCTCAAACCGAAAGGCATCACCAGGAACTCGTACAGGCCAAATGGTGTTCGAAAAGCAGTCTTGGGAATGTCCATGTCAGCCATCGGAACTTGCCAATATCCAGATGCGAGATCTAACTTGGTGAACCAACGGCTCCGCCCCAGTCGATCCAAAAGGTCTGCAGTATGAGGAAGTGGGTACACATCTGAGACGGTTACCTCATTTAACGGGCGATAATCAATGCAGAATCGAACGCTCCCATCAGGCTTCGTCACAAGGTGAGGTTCGCACGCCCAAGGACTTCGAGACTTCCGGATAACACCCTTCTCCAACATCTCTTTGACATTCGCTCGTAAGATCTTGAGCTCCTTTGGTGATCGACGCCGAACAGGTACCTTGATTGGCCTAGCTTCTCCAGTTGGAATAGGGTGGCGTGTCGCAATCTTGGCCCCAGATGACAAGTCGAAGTTGAAAAGATCAGCATACTCCTTCTTGAGTTGATCAACAACTACAGCACGACGATCATCTGATGGATCCAAAGAAGAAAAGGAAGAGCATGAAGGGAAAATGGTTGGAAATAAGGGTGAGACAAAAGTGATGGAAGCAGAGGTGGAAGCAGATGGACGAAGTGGAATAGAAGTAAGAGGAATGGAAGAAAGACGAGGGAGAGTCAAACAAGGGGGAGACTTTTCAAAGTCACACTTGGCATGATTGCGAGTTAACCAATCCATACCAAGAATAAGGTGAAAAGCTTGACTCGGCACCACCCGCAAAGATTGAAGCTCGAGCTCACAATCATCCACACGAACAACAATGTCCACTTCATCCCGCGAACAAGCATGAGTATGTCCGTTGCCGTACAGAATGAAGACTGGTTCTACCGCACGACGCAAATGAAGGCTGCAACGTGTAGCAACAGATTGAGAAACAGAGGACAAACTTGAACCTGTATCCACCAACACTGAAAGGAAAACAGGATGAGGTGTGCGATTGAAACGAGCTTGAAAAGTGAAAACCGGATGATTTGGTGCCGAGTGAACCCCTTGATGATACTCCCGAAAGAAAGATGGAGGGGTCACTAATTTATTCGCACGAGGACCCTCCTCTACTCGTGCGATTCGTCGTTTCCCGGAAGATCCACCGCATCACAACCTTCCACTGCAGCAGCACCAACCGGACGTTGTTGCCGCCATGGCCTCCATCCTGGAAATGGGGGACGCCAATCGGGAAACCGTTGACAGCGCCGATACGTGTGTCCAACCTCATCACATGCCCAACAACGAACTGCACGTCCACGTCCTCGTCCACGGGCCCCACCTTGTGCTGGTACACGAGCGGCAACAGCCTCAACCTCCATCGGAGCAGGTCCATCCCCAACATGGAGTGGAACAAGAGCACGTGAAGGCACAAGTGGGAGAGGTGACGACTCATATCGTTGTGCCAGCCTCAAAGCATCGTCAAGAGTCACTGGAGCTAGTGCATGCACAAGCCCCACAAGGTCTTGACGAAGTGCTGGCCACAACATACCTAACTTGATGCGTTCCGACATGTTAGGTTCTGCACGCAGCAAAAGGCTTCGAAAGCGAACACCAAACTGCATCACCGACTCAGACGGCTCCTGACGAATACGATGCAACTGCTGAAAAGCATCATCACAGTCGTCCGCATGCCCAAATGCACGTTTGAAGATCTCTGGAAGAATATTCCAATCGCCACGAGTTGCAACGTCCAGACCATTGTACCACTGCAACGCCGTCCCTTGAAGACAAGTAGGAAACTCGCGCAAACACTGAGCACCGTCCCACGAATGATATGTGGCAACCACAGTGAAGTGGTCAAACCAATGGTACACATCATCTCCAGGATTTCCGCGAAAGAAATCCGGTCGGACACGGGGGTTTGCAACATGCGTAGGAGGAGTACCCTGGCCTGTGAATGCTGCCATCAACTGAGAATGATTGTTCAATTGCACACGCATGGCATCCAACAACTGCATGAGTAACTGCTCCACAGACAAGGGATTTGTCTGTTGTGGATTCATGGATGAAGAAGAGACAAAATCCACAAGAAAGGAATAGATCTAGACAATGGAAAAGCTAGACCTAAGAAGACAGAGAAAAAAGACACAAATCCGAGCACTCCGTAGGGACAATTAGAGGTGCCCCTCGCCTCCACCAATGTGAGAGCTCGGAATATAGAAATGTGTATCTCCATTAGTTCAGAAACCCTAACTTATATACAAGAGCGAGTGGTCCAGATTGAATCCAATCCGACGGCTATCAAAATCCACTACGCTAATAATAGTATGTGCACATGCAGCCGTACACGTGGATCTTACACTATTATAATTTTTGAATTTATAGATAATTAAAAATAATATTTGAAGTTTCATTTTTATTATAAATTAATTATTAATCTGATAAGAATCTTATATTTAACCAAAAAATTTGCTATAATAGAAATACATAAGATTTTTGTATTCATCATAAACTTAATTATAATAATTGAATTGTTATTAAAACAAAGGCTACCCAGATGATACATCACTTATTATAAATAAATATATTTTTAATAATAAAAATTACTCAATTTCTTGTTAGTGGTGTGAATATAGTAATGATTAATACACAATTCTGCACACAATTTGAATATGCCAGGTATGAATATGGCTTACTCATGATTAATAAGTAAATAAAAATTAATTTCTCTTTTGGTTATAATGTATTGTACGTTGTCATTGTGGATAATAATTAGTAATTATGACATTCAGAATTGTTTTATATATAAAACAATTAAATTCACTCATTTAAACCTTTACAAAATCATGAAATACTAGAGTAAATGTATATGTCTGTATAATATTATTTATATATTCTTATAATTAAATATGTTCTTTTTGTTTTTATGAACAAATAAGTAATTAATGTCTTATACTTATAATTGAGAGAAACTAATTTGTGCGCCTGGTGTACGCCCACTGTCACATTACTGTATAGGATATACCCATAATATTTCCACATAAATCCTCAGTGACTAGGAATTATTCTACTGGCTCACGCACATGAGTCGACACATGTAATGTAGGATTATAAATATGACCCACATTTCAAAAGAAGTTACAAAATAGAGTGTCTACACATAGTTGTTACATGGAGCACAGTGTATGTTCATCTAATATTAGTCTATTTAATGTTGAAAAAAATTATATATAGAACACAATTAACCCCCAATAACTACCCTAAAGACACATGGTATTTTAAAAGTGTTGACATGTGTATAAATATTTCTACATTAGGATCTATGAATAATATTTAAATTAAAACGTAATACATATGCATGCAAAGTGTGTAACTAGGGTGTGTTCTTTTCATTTGGAACTTATCCCATGAGCAAGTGGGATATTCCCTTTACCTTGTGCTTAACTAGCTCGTCATTCATAAAATTTCCACACACACCATTCTTGTCAATGAATTTTTATATGCTTCTAATTTGCCTATCATCTCTTGTGGTAGGGACATCACCTAGTGCTAGTGGGGATGGTCAAAGAGTTAAACACCGTACAAAAGGAGAATCCCATGCTCCATTCAAAAAGTCTATTTACTTAGTGTCAAATTTGTTCCTTCTGCAATAGACCAAGGGTCATGCAATTCCTTACATGTTTTCCCAAATAATATGCATGGATGGTATTACCTGTAGAAGAAACGAGTTTTTAATGAATAATCAAAAATCATATAATGAATATCACAGTAGGGTTGCTAAAGGACATATTTAGAGATAAACACAGTCCCTAGTGCCTTCCTCTCTAGACAATGTTTAGCCCCCTCAACGCCAAGGGTTTTTAACAAAAATTATTGTTAAAGGTAAAATATTAGAAGCATAGGACGTCCTATTGTGGAAAGAATAAGGTTAGGAAGGTCCGTATAAAGCATGGAAGGAAAGGCTGTGAAGGAGGAAAATCCTTACCGAGAGGAAAAGGGGAGTAAAGAAAAGGAAAAGGAAGTCTCGGAAGGAAATTGATGATGTGGCGAGAGGAAGGGTAGTTAAGAGTTAATTAGGGCAAGGGAGAGGGGTGTCCACAAGAAGTTTCAGCAGGAGAGAAAGAGTCTCCACACTTTGTTCTCTTGTATTCATGTTAGAAATAAAGGTGCATATTATAAGATATTGAGTGTGTGATATGTATACTCTCAATGAATGGATCTAACAATAGCCAAAATTCATTCTTGCCCTTGACTTTGGAGACCAGTCATTGTGGCTTTGAGAGAAGGTGTTTTGATATATATATATATATATATATGGAGAATTGATAAAAAAAAGTGTGTAACCTTTCTTGACGGTTGAGAGAAAGAAAAACAATTAGATAGGAAACGGTGAGGTTTTCTTGATTTCCTGTTTAACAATTATGTAGAGGAGTGAGGGTTATTTGTCTAAATTGGATACCCTTAACGTTGAAGGTAATTAAAAATATTATTAGAGATGTGATAATTGTTTGTATAATAGTACCCTTGGTGTTGAGGTGCTAAATTTTTTGCCTCTAAGTTACAAGTGAACAACAATAAACAGGGGTTATCTTCAATGTCAAGGTCTAAATCATAACAACAACCAGATAGCTCTTATGGGGTGTAATCATTAAGACATCAATGCTGAGGGTTGTGAAAACAAGGTCACATAAATTTGGAATATTATTAATATCCAAGCATGTATACACAAGCTAGGTACTCTTTGGTCATCGTATTCACTCATAAACCCTGGAGTAGGTACTTCATGCAAACCTGAAGAACAAATTAATGCTCCACATGTTGAGTCGGATGCTAGATTAATACCTTGGCATTTGGGTTTACATGTGTAATGCCTTATTGCTCAATCTTTGTTGTGCACAACTTGCTCCTATATCACCATGTTCTTGCCAGAATGGAAATTGTCAAAACTTAGTTTTACTCTTGTAGAAAAATGGTTTCTTTGGTTGGTTGGCCTACTTGGATATTGTGTTATATTTGTACTTCAGTATGTGAGAATCATTTTGCTTCATTGGACTGGACGAAATTATTTTAAAGTTTTTAGTTTCATTCTCAGTGATATGGTTGTTGAGTGGGATACATATTCTTGGAGAAACATCTTGATCAAGCTGATTACATCAGATGCTCCAGCTTGCTATGAGTTTGTTTGAGTATCTTAGAATCAGATCATTATTTGAAGGTTTAGTCCCACTGTGTTGTCCGACAGAAGCGGCGTGGCCCCTTAGACATTGTAAGAATGTGTTTAGGTCTAGATCTTTTTATTCATTCGAACCTTGTAACATCCTTCTGTGTTAAAGTTATGACACATAGTCAACATGTTTGGTCCAATGATTTTTCCGTTCCATCCACCAAGCAAGTAAAGTATTCAACTTTTTAAGGTCTGTTTTGCTGCATTTCCAACTGCCCAGAACACACATACCATATTGGCTATCTTCAATTGGTCCTTAGAACTTTTCGCTTCAACAAGCATCTTACATAACTTCATATGTTCTTGATGGGATGAAGGATATAGTACTTCTTTGTGTGGTAGCAAAGGCTAAAAGTGTAATAAAAATAACAATCACATTCACATGCTACATTATCAGTATCGCCGAAGATGTTTCTCACTATAATCCAACTAGTTGTCGCCTCATCTCTCATAAATCCTCTAATTTGTGATTGACTAAAACTAGAATGAACTACCACCGATTAGTTTCCTCCAACACAATTCATGTGTAACAACATCTTCAATTTTATTTTGCAAGTAGCTATCATCAATATTAATTTCAAATTAACAAACGAGCCTCACATCAAAAAAGATAATAAAAGCTGAGCACTTACTTGTGGTCATATATAAAAATGTTCATCGTACTCCACTCATAGACCCTTTATGTATAATCAAAACACAAATGTAAGT
>PUQB01000725.1:0-27500 GCA_003024785.1 Selaginella tamariscina
GTGGCTTGACAATCAGAGCATGAGTGGTTATCGAAAGAGGGGTTAATGCTCTTCGAAAGTGGAGAGAATGGAAAGTCATTTCCCCAAAAGGACAACCAGACCCTATTCAATTGAGTGCCCAGCTCAAGGAACAAAAGGTTATTATTGATGGTATCAAAAAATATGTGGCATGGGTTCAAAAATCGATGCCAAAGAATTCTAATAAGGCAACTGGTTACTCAGAACTATATAAGCATATGGTCGACTATTGGAGACTGTTGTTCGAGAGTTGGAAGGGCCTACTGTCACAAGTACAAAATTGCAACACTCTTTTTGGCCTAAAACAAGGTGGTGAGAGGAGATTGAAATGACATCATTGAGCACAGACAACATAGAAGCCAATAGTGATGTGGAAGTGCAAACCCCACACTTTGTTGGACAAAGGAACCAAAAACCTAAAGCATACTTTGATTGCTGCCAGGATCTTTAAAAACTAATGATGGTTCTCATTACTCCAGATGCGTCATATAATCAGCCTATTTGGATGTGTCAAATTATCGACAAAAATAGTATTGTTAAGGTTGCATGGTTCAAACCACAAAAAAAGGCGACACGAAAAGGAGAGCGAAAGATATAATGGATGCCTAGAAAAAAATGATCTCCCAATCAAAAAGACCTAGCATGTTTTATAAATGTTAAATCCATTCGATATGGGTGGATGTCAAGAAATGTTGATAAAGTCACAATTAACAAAATTGCAAGGGAATGTATATTTTCTGAAGCTTAAAGCAATTACAAATTATAAAATATCATATATTTAATATTCATAATTATTATAAACTCTTTAATAATAGTACCAAATTGTTTACTTAACTATATAAATTTAAAAAAACGATATGGAAGATTGACTATATTATTATAGGATTTTGTATATTATATATTATTACTACAAATTTTTAATTAATAATGTTATATTTAAATATTAATATTTAATAACAGCGTCAATATTTATATAATGTACCTGTTATGCTCTTTCTTAATTGTTATATTAGGCAATATATATATAATTTAATACCTTTTACTTTTATATATGTTATTAATTTTTGTTCAATGAATGCTATAATTTATTAAAGGGTTGAATACAAAATAGAATATTCTAAAAATATTTTGTTTTCAAACATAATATTCTAAAGAATATTCCTTTAATATTAAAAAATGCTAATTAAATAGCTAAAATTGCTAATTATTAAAAAATGGGACTATAGCCATGCCCATTTTAGTTACAACTTACATATTTATTTGTATAACAATGTAGTTATTATATACATTCAAACAAATTTAGTTAATTTAAGCTGTTTATTTAAATTACTTTGACTTGAACACATATAAAGCCCAAGTTACATAATAAATAATATTTCAATACTTAATATATAAAAACCTTCACCAAAAAAAATTAAATTACACAAAAATAATTCATATTAATTACATGTTTTCATCTATGTTCTATAAAATATAATTAATTATTATTTTTATTAATAAACATAATTCATTAACTAATTAACTAATAGCTAGTGTGAATAGTAAGAAACTTTTGCAAATATTAGTTTATACGTATTCTTGTGTCTACATACACATATACGAACTTAAAAGGAAAAATCACAAATATCCATGTGATACGTAGCTAAAAAGAATGATGTTGTGCACAAGACAATATATATTAATAAGTAATCTTACTTCATTTATATTTATTAACGTATATTAATGATTAATGTTAAATAATAGAAGCAACTCTAAAATTAATAAATTAAGAAACATGCAATTTGAAGAAAGAATAAAAGTTAATTTACATCTATATAAGTATCGTTGCCTTTAAATTGAAACTGAGTATAAAAAAATATGTTGAGAATATGTGTGGTGTGCAACGATTGTACGTGCATAAGGTTTATCAAAAGTGGGGGTGCCAGGATTTGAACCCGGATTTACTTATTTAAGACATTAAAACTATGTTAAAAGTGGGGAAGTTGGGATTTGAACCCGGATTTACTTATTTAAAGGTTGCTACATATTAAAATTATGGAAAATGTCAAAATATATTGTACAAGCATGTGTATGGAGGAATGTTAGATGTACAAGCATGTGTATGTGTGCAAGTGTGCACGATTGTACGTGCTTAAGGTTTATCAAAAGTGGGGGTCCGGATTTGAACCCGGATTTACTTAGAAATATTAAAAATATGGAAAAGGATTTGAACCCGGATTACTTATTTAAAGGTTATTACATATTAAAATTGTGGAAAAGGTTAAAATATATTATTTGGGGTGCCGGGAGTTGAACCTAAAAAACCAGTTAAATTAGCTAAACTCCAAAGAAAGGATAAACCACTACATTTAATTATTAGGTTCCTTTATTTCATATTAAAAAAAGGTAAAAAGAGTTAAATACATGTGATTGATATATTAAAATTTAAACTAATAGACTGATTTTACCTATAAGCAAAAAATCTTTTTACACTCCTCTTTCATTAAAAATTAAAGTATTCACCATACATGCATTATATAACTTGTCACGAAGACCTTGCTGGTAATGATATGAAGTTATGAAATATATTTCACAAGTAACTTACATGTATAACAATGTTTAGTTATTGTATACATTCTAACAAATCTAATTAAAGAAATTAATCTTTAAGTTATTTATTTAAGTTATCTTAATTTTTATTAAAATGTATTTTGTAGTTCATTAACATTTATGTATTTTTAAATAAAATTAAGCTCCACCATTCTTTCCCATCTAATTGTATCGTATGAATCTCTTCACAAGATTGACATAATGATAAAAATTTCTTAAATTAAAATATTTTTTGTGAAATTAAGATAATAATCTTTTTATATATATTAAAAAAATATTTATATATTTTTATTTTTATTAAAATATCATTATCTTTATAAATTAATTAACAAAATCAATCATTAAAATAATATGACAAAAATAAATTAAATTAAAAAATGATAATGAATTCATTACAATATTAATGATATACCTAGCATTGTGGTTCAACTATTTAATAATAATTTATTATTTACTTAATTCTTATTTTTAACTTGATAAATTAAATCTTTAATGTAATTGTTATTTGTAATATTGTAAGTTTATCCTCAAGTTTTTAAGTGGGGTTAATTAATTAATAATCTTTAACTTAATTATTATTTAATATGAAAATTTTATTATTAAGTTAGACTTTTAGTTTATTCTTAAATTAAACTCTTAATCCAATTATTATTTTTAACATGTTAAATTTATCATAAATCACTCAACTATTTAATTCTTCTAATGAGTTTATTCCTAAGCTAGATTCTTAACACATTTGTTATTTTTAATCTAGTATTAATAAGGTTAATTTATTCTTAAGTTAGACCCTTAACTTAATTATTATTTTTAATTTAATAAATTTATTCTTAATTAACTCATTTATTATTCCTAACTTTTCTAAATTGATTCATTAACTAAGTTAATGAATTATCTTTAAGTTGGACCATTAATTCAATTGTTATCATTAATGTAATATTTAATATATTTATTATTCTTAACTTAATAAGTTTATTCTTAAGTTAGATCCTTAATCCCTTTAAATTTAAATTAATTTAAAAACTATTGAATGGAATTAATTAATGAAAAAATGAAATTTGAAATAGTTATCCATAAGGGAAACCTAGAAAAACCGTTGTATAGGATTTAGATGGATAAGGCATAACACAAACATACACACACTACATAAACTTATATAAGATTATTGTTAATATTAAATTTAAATTTATAAATTTTAAAATATTTTGAATATGAAAAACTCACTATTAATTTAAGTTAAATAATTAATTTATGATTTACAAATCTAATTTTGAAATTAATAATGTGATCTTAACTTGGACATATAATATATATAATTTAATGCATTAATATTTTATTTTAAAATAATATATAATATATATTTTAATTTTTTACTAAAAAAATACACTTTTTCTGAGTTTATAATGACATATATAAAAATAACCTTTAACATCATTATATCTAGTATAAGGCTCATCAAACCCTTAAAGAGCATGTAAAGATATATGTAAGTTTATTCAATGTGTGTGCTTGAATGATCATTTTAAATCTTCTCATCAAATATAAAGTTTATTTTAAATTTGATCTAACGATTACAATTATATTAAACACAACCTAACGGTCATTTTAAAATTCATTAAAGTGAGTTAAATGTCTAATTTAAAGAATGATAATTAAGTTAAGAATTTAATTTAGGTAGTTAATGATAACAATTGAAATTTCATGGTTTATCAATTGGGAGAAAGGTAAAAGAGTATCAATTGAAATTGGGATAACAATTGAAAATAATTTACATTAACCATGAAAAGAATATATTTAATAGGTTAAAAAATAATAATTAAGTTAAAAATAACAACTAAGTTAAGGGTCTAATTTATGTTAAAAATACCAACCAAGTTAAGGGTTTTTAAATAATTAAGCTTTGCTTAAAAACTTAGAATAAATTCACCATGTTAAAAGATAACAATTCAACTTACTAAGTTGAAAATAAATAATAAATTATTATCAAATAAGGGTCTAACTTATTAAGTTAAAAATAAGAGTAGGTAAATAATAAAGAGATTCCTATGATTTTGTCAAACTTAGCTTAATTTTATTTAAAGATACATAAAAAGTTAATGAACTACAAAATACATTTTAGTTAAAATTTGAAGGTAACTTAAATAAATAGCTTAAAGATTAATCTTTTAATTAGATTTGTTAGAATGCATGTAATAATTAAACCTTGGTATACATGTAATTTACTTATGAAATATATTTCATAACTTGATCATCATTGACATGTTATATAATGCAATGCGTAGTTGTTTCATTATTGAATAGTTTAGTTTTTAATATAAAGAGGAGTGTAAAAAGAATTTTTAATTATAGTTAAAATCAAGATTTGACATCTATGTAAAGCTCATTTCTTAATAAATAAACAAAATAATACAATATGTTTCTTAAAAATAAATAAAATCATACGATATATTTTAAATTTTAATATATCAATCACATATCTATATTAAATTGTCATACCTATTAAATGTTATACATACTTTTATCGAGTTTATAAAAAAAAAGTAATTCTAAGAATACTTTAGAAATGTAAATTTGTTACTTACATGTATATTACTAATTACACATTATACTACTTAATGTAATTATTTTTGGGGTTGCCAGGATTCAAACCCCATTTCGAGCTAACTTAGCTTAAATTGAAAAGAGACCTAAATACTTCTAACAATTAGGCTCCTTTATTAGAAAAGAAAGGTAAAAAGAGTAACCATGTAATTTGTATATCAAAATTTTTATATATATATATATATATGTCTTTTAATTATAATTAATTTTTTTTCTACACTCCTCTTTTTATTAAACACTGAACTGTTCAATAATGAAACAACTATGCATTTCGTTATATAATTTGTCGCAAAGACTGGCGTGCATGTAAATGTGAGGTGCATGCCAGTGTGTGTAGAGACGTGGTAACTGTCACGACCTTGTGCAAAGGACATTGTCATGACCTTGTGCAAAGGGCAAAAC
The DNA here is from genome assembly GCA_003024785.1 of Selaginella tamariscina. Lineage (NCBI taxonomy): Eukaryota > Viridiplantae > Streptophyta > Lycopodiopsida > Selaginellales > Selaginellaceae > Selaginella > Selaginella tamariscina. The sequence continues at coordinate 5,608 of PUQB01000725.1, forward strand.
CTTTAGAACAAGGGCGGAACCTTTGAGATGAAAGGAGGAGATTGTATTCAAAGAGAAATGAATACAAAATGAAAGATAAAGCTGAAGACTGATATTGAATGATTCTGAGAAATCTGAAACTGGAACCTTGTTTATATATCTGAGGTCCTGAGGATTGTGTGGTCCACAACTGGTTTGGAACATGCGTATGAATATATGCCTTGCTGTTGACGGTGTAATTCAGCATCCAAGATCATACGGACAAGTTGGCTGGGATGTTTTGATGTACACTTGTATTTAGCCCCATGAATAAACTTCTAACATTTCCACATAAGGACAAGTTGGCTAACACATATGTGTGTTAGCGAAAAGGTCTCAGGTTCAAGTCCTTTGAAAGACAAAAATAACTCATGATCCTCACCATGGATTTCCTCACAGCCATGGTCCATCACCACACCACCCTCTAGACATCTCGCAACCTCAGTTTTCCGTCCTGAACATAGATTTGGATGTGGTGGTACAACAACCCATTATGAAGATGGAAAGCAGCATAATCTCGTAGTTGTGACCTTGAAGACAATGGCTAAACTCGTTGAACATGTGCAAGGATATCACGATACACCACAACCCATTATGAAGATGGAAAGCAGCATAATCTCGTAGTTGTGACCTTGAAGACAATGGTTAAACTCGTTGAACATGTGCAAGGACATCACGAGCAAACTCGTCTTGACATCACGAGCAAACTCGTCTTGAAGAAGACTTTCTCAGATTAGATCCAAAAACGAAGTGTCAACTGGAGCATAAGAATGAGAAAGCGCGTTCACACACAACAACTGGTCGGAACTCAGGATGACTTGTTCTTGTTGATTAAATGGGATTTCACCTGGTACTGGAGCTAGGTAACTACGACAAGATAAAGCATTTGCTTTGCCATTTAGACGACCGGGACGATGAATAATCACGTATCAGAACTGGGACAAAGACTGTGCCCATCGCGCCTGACACCAATTGAGAACTCATGATGTTGCCTAGTACTGGAGGTTCTTATGATCACAATACACTTTTAACCACATGCGGGAACCTTCAAGGAATTTGTGCCACTCCTCAAAAGCATTGATGATCACCAGCAACTCATTATTGTAGACATCGTAGTTGATCTTAGGTGTAGTGAACTTGCGAGGATGGAAAGCAATGGGATGGAGAAGATGATCTGGACCTTATTGGGACAACACTCCACCAATAGCGAAGTCAAAGGCATCAGCTTTCACAAATATGGCTTCGCAAGATCAGAATGGATAAGAACAAGTGCCAAAGGTGAACGCCTTCTTTAGGAACTCGAACGCCTCAGCCTCAGAGGACCAGACAAATGGAACATCCTTGCCAGTCAACTTCGTCAATGGTAATGCATCTTGGAGAAATCCCAAACGAAATATCGATAAAAGTTTGCAAACTCAAGGAAACATCGAACGTCATAAACATTTGATGGTCCTCCCACTCCAATACAGTCCAGACTTTTGCAGGATCCATGTGAACACCTTCAGCTAAAACAATGTACTTTAGGAACTCGATAGACTACTGACTAAAAGAGAACTTCTCCAACTTGGCAAATAGGTGGTGCTTCCAAAGCTTCTCCAAGACTAACCATGTACGGAATGCTATTTCCACTCGTCCCATTCTCGAATTTGGATGAGATTGGACACTCCTTTTAAATCTATCTTTGTAAAATACCGGGCACCAGAAAGACGCTCGAGCATGTTAAAGACGAGCGGGAGATGATACTTGTTGGAATGGTGACCTTATTTAGATGATCGCGAATGACGATAAATTGGTGACAAGATTCTCCTCAATGTATTTCCTCAATGTCTCCAACTCTGTCGGTGAGAGACCGTAGATGGGACCGGAGGATGGCTGCTTACCCTCAACGAGATCATAGGACAGTCGTACTCACGGTGCGGTGGCAAGGCAGAAGCTTTCTTTTTGTCGAAGACGTTGCGAAATCATATGCTTTGGTAAGGCAGAGGAACAGGAACAAAACATCCTTAGCAGAGCAGGGATAGACTTGATCGCGAACACGGACGCTGGGTCATGTCGGCTATCTTTCTTGAACTGCTTCAAGGTGATATGCGAGACTTGAAGCAGGAGGAACTGGAACAGGATCGGAATCAAAGAGTGTGGCCGGAGTTGAAACAGCTGGGAAACTGTTCATGAAACGTTCTCTCCAACCAGGATCCACCAACTCGATCCACGGCAAACCAAGGATAATCGTAGAGTCCGGAATAGAAACAACACTGAAGGAGATGTTGCACACAGCACCACAAGCAACGACCTCAACGAACTCTGTGTCATTTATTACCGCTCCAGATTTGATATCTCGTCCATCAACGACCCATACAGAACCAGGAGTCTTCAAAGGATGTAGACGAATCCCGTGCTTGACAGCAAAATTCTTGTCGATGAAATTTGCGTTCGCTCCGCTATCCACCAAAGCTTTACCAGAGAACTCTACCTCTGGTCTTCAGCTGCACCGGAACATGGAACGGCTTGCACACCTTCGTGGATGGAATGGATCCAAGATGAGGAAGGGAAGATGTTTTGAGTGAAGAGCCTTGAGGAACATGAGTTGTTCCACGGCAATCCAGCCGGACGGCTCCTATTCGGGCTGGATCTTCTCGTTTCAGCACAGCAAGGGCCACTTCACGAGCTTGCTTTGGATCGATGACAATTCTCCAACTTGTGGTACGGGTCCCCACAGTACAAAAAAGCTTGTACTGAATCCGCTTCTGCGTTCGGTTGGCAAAAGCTTGCCTCACGTGATCGCCCTAATTCCATCGGGGATGGTTCTACTGAGGAAGATGATGGATCAGCAGATGAAGAAACAGGGACTGGAGAAATGGAAGAAGACGGCACCGGAAGAAAGAAGGATGCCGACGTTCTTGTTTCCCTCGATCAACCGGTTGTCACAACGATTGCCAACTCTATCATGCTGGTGAGGGTTTCCGGAACACAAAATTCAGCAACATGTCTTTGATCTCGTCAACCCCGACCGAAAAAGAGCACGATCAGGTGACATCACAAGCAAGGAGTTGGAACTTCGACGCGTACTCTGCTACACATACCCCCTTGGTGAAGCTGGCGGAGTTTGGTGATGGCAGCACTCTCACGATCCACGTCACTGAACATCGCCGTGAACCGTTCCACAAACTCCTCAAAATTCCCAAGGATCGGATCATTGTTCTCGCAAGGCTGAGAACCACGAAAGAGCAGAAACCGAAAAGCAGCGACCCGATCAATCCACCTTAATAGGTTCTGTGCTTGTAGTGCCTCGCTGCATCACGATCCACAGAGAACTTGATTGAGAAAACCTCGGAACTTCGATCGGGTACCATCAACTTTTTGGGCATGCTGATCTTCGGCTCTGGAAATTTGCACGCTGTCGGAGCTGATCATTCTCCAGGTGTAGTTGTTCGATCTGCTGCTGGAGGGCAGCAACTTGACAAAGAGCATGCTCGGACATGATGAGTCAAGAAGAAAATCAAAAAGAAAGAAAGAAAGAAAGAAAGAAAATGGGATCGATGACAAGCGGAGCAAAAGCTTGTCACTACCTCAGAATCATTCAAACTGTCACGACCTTGTGCAAAGGGCGAAACCTTTAAAAAGGGTGGAACCTTTGAGCTGAAAGGAGGAGATTGTATTCAAGAGAGAAATAAATACAAAATGAAACACAAGGCCGAAGACTGGTGTTGAATGATTCTGAGAAAACCTGGAACTGGAACCTGTTTATATATCTTAGGTCCTGAGGATTGTGTGGTCCACAACTGGTCTGGAATGTGTGGTCCACAACTGGTCTGGAACATGCGTATGAATATATGCCTTGCTATCGATTGTGTAATTCAACATCCAAGATCATATGGACAAGTTGCTAACACATATGTGTGTTAGTGAAAGATTCCTTGCAATAATGATCAACATGAGGGATGGTTACAACAACGTTTAAGTTTATTGATTAAAATGTACTTTGTTCTGGTTACAACAACGTTTAGTTTATTGATTAAAATGTACTTTGTTCTAGTTACAACAACGTTTAGTTTATTGATTAAAATGTACTTTGTTCATTAACCTTTTATATTATCATATACATTCTAGCAAATCTAATTAAAAGTTAATCTTTAAGCTTTTGATTAAATTTTGATAAAATGTACTTTGTAACTCATTAACCTTTTTATATCTTTTTATGCTCCATGCCATTCATCTCAGAAGTTGACTTGAGCATATAAAGAATTAATTTAATTACATAAAATTAAATAATATTAATTACATGTTACTTTTCTCTATGAACTACATAAACATGTATGATAGATATTCAAACTTAAAAAGTAAAATAAAATATTCCTTCCATTTTATATGTAGCTAAATAAATGTTGTTGTGCACAAATATTAATAAGTAATTTTACTTAATATAATATAAACAATATGATGCATCTCTAAATTCTTCAAAATAAATTAAAAGACGTACAAGATGAGCCTGTAGGTATTAGTTCTCAAGTTGAATTTTGAATTACTTTTGATAAATTTAAAAAAATATTTTAGTAAAATTTAAAAAAAATAATAACTTATTCTTCAAAAATCTATATTTTACAACATATATATATCTAGACGGTTTATAAATAAAATATTGTATTATAAATATAAAAAAAATCAATCCATTAAACATTAAGGCAAAAGCAAATTAAATTAAAACAGAATTTAGTATGTCATGTGATTTAAGATATGCATGTATATTTGCATGGCCCGATATGCAAGAGCAAAATACCATGCTTTGTTAATCAATTAGCTAACATAATATTATATATGCTGATTATATATTATTATTATTATCAATCCATTAACACATTAATTAACGTACATGTCTAGAATTACACTGTCTATATCCATGATAATTCTACGCAATTGGTTGTATACAAGTGAACATGTATATTTACATATAGATACCATTCAATATTTGCATATTATGTGTACTTACACTGCCTATAATATTTTTACATTGTAGAAACAAGTACCATCTATGTGTGCATGTGTGCCTGTATGTTGTGTGTAATAAACATAGAAATACACATATACATATATAGACATCTATATATCTATATATAGATACATAATATTGTACAACTGTGAATCATAGTATGCACAATAAGATATGTTGATATATTCTGGGGTTTGATGTTGTTTACCTACCGAGTTGTGTGGTGAACCTGGTTGTAGTGAGAAACAGCCCCGCTTAGTGCACTTAGGTGTTTAGGGGTAGTCCGGCCGGCTGTCACTAGGTACCTCGAGAAACTCTAGGCGAAGGTAGTACTTACCCTCTAGAAAACTCTCCCCCAGTTTGACGTTACAAAAGATAGGTTTTCCGTTAAATATAGCTTGTCAAAAAGGGTTAGGGACACCCCTAGGGTTGCCCTAACCCCACGCCCTAATACCCCCCCTAGGGGTTAGGTTTAGGGTTAGGTTAGGACAACCATTTTCTCTAAGGGCTGGCATTTCCGTGCCAGCCCACTTACTCATTTAGGTAAACAGGGGGGGGGGTCCGTCACATAAATAAGGTAGAGTATATGTAGTGAGGCTTCCTGGGTTCAAAAGAGAGCTCGTTAACCTCCTACCGGTGCAAGCTAAGCTTGTGTCGTCAAGGTGCAACCCTCCGTTGTGCCGCCCAAACTTCCACACGACAGGGGTACAACCCACCCTAGGGTTAGACTATCCTTATCGTTGGCAGGATCTTGCCTTTGAGATAGGGCACGTCACTTCCAAGGAGTTAGTCAGATTCCTTGGTCCGAAAACCTGCTCGCAAGCTCAAAGGCATTGCCCGAGTTCACGTTCCGCAAAACTAGTGGTTGAGGCCTTGCTCCGGCCGCCTCAACCACGCCAAGCTAGGAACGACACCTAAGCTCGGCTAGTCCGTGTATCCTGATTCACAAGGTGAGTCTCGTTCGTGGACTTAGTCAGTTAGGGGTTTGAGTTCCTAAGGCTTGGGTTCCTAATACGGGTTATTTTACCAGATTCCGTGGGGTTTCCAGAGAGGGGATTCCAGGGTTGGCACCTGGCAAGCCGCCTTTGTGGCACCAGGTAAAAACTCTGACAATTGGTATCGGAGCAAGTTCTCTGCGGTCAGTAGGACTGCCTTAAGTCGTAGGGTGTTTCAATGTTTAGATAACTCTAAATTCTTGATATACTCTATTGCTTTCGGTTGACATGTCTGTATTCTGCGCAGAGAGTTTGATCCTGTGAGTTGTCAAACTTCGGAGAACACTTGCTCAGTGAGTCGGCGTGAGATTCTAGGTATGTCCGAAAGTCTTATGCTAGTTTAAGCTGATGTGTGTGGGTGTACAACCTGTGCAGGGTGTTTCCAATTTCACATTGGGAATATTCCAAGCATATTCTCCGAGTGTTGAACTAGGGTTCAATACGATGAGCAAGAAAGCAACCAGAGCCTGAGGCAGAGAGGGCTGTCGCAGAGGCTCAAAATGAGGAGATGGATGAGGCTGATCCAGGTCGACCCCCTAGAGTTAGACAACGACCTGGTTGGCGAGAAATAATGATGGATGCCCTAAACGAACTTCGAGGGGATGTTTTGGGGTTGAACGACCGAATCGATAATGTTGCCGTTCGGATTCCAACGAATACTGCAGTGCCAGATGTTCCGCAACCAGACACACGGAAAAAAGAAGAAGCATGACTCAGAGTCAGGTTCCTCTGAGATTCTTCGAAAGGTGGTGGAGGTCCCAGTAAATTCAAACCGGTAAAGCCTTCGAATTTCATGGGTTCAAAGGATTACAAGGTTTTGGATGACTGGTTGTATGATATGGAAAGCTATTTCGAGGCTGCTTCCGTGAGAAAGACAGAAAAAGGTTGCATGCCAAGCATTTCTTAAAGAAGAAGCTAAGACTTGGTGGTGAATTGTTGAAGGTGAACGTGGATATCGAAACAGCTGGAAACACATAAAAAAGGAGATTAAAAAGCAGTATATACCGGATGATCTCGGTTTGCGATTGCGTTGCTGACCTAGCACTTTGTCAACAGGGAGTTCGGGGAAGTCCAATGGACCACGTTTATCAATTAAAAGTGTTACGGCGATTGGTGCCAAATATGAGCGATGATGAAGCTCGAAGTTGCTTCATGGCTAACTTGAATGAGAAGACGCGAAGAGAAATCTTAAGGTACAAGCCAACAAGCTATCGGGAATGTCAAGAGGCAGCTCAAAAGGTTGCTTATGGCATGTCGTTAGAAGACTTGTACAAAGGGGAGGAAGCAAAACCTAAACCAAGGAAGTTTCCTCCAAAGTCTGGGTTCAGAAGGTTTGATAGGCGACCAGATCAATCGCCATCAATTCGAAGTGCAAGTCCCTTTGTCGGAGTTCCAAGTTTTCGGACACATCAAGACCCACCGGATTTCGGAAACCATTGGCGTTACCACCTCCTCAGCAGGCCAAAGGATCGGCTCCAAAGTCTCCCCCGCGTTCCGCAGGCGGGGTTGTGAAATGTTATAATTGTAACAAGCCTGGTCATTTTGCTAAAGAGTGTCAGGCACCCTCACAACAATCAGGACATTTCAAGGCGATGGTAGAAGAGGAAGTTGCTGAACCAGAAACGCTTGAAGATCCGGAAGATGAGTCAGAAGAGGTAATGTTGTGCCAGACACAACCTGCCTTATTCGCTATTCAAGACAAAACTGACCCTTTGCTATATTTGACAGGAAGGATACGAGGGGACCGAGTCCGAATGATGATCGATACTGGAGCAACATACAACTTCATATCGACTAGTCTAGCTCGTCGATTGAATTTGGATGTAATAAAGATGTGTGAAATAAAGATCAATTTTGGCAAAGGTTCTCAAAATACTAATAATATAGCAAGGGCAGTTCCTGTCCAAATCAAAGATTGGAAGGCTAAGCTAGACTTAGTTGTCTTGAATATGACGGGGTTTGACTTTGTTTTGGGTATGGAATGGTTCCATGTAATCGAAATGAGGGGTTCGGAGATAATCGAATCACGCTTGCAGCAGATAAAAAGGACATTAAAAAACACAAATGGAAACGCTAACTGATAAGGATTGGAATCCTATGTTCCTTACCTTAACTCAGTTGCGTAAGGCAGTTAGACATCGGGAACGTGTGTTTCTTGCAATGGTTTTGGATACTGGTGAAGTCAAAATAGGAGATGGTCAAGAATCTGTTCCTGAACCTATTTTGGAAGTCTTGAACATGTTTAAGGATGTGTTGCCAAAGATTTGCCCGAGTTACCTCCACGTCGAGTTGTGGACCACAGGATAGAGATTTTGCCTGAGAGAGAATCAGTTGTATGCTAAAGAAAGCAAGTGCGCATTTGGTCAAACCAAGATAGATTTCTTGGGACACTTGATCTCAGGTGGGGAGGTTGCCATGGATCCAAAGAAAATTCAAGCTATTACCGAGTGGATGACTTTAAAAGACATGTATGAAGTTAGATCATTTCTTGGTCTAACAGGGATATTATTGAAGATTCATAAAGGGTTACTGGAAATAGCAGCCCCATTGACAGATCTTACGAAGAACATTCCATGGCATTGGACTCCAGAGTGCCAACGTGCATTATCAAACTCAAAGAGGCTATCTCTTCTGAGCCAGTTTTGCAGTTGCCCATCTTTGAAGATCCCTTTGAAGTAGAATGTGACGCTTCCGACTTTGCAATTGGTGGTGTATTGCAACAGAAAGGACATCCAGTGTCCTTTTTCTCGAAGAAGTTAGATGCCGCACAAACTCGATGGCCTACTCACGAAAAGGAGATGTATGCTATTGTTGCTTCCTTGGAGTATTGGCGTCATTATCTTCCAAGTCATGGTACTGTGGTTTGGACAGATAGTGTAACTCTAAGGTATTTTGAAACGCAGCCGAAGCTATCGCCAAAGTATGCTAGATGGCAGCAGAAGTTGGCACGATTTCAGCCTGAAATCAAACATAAAGCGGGAAAGGACAATGTGGTAGCTGATGCACTCAGTAGGAAGGGTCATCTTCGATTATGTCAGCACCCGTGTCAACTTTGGTGGATGAATTTGTGACGGCGTATCCTCAGGACAAGTTTGCTAAGGAGGCTTTGAGCCTGGTGGCAAAGAGGAAACAAGTTCATCAGTTACGAAGAGATGGTAATATTCCAGCAGGAATAGAAAGTCGAATGGATGCACTCAAACAGGCATTTTGCGGTACGAGATGGAGTTCTTTATTATAAAAAAAGAGACTCTATGTTCCAGAAGGGACATGGAGGGAGAGGCTGTTAAGAGAGCATCACGACGTTCCTTTGGCAGGACATGGTGGAAGGCATAAGACGTTGGCTTTGTTGAACAGGGATTCTATTGGCCGGGTATGATAGATGATGTTGCCAAGTATGTCAAGACATGCCCCACATGTCAACAAGTGAAAGAGCGATCGCAAAAACGAGCTGGGAAGTTGCAGTGTATACCGATTCCAGAGCGGCCATTTCAAAGTGTTACTTTGGACTTTATCATGGGATTGCCAAAATCTTGTGGTTTTAATGCGCTCATGGTGGTAGTCGATCGGTTTTCAAAGGTTGCTCATTTCATTCCAACTGTAGAGACAGTGAATGCAATTCAAGCAGCGAAGTTGTTCTTCCACGAAGTCATAAGAGTGCGCGGACTACCGGAAACCATGATCTCAGATCGGGATCCTCGGTTTACGGGGAAGTTTTGGGGACATTGTTTAAGCAGTTTGGTACGATGAAGTTCAGTACAGCTTACCATCCGCAAACTGATGGTCAAACGGAGAGGTGAATCGACAAGTCGAGGACTATCTCAGATGCTATGTTCAAGGTGATCAACTTGATTGGGCTGAACACTTAGATATGGCTGAGATATGTTACAATAACTCGACACACTGCAATCGGATGTAGCCCGATGGAAGTGTTAACTGGGAATAAGGGTGGTATTCCTCAGAGTATGGTGTTACCGAAAGACGATAGCAATCGAGTTCCATCTGTAGCAGAGTTCACGGGACAATTGTATCGAACATGGGAAGCTGCTCGTCAAGCGATGGCTGCAGCACAGGAAAGGTATCGTCAGCAGTACGATAAGCATCGGCGGGATGTAGAGTATCAGGTTGGGGATATGGTATTGTTGAGTACCAAAAACCTGAAGGTTCCAACGACTCTTTCGAGGAAGTTTCTATCGCACTACATAGGTCCATACAAGGTGGTGAAGCAAGTAGGGAAAGTGGCTTATGAGTTAGATCTTCCTCCGGAGTTGGGAACAATACACAATGTGTTTCATGTCAATTTACTCGAGCCATTCCACAAGGATGAGAAACATCCGCAGAGATATGAAAGCTTACGTCCGCTTCCTGAGCTGGTCGGCGATATGAAGGAGTTCGAAGTTGAGTCGATATTGGATGCAAAGGATATTAAACGCCGAGGGACGCAAAACGTAAACGAGAATATCTTGTTAAGTGGAAGGGTTACCCGGCATGCGAGTCGACATGGGAACCATTGGATAATCTACAGAACGCGATGGAGATAGTGAAGGAGTTTGAGGCAAGGTCTCAAACTGTTAGTAATGATGATAAGAATAAAGAACTTATTTCTTATTAACCTAGGGGCCGACAACAACTAACTAGAGGCCTCCAATATAAATTCTAGTTAACTTAAAGAAATTAACTAACTTGTTGTCTGTGTCGGGTGACAGACTTTGCAGACGTGCAAAAGGTGACTTCTTGTCGCAGGTGGTGCCTCCGGCAGCTGAGTTGTCCTCAGTGAACGACGGTTCTGAAGTACTTGGCTTCGCGTAATGCAAGGGGGTAATAAAACTTGTGAACTTTTGGCTGACTCCACATAGAGTGATTATGTTAGTTTTCATTAATTTTCCTAACTAGTCTAGTCTTGGAGTTAGACGTCAACGAGGACGTTGACATTTTCAAAGGCGGGGAGTGTGTCATATTTTTACTATGACTCGACCCTTTACTTTGGGGTTTGACTGTTGTTACCTACCGAGTTGTGTGGCGAACCCTAGTTGTAGTGAGAAACAGCCCCGCTTAGTGCACTTAGGTGTTTAGGGGTAGTCCGGCCGGCTGTCACTAGGTACTCTCAGTACTTACCCTCTAGAAAACTCTCCCCCAGTTTGTTAAAGATAGGTTTTCCGTTAAATATAGCTTGTCAAAAAGGGTTAGGGACACCCCTAGGGTTGACCTAACCCTAGGGTTGCCCTAACCCACCCCTTAGGGGTTAGGTTTAGGGTTAGGTTAGGACAACCATTTTCTCTAAGGGCTGGCATTTCCGTGCCAGCCCACTTACTCTTAGGTAAACAGGGGGGGGGGTCCGTCACATAAATAAGGTAGAGTATATGTAGTGAGGCTTCCTGGGTTCAAAAGAGAGCTCGTTAACCTCCTACCGGTGCAAGCTAAGCTTGTGTCGTCAAGGTGCAACCCTCCGTTGTGCCGCCCAAACTTCCACACGACAGGGGTACAACCCACCCTAGGGTTAGACTATCCTTATCGTTGGCAGGATCTTGCCTTTGAGATAGGGGCACGTCACTTCCAAGGAGTTAGTCAGATTCCTTGGTCCGAAAACCTGCTCGCAAGCTCAAAGACATTGCCCGAGTTCACGTTCCGCAAAACTAGTGGTTGAGGCCTTGCTCCGGCCGCCTCAACCACGCCAAGCTAGGAACGACACCTAAAGCTCGGCTAGTCCGTGTATCCTGATTCACAAGGTGAGTCTCTTCGTGGACTTAGTCAGTAGGGGTTTGAGTTCCTAAGGTTCCTAAGGCTGGGTTCCTAATACAGTTATTTTACCAGATTCCATGGGGTTTCGGAGAATTCCAGTTGGCACCTTGCAAGCCGCCTTTGTGACACTAGGTAAAAACTCTGACAAGGTTACAACTACTGTATTAAATCATATAAGATTACAATGTACAAGACTTTATGATTTTTGTATGCAAATATATTCCATAAATGTAAATTTATTAATAAAATAGTATATGCTACTGTTCCTGGAATACGGATATTGTATCATGTTTCAACAACATAAAAATACATTTGTATGAAATACATTTGTACAACATATATCTTCTATACGTAAACTACGAGTGTGTGCATATATAGGTGTGTGTATGTCTTTCTATTATGTATTATCATGTTATATTCTTCCAGAGTTTATTAAATTATAATGGTTTCATTAAGTCTACATGTATCTTATCTCTCTCTATATATATACACTATATGTACATATGATAGTTTCAGATGTATATGTATTAATATACAACACAAACTCATGTTTAAAATACATGTTCTAAGCTACATTAGATTTTTCAATGCTCAAAAAACTCTATGTCTCTCTCTCTCTCTATTTATCTATATATATATTATATATATAATACATACTTTTCTCGAGTATATAAAGAAAAAAAGTAACTTCTAAAAGTACCCTTGGAATGTAAATTTAGCTATACATGTATTTAATATACATCTACATGTATTTTTTAATAATTATACATTATACTACTTAATTTCCATTTTGATTATAAAGACGAATTTCTATATCTTAGAATGTAAATAAAAGACATGTACAAAGCTGGTGAAACACTCTATTTGTACATGCATGGTATACATGAGTAAGACTAAATATAAGTCTTGGGTTATAATACCTGAGCTTAGTTAAAATATGTCCTGATTTCAAATTAGTAGTAAATGGCATAAATACTTTCAACAATTAAACTCCTTTATTGACATGAATAAAAAAGGTGAAAAGAGTTCAATATAAGATTCATATATCAAAATTTAATAAATATATTGTATGATTTTCTTTATTTTTTTAAAATATATTGTTTATGATTTTGTTTTTTTTTTAATTTAAGAAAATGAGCTTTTATATATATTTCAAATTCTAATTTTAACTATAATTAAAAATTCCTCTTTACGTTCAAAATTGAATTGTAACTACCATGCATTGCATTATATAACTTGTCGTGGAGGCTCACATACATGCAAATGTGTCTATGTGCATGTGTGTGTAGAGTGATCGAGTTATGGTACTTGTACAGCAATGTTTAGTTATTATATACATTTTAACAAATCTAGTTAATTTAAGCTGTTTATTTAAATTATTTTAAATTTTTAATTAAATTGTGATTTGTAACTCGTTAACCTTTTATATATATTTAAACATTAAGCTCTACCGCACTTTCAAGCTATTCATTTCAAAATTTCATATAAGGCTCAAGTTACATAATAAATTATATTTTAATACTTTATAATATATATAAAAGCTTCACCAAGAATAAAATATAAACATGATTATTAACTAATTAATTAATAGCTATTGTGAATAGTAAGAAACTTTTTCAAATATTAGTTTATACATATTCTTGTGTCTGTGTACACACATGTACAGTAGATAGTCAAACTTAAAACAAAGAATTCTTAAATATACTTTCTCTATTATACGTAGTTAAAAGGAATGATGTTGTGCACAAGACAAGATATATTAATTAGTAATCTTATTTCATTTATATATATTAATTTTTATTAATGATCATGTTTAAATAACACTAAGCAACTCTAAACTTATAAACTAAGACACATGCAATTTCAAGAAAGAATAAAATCTAAAGTTTAAAAGAATGTGTACTACGTTTACATTTATATAAATATCGTCTGCCTCTAAATTGAAACTAAAAATATGTTGAGAATTGAAACCTTATGTGGATTTTTTTTTTTTCTATAGGGTTTATAAATAAATAATTACATATTCTTAAAAACTTTTGTAAGTATGTCTTGACAATTTTATAAATAAAATATTATATTTATTATATATTATTTATCATTAATAAAAAGTGAATATTTTTAGTATGTCGTGTGATTATATACATACTGCGTGTGTGCGCACGTGTCGCCTGTGCATGTGTATGCACGTCCATAAATAAGAAATATGCATTTGCATGGCCTGACGTGCAAGAGAAAAAAACGCATGCGTGTTAATCAATGGACTAAACGATTATTATATTATTACTATTATACACATTATGTGTACGCGCGTGTGTGAAGTGTTTATACAAACATATTAAATGTATGTATGTATGCATGGAATACACGTTTTAAAAGGTTCTTTATAGTGTTCATTCTACAAATGGAAGATAAACTTACATATTATTATTATTTGTACATCGTTAAAATGTAAACTAAAAGACATATGGGGGTGCCGGGATTTGAACCCGGTTCGGATGTAGGAATTGGAAAAGGTTTAAAATATATTAGGGGGGTGCCGGGAGTCGAACCCGATAAGCTAAAACTTGTAGACCGCTACACCTAAAAAGACTTAGTATAACACAAATATGCGAATCAAATTTAAAATATGTTGCATGATTTTGGTTTATAAATATATTGTATGATTTTGTTTATTTATTAAAAAAAAAGCTTTTAGATATATATTAATTTTAATTTTAACTATAATTAATTTTTACTTTCCTTTTTACATTAAACTATTCAATAATGAAATAACCATGCATTGTTATAACTTGTAGCGGAGACCTTGCGTGCATGCAAATATGGGTGCGTGCCTCTCTGTGTGTGTAGAGTCATGGTAATGAAATATAATTCGCTAGGAACCATGTATAACAACGTTTACTTATCTATATGAATAGGATATATAGGGTGCATTGTGTGTGCGTGCGTGCGTGTTGTTCTTGAAGAGGTCTTCTCCGATGCAGTTCACAAGTTTACATATACTACAGATTTCATGTATATGTATGTAGGTATTAAGCACAAACCACACTCAATACTTAGATAACATAATTAAGTTATTCATGTATCGGTATATGCTCATATGTGTGAATACGTGCATAAGGTTTATCAAAAGTGGGGGTGCCGGGATTTGAACCCGGATTACTTATTTAAGAATTTTACATATTAAAACTATGGAAAAAGTTAAAAAATATAATATTTGGGGGTGCCGGAGTTGAACCCGGGGTTCCAGTTAAAGGAAGTAAACTTCAAAGAAAGGATAAACCGCTACACCCCCACCAGACGATATAAATATTTTAAAAGTTAGGCTCTTATATTTCATATAAAAAAAAGGTCGAAAATATTTATCAAATACGTGTAAATACGTTTATCAAAAGTGGGGGTGCCGGGATTTGAACCCGGATTACTTATTTAAGAATTGAAAAACGTTAAAAATATAATATTTGGGGGTGCCGGGAGTTGAACCCGGAATTCCAGTTAAAGTTAAAGGAAGTAAACTTCAAAAAGAGGATAAACCACTACACCCCCGTTACATTATGTAAATATTTTTAACAATCAGGCTCTTATATTTCATATAAAAAAAAAGGTCAAAAAAGTTAAATACATCTGATTGATATATTAAAATTAAACATATATCATATGATTTTGTTTATTTTTAAAAAAAATATATTGTATTATTTTGTTTGATTATTAAGAAATGAGCTTTATATAGATGTCCAATTTTAATTTTAGCTATAACTAAAAATTCTTTCTACACTCCTCAAAATTAAATTATTCAACCATGCATTACATCATATAACTTGTCATGTCAAGGAAACCTTACTGGTAATAATACTAGGTTATGAAATATATTTCACAAGTAACTCACATGTACAGCAACATTTAGTTATCAAATACATTCTAACAAATCTAGTTAAAAAATCAATATTTTAAGTTATTTATTTAAATTATCTTAAATTTTGAATTTAAATGTACTTTGTAGTTCATTAAGATTTTATGTATATTTAAATAACATTAAGCTCCACCATGCTTCCAATCAAACTGTATGAATCTCTTCACAAGTTTGACATAATCATAAAAATTTTTAATTAATTATTTTTTATGAAATTAAGATAATAATCATTTTATAAATATTTATATATTTTTTATTTTTTATATTATAAATAAAATATCATTATCTTTATAAATTAATTAACAAAAATCAATCATTAAAATGATATGACAAAATAAATTTAATTAAAAATGATATTGAATTCATCACAACATTAATGATATTACTTATACGCTTAACTATTTAATAATAATTTATTATTTACTTAATTCTTAATCTTAACCTGATAAGTTTTAATTTTGAATGTAATTATTATCCTTAATATTGTATAAATTCTTAGGTGGGGCTTAATTATTTAATAACCTTTAACATAATTATTATTTTAATATAAACATTTTATTATGATGATAGACTTTTAATTTATTCTTAAGTTGAACTTATTTTTAAATGGTGAAGTTATTAAATATAGGTTTTCAACGTTCGTATATAATAAAAGGTGGTTAAAATATACTAAAGGCTAAAAACAATTCTTGGGGGTGCCGGAGTCGAACCCGGATTTCCAAATAATTCATCTTAAATTTGAAAGAGAAGGTAAACCACTACACCCCCTACACATGACATAAGTACTTTGTACAATTGTATTCACATAGAAAAAGGGTAAAGAGTTGAATATAACAAAACCATGGGATTCTATCGTAATAATATATGTCCAAATCTTAATTTTAACTATAATTAAAAAAACGAAAAAACTGAACTGTTCAATAATGAAACAACCGTGAATTCCATTATATAACTTGTTACGGAGACTCGCGTGCGGGTGCACGCCTTGTGTGTACAGAGTCATGGTAATGTTAAGTTATAAAATATATTTCGTGAGAAACGCACATGTGCAATAACTTTAGTTATCATATACACTCTAACAAATCTAATTAAAAAATAATTTTTAAGCTATTTATTTAAATTACTTTAAATTTTTAATTAAAATTTACTTTGTAGCTTATTAACCTTTTATATATTTTTAAGAAATTACGCTGCACAGCACTTCCAAGCCATCCATCTTAGAGGTTTGACTTAGCACACATAATAAACAATATTTAAATACTTTAATATATATATAACCTTCACCAATAATAAATGTATTAGTTTCTCAACCAGCATTAAATCTTCAAGCTCTCTCTCTCCTCTCTCTCTCTCTCTCTCTCTCTCTCTATATATATATATATAAACACATATCTACATACATATATCAATACACACATCTATCAATTTGGTATGCATTTACTAAAACAAATTCAAAATGATAGAAAATAAATATTTTTAAAAAAATGAATTATTTGTAAGAGAAAAATGTTTATATATGTTTAAAATTGCTCAGTAATGCATTGCTAATTACTAGTTTAGTATTGTATTTAAAACGTGTTCAATTAAACATTTAGTAAATATGTAAATATAATTAATTTATACCTTTTGTAATATAATTTCTTCTTAGATGTCTTATGCTTCATCGAAGAAGTGCACACAAACACACATATGAAATAGGATATATTAGGGTGCATGTACGTGTGTGCGTGCGTGCGTGCGTGATGTTCTTGAAGAGGTCAAGTTTACATTACTATAGATTTTCATGTATATGTAGACTTTATATATCATATATGTACATATGCATAATTTCAGTGCATTACGCATGCATTGCATATTATCTTAGATAATAACCTGAGTTTTGTTGCATATGTTAAAAATAATGCAATTAGTTTAAAAATATTTAAAAAATAATAGTCACAAGTTTGTAACAAAACCAGCGCGTGCGTGCTGCGTGTGTGTGGTTGCATATGTTAAAATAATGCAATTAGTTTAAAAATATTTAAAAATAATAGTCACAAGTTGTAACAAAACCAGCGCGTGCGTGCTGCGTGTGTGGTGTGCACATACACAGTTGGCAAAACACATTTCGTATGTGTATTTGTACAAGCATGTGTGCGTGTGCAAGTGTGCACGTCTATCAAAAGTGGGGCGCCTGGATTTGAACTCGGATTTACTTATTTAAGAATTGGAAAAGGTTAAAAATATATATATTATTTGGGGTGCGGGAGTTCAAGAGAAGATAACCGCTACACCCCATCGAATGATAAATATTTTATTAAGTTTACTCTTAAGTTGTGATTAGGCTAAACTATTATTGTTATTTATCATTACTTCTTTAAATTAAATCTTTAACTTAATTATTATTTTTAACTTAATAAATTTATTTTTAATTGAAGTTAAACACTTAACTTAGTGAATTTATCCCTAAATTAAATCTTTTACCCAATTATTATTCTTAATTTGATAAGTTTATCTCATTTGTTATCTTTAACCTGAATTTTATTTTAAATTAAACCTCTAACCCACTTTAATGAACTTAAAATAATCGTCAAGTTGGATTATTAAATTAAATTTAAAATAATCACACATTACACATTGAATAAACTTAGATAAGATTATTGTTAATTTTAAATATAGTTTATAAATTCTAATATATTTTAAACATGAAAATCTCACTATTAATTTAAGTTAAATATTTAAATTTATGATTTATAAATTTAATTTAAAATTAATAATGTGATCTTAATTGGACATATAATATATAAGGAAAAATTACATTTATACTCCTAAAATTTATAATATTTACAATATACCTTAGAAGTTTTATATTTACATATATACCCTTGAAACTTCAATTTAAAACTTCATAAATTTTAAATTAAAAATTTAAAAAACTTTTTAAAAAAATCAATAAAATTTATAATTAATTTGTATTTATTTATATTTAGGTCTAAAATACAACCTATTAAACATATATATCACAATAATATAATTATTTTTAAAAATATTTCATTTTTACTATGACAATTTTTGACATTTAACACTAAATAAACTTTAATTATTTCATTTACAATATATTATAAATTGAAAATATATTTTTAGTTAATATTGTTATTTTAAAGTCAAAATATTACAATTGAAATTTTCAAGAATATATATGTAAATTATAATTTTTTAAAAGGGTATATACGTAATATAAATCTTTCCTATATATAATCTAATGCATTAATATTTATTTTAAAATAATATATAATATAACTCTCTCTCTTTTCCCTCTTTCTATATATAGAATGCATAAATTATTTTATGAATTGTTATACATATCTTTATCGAGTTTACAAAGAAAAAAAAAGTAACTTCTAAGAGTCCTTAGAAATGTAATTTGTCATTTTACATTTACATGAGATAAAAATATTTTGTTTATTTTTTAAATATATTATATAATTTTACTATTTATACATAAAAATTTGCGTTCCACTGAACTTCCAAGCGATCCATTTCAAAAGTTTGACTTGAGCACATATAAGGCCTGAGTTACATAATAAATAATAGTTAAATACTTTAATATATATAAAACCTTCATCAAAAGTAATTTAATTACATAAAATTAATTAATATTAATTACATGTTACTTATTCTCTATGAATATATATATACTTATTCTATATGCATACACATGTATAATAGATATTCAAACTTGAAAAGTAAAATCACAAATATCCCTTCCATTTTATATGTAACTAAATGAATGTTATTCTAATAAGTAATCTTACTTAATTTATAATATGAAACCAGCATTTCTAAGTAATTAAGTACAAGATGGGCCTCGTTAGAAAATATCTAGTTAAATAATTTTTAATAAAATTTTAAAATAAATAATAACATATTCTTTAAAAAGTTATATATATATATATATATAGACCGTTTATAAATAAATATTGTATTATGATAATAAAGAAAAAATTAATCCACAAACATTAGGGCAAAAGCAAATTAAATTAAAACACAACACTAGAAGTATTATTTATCATTAATATAAATCAATAGTGAATAATTTAATATGTCATGTGATTATAATGTATATTTACATAAGAGTAAAATACTTATGCTTTTATCATTCGAGTAATATAATATATATGCTAATTATTATTATTATTAATCCATTAACAAACATGTATATTTACACTTTATTGTAAAGGTTTACATATAGATACCATTAAATATTTACATATTCATGTGTACTAACACTTGCCTATAATTACACTATGTAAAAACAAGTACCCTCTATGTGTGCATGTGTGCATGTATGTTGTGTGTTATAAACATAGAAATACACATATACATATGCAGACAAACTTGTACAGACATCTTATATTTATAGATACATACTTGTACAACTGTGAATCATAATATTCACAATAAGATATGTTGATATATTTATTAAATGACCACTAGCT
This sequence comes from Selaginella tamariscina, assembly GCA_003024785.1. Taxonomy (NCBI): domain Eukaryota; kingdom Viridiplantae; phylum Streptophyta; class Lycopodiopsida; order Selaginellales; family Selaginellaceae; genus Selaginella; species Selaginella tamariscina. The sequence continues at coordinate 25,726 of PUQB01000725.1, forward strand.
GGTACAACTACTTTATTAAATCATATAAGATTATAATGTACAAGACTTTATATACAATGTGATTTTTGTATGTAAATATTTAGAATTAATAGTAAATAATTATATGTTATTATTCTTGAAATACAGATATTATGTATGTATACATGTTTCAACAAACATATAAAACGAATGTAATGAAATACATATTTGTACAATATGTATCTTCTATAAGTAAAAATATGCATGTATGCATATGTATGTCTATCTATATGTATTAATCATGTTATATTTTTTTAGAGTTTTTAAAGTTATAATGGTTTCATTAAGTATATATGTATTTTATCTCTATATACATCACTAATCTACATTTGATACACATTATATACGTTAAATTGGTATTGTATATTGATGTACACACACAAACTCGTGTTTAAAATACATGCTCTAACTTACATTATATTTTTCAAAGCTAGAAAAACACACTCTCTCTCTCTCTCTCTCTCTCTCTCTCTATATATATATAATATATATATATATATAATACATACTTTATCAAGTATATCAAGAAAAAGTAGCTTCTAAGAGTACCCTAAAAGTTGGCAAAACACATTTGTATGTGTATTGTACATGCATGTGTACGTGCATAAGATTAAATATAGGTTAAAAATTAAAAATTAGTAGTGTATTTGTACAATGTAGATTAAAAATTAAAATTAGTAATAAATGGTAAAATTATTTTAGGGGTGTTGGGAGTCAAACCCAAATTTTGACCAAAGCTTAAATTGGAAAGATAAGATAGACCGCTACACCCACTTCACATGGCATAAATACTTTTAACAATTAGGCTCCTTTATTTACATGGAATAAAAAAGGTAAAAAGAATTGAATAAAATACAAACATGTGATTCATATATCAAAATTTTAAAATATATTGTATGATTTTGTTTATTTTTTAAAATATATTGTATGATTTTTTTAATTTAAAAAAATGAGCTTTATTATATTTCAAATTCTAATTTTAGTTGTAATTAAAAATTCTTTTTACACTCTTCTTTACATTAAAACTAGACTTTGACTTGAGCACATGTAAGGCTTAAGTTACATAATAACAATATTTCAAACTTTAATATTATTATATAAAACCTTCACCAAGAATTAAATTAATTACATAGTATTAATTACATGTTTTCATCTATGCTCTATGAATATATTAATTATTATTAATAAACATAATTCATTAACTAATTAATTAATAGCTATTATGAATAGTAAGAAACTTTTTCAAATATTAATTTATATGTATTCTTGTGTCTGCATACTCATGTAAGATAGATAGTCAAACTTAAAAGGAAAATAAAAAGATGATGTCGTGCACAAGATAAGATATATTAATAAGTAATTTTACTTCATTTATATATTTAACATTCATTAATGATCAATGTTTAAAAAATATGAAACAACTCTAAAGTTATAAATTAAAAAACGTGAAATTTAAAGAAAGACTAAAAGCCAACTTGAGAATAGTGTGTGTGGCAAAAACACATTTCATATGTGTATTTGTACAAGCATGTGTGCGTGTGCAAGTGTGCACGATTGTATGTGCTAAGGTTATCAAACTGGGGGTGCCGGGATTTGAACCGGATTTACTTATTTAGGAATTAGAAAAGGTTAAAATATATTATTTGGGGGTGGCGGGAGTCGAACCCGGAATTCCAGCTAAGCTAGCTGGCTAAACTTCAAAAAAGAGGACAAACCACTACACCCCCTTCACATCACATGATAAAATATTTTAACAA
>PUQB01000725.1:32500-112343 GCA_003024785.1 Selaginella tamariscina
TACTATTGTGTGTGCCAGGAATCCGGCAACTAGAGCCCTTTGTACCGAAGATGTTCCAGAGGCTAGAGCTTGTCGTGAAGAAGAAGAAGGGAAGACAACATAAACAAGTTTTAACGGAGCAGTTAACTGTTACTAAGCCAAAAGCTTTAACAAAGCAAGGCTTAACGGAGCAGCTAAGTGATAACACAACGGATCACTCAACAGATAGTAGGGTACAAGATAAAGCTTTAACGGAGGAGTTAACGGACAAGACGGAGAAGTTAACGGACTCCGTTCGAACGCTTGAGAGAAAAGAAGAGCAGCAATGAGGCGTCAAGAGAGGGAGGAGCGTTTGAAGGATCCTGAACTGGTGAGTTTAATTAATATGTGGTTTAGTTAAAGCTGAAGATGTTTCTTACTTAAACAGGATATTCTCCTGTGCGTCAGGAGGTTGTTCTATTTGCCAAAGAGGAGAAGACGGAGACGGAGAAGAGGTGACAAGCCTAAGCGATCTACAGAACAAACTACAAAACCAGGTGTGTGTGTGTGTGTGTGTGTGACGTATATACATATACAGTATATTTAGAGAGAGAGGGCTTATATATTATGTATATATGGAAAGTCACATGGTTCACATATATGTAGATGGATATGTATTAAAACTTCCCAGTTTTTGCTTACATATTGATAAACTGGGGATGAAGGGTAAATACCTATATAGATATATACATGTGCATGTGTGTGTGTGTGTAGAGAGAGCCATTATGCACTTATACGTATATATGTGTATATGATGTTTATTTCAGGTGATCAGCACAACTGCTATACACTCCAATTAACTGTTCCTAATTTGTTATAGAAATATTTGTATGACATTTATGAATATAACTTCTTTTTACTGATTCCAAGAATATACGTCATGCGAAAAATAGAATATGCTAAGAAGATGCCCGGCTTTAATTAGTTTAAGTTTTTCTTTATATTTATTACTTGTCCTCAACAATTGGGTTGGATAGGGATTTCATGGGACTTACGAGGTAGAGCGTAGGGGAATCGAGGTAAGAGAGAGGGAGAGGGAGAGAGAGAGAGAGGGAGAGGGAGAGAGGGAGAGGGAGGGAGGGAGAGACATTTGGCTTGATGGGTATGTGGGAAACAGGTATGGGTTCAGGGAAGAAGATGGCTATGGTGCGTGTGGAGAATGTGGAGACGACAAGTGTGTGTGATGGGGTAAAGAGGAGGACTAGACCCAGGAAGCATGTGGATTATGTACAGGATTGGTACTTTGTTGAGTATCTCAAGCATCTGGAGCGCGAGGATGAATTGAGGGCTTACCCTAGGCATCCCATTAATCCCGCCCAATCCAAGGTATATACAAACAATATACAATGATAAGTGCGTATATATGCATACACACACACACACACACACACACACACACATTCATACAATCTTAAGGTAGTAAACAGATATACACTGTGTATGTATTGATCATGAACTACACGCTCACATGTTACAGGTATATGAACAAGCCAACAACAGTACAGAGGATATAAAAGTCGATGCAGCACAGGTACATATATATATAAATACTTGCCCAAAATGACATAATATATATATAACACTTTCTGCAGTGTTACTATACACGTACATATATAAATACACTTAAGTACACACGCACTTTCGCCCACGCACACACTAACACTAGTCAAGGAACAGTTCCATTTACAGAAGTACGGAAAACCTGTGGAGACTACAACACCAGATACAAAGCAACAAGAAAACTTCAAGGTAATAGTTTAAATGTATATGCTAGTTCTGTGTGTGTGTTTGTGTGCTACTCAAATAGGAAACTTGTAGAAGGCCATAGGCATATAGCATATACACGTGGATTTTACAGGAGGGTGATGAAACAGCTGTGAAGAGGGGAAGGGGGAGACCGAGAAAATCTCCAGAAGAACAAAACAGTACTAAAAACCTGAGGACGACAGGTGGAAACTGGTTTGATCAGAGTAATCCTGAGCAGTGCCTGAGTACAGATGGACGAAGCTGGAGGTGTTGTAACGAGAGAATCCCAGGTCAGAAGTATTGCAGCCGACACCTGCATCGCACAAGGAAGAAGCCTAAGAACAACATACTGAAGGGGGTATCACCATTGTCACCTCCTGTTGATCTCGAACATCTCACCTCTAGCCAGGTTCTCTTTCTCTCCTCTCCCTCTCCCTCCCTCTCTCTCTCTCACACTTGTTTTCTAACATGGACAACAGTTGGCTTTGGATCAAATCCATGATATCTCACCACCCTTGGCTTTGGAAGAAGCCGATGTAACTCCGAACAATCTACTACAGATTACTCAAGCTGCTGACCATATTAATCTCAGGTAACGAGATATACACAAGTATGGATGCTCTATACAGGCTTACGTAGTATATAACTTATGTACTATAGGTATGCACAAGTATGCTCCATAATACACAAAGTATAGCTTAGATATTATATGACTTACGTACATGCACAGATATCTGTATTTAGGATGAGCATCCCTCCTTTTGTGTGTGTGTGTGTGAGAGAGAGAGAGAGTTTTCCTGCATATGTGATGGTAGTATTGTATTCAAGAGAATGACCAAACTGCTTGCGTCTATATGTAACATGTATATAGATATAATGTGTGTGCGAGAGAGAGAGAGAGACGGTATCTAGTGTGCCTGCTAAGACAGTTGTTGATATATTCTAATGGATATGTATGTGTGTACAAATTTAGGAAATTGGAGTAGAGATGAAGCAAGAGAGTAACGAGATGGATCTGAAGCGTGAGATTGAGAGGCTGTTAGAGAACGAGAAGAAGATGAAGCTAGACATGGAAAGGCTGCACGGCGAGAAAATGCATTTGGAAGCAAGAAACAGGGAAGGTGTGGAGCTCATTGTCTCGGTAAGGGACGCCTACATTCGGCTGAAGAAGCAGTACAAGGCCCTCAAAGAGCCTATTTAACTTGTGTAACACCAGGCCAGGTTTGTATGTACGGTATCTCTATGTACTTATCATTTATGAAGCATGTTGATTATTTACTCTAAACACTATTCTTTGCACTTGTGGTTAACGACGTGCGTGTGCGTGTGCGTGCAAGTACATGGAGAGTTTACAAAATATTAAATAAACAGCTGTGACCACTATTTTCATGTGCGTAGAAAGCATCACGTGTGAACAGGGAAGCATATTCACTTGAAGACACTTGTCGTTAGATGAAAGCGACTGCGAGATCTGAGGGGATCCAACGGCTAGCATCTTTGCCAGGAGTGCTTATCACAAAGTCTGAGGTTTCCACTGGTGAACTACATGGAGAAATTATCTGCACTCGATGTGTGCATTGGGAGGGCGCAAGCGAGAGAACGTTATTTTCACTTGTTTACTTATCGAGGTGGGCTTCTCGGCAGCAATTGTGTTTCCTGTCACTCTAGGAGGGTCTCACGTCCGTACGTAGCACTATTTACTCCGTACCATGCATCAAGCTCCAAGCTGCTTTCCAGGTTTACTGCATTCGCTACCGCGGTAAGTCTTGGTTTAGACTATATAGATATATTCCCTCTCGATTTTCATTCCAGGATGAAGCTGCTGAAGAACTGCCTGTTCAAGCTCCAGGTAGGCTTAAGTTTCCACAGAGACAGAGAGAGAGAGGATATTAACCGTGAAGTTGTTTTCCGAGTAGATGTCCCCCTGATTGCTACTAAATTCATGCTGGAGAGGAAATGTGAGTTTGGCGAGGCATTTCTGGTTTCTGGGGAAGATTCTTTGTTGGGAGCATGGGATCCGAGTTCTGCTGTTCCCATGGAGTGGTCCGAAGGTCATATCTGGACATGCCAAGTTGTAAGTATGCATGTGTGTGTGTGTGTGTCTGTGTGTGTGTGTGTGAGAGAGAGAGAGAGAGAGCGTTAAGATGTATGGTTTCTACAACAGGACTTACCTGTCGGGAAGCATTATGAATACAAGTTTCTTCTGACAAGTAAGGAAGATGAACCGCAGTGGCAACCTGGTCCAAACAGAAGCTTTGACACGAGCAGCTCGTCTTCACCATTGATTGTCTCGGAGAGTTGGTACTACGCAGAAGAGGTTTCTTCGGATGAATCTCAAACAGAGGAAGCCCTTGGAACTGAGCATCATGCTGCCGAAGAGGAGGTGCCAGATGGTACAAGTGCCGGTGAACTCGTTAGTTCAACTGTTAAAAGTATAAAAGATGCATTCGTGGGAGCTGTTAAAGAAGAGGATGAGGAGGAGCTCGAAAGCTCAGCAGTGTCTATGGAAGGGAAGGACGATATTAGTCGCTTAAACGAGGATAAGGAAGGGAAGGACTTAAAGGAGGACAAGGAGCATACAACAGAAGATTCAAAGGGTTTCAGGAGCTTCAAATTTGAGGACCAGGCTGCTACAGACCTCAACAATGGCCAGCCAGTGACCAAGTCGGACACTCCTGAGCTTCCTTTTCTTGAAACAGTCTTTACTTCTACGGTTCTTGGTGGTGAGGATGAGGCCTCTAATCAGTCATTATGAGGTAAATATTTTCATATACTTAAGTATTCGAAGATATATATGTGCGTGCGTGCGTGCGTGCGTGCGTGTGTGTGTGTGACATATGCACTACGAACACGTTCTGCAGGGTCAAGCTTGCTTACGATATGTAGGCTCCGAAAAGAGCGTCCTTTTGGCCTTATCTATTTTAATAATGTTATGATATTTAATACTTTCATTACAATCGTCATATATTCATATACAAATTTTTTTAAAGAATATAAATATATACTATACATATGTTAGATATTTTTTCTAGGATCAAAGAATATTTAAGTTAGTATGATATATTAATATATATACACACACACACATGCATATGTATATAAAAGAACACACACGAAGATGCTGAATGAAGAGGATATACTGTGTATAATTCATGACAAATTATATATATCTTAGGCTAGTGTTTTTAAATTTATAAAAGAGAAATATTAAAAATAAAGAGACTAAAATAAATACATTCTTAAAGATGATAAAATGTCTAACATTTATTATATAAATTAATATACATTATTATGATAATATTTGCATTGTAAGTAATAAGTAAAACTATTAAAAACTATAATAAATATAAAAGATTTATGAAGAACGCTACACACACATATATAAATCATATTTTAATACGTAATAATAATATATAGTATGATTTACGCACATTCTAAGTATATTATTTCTTTAGAGTAACGAATATGCTTCTGAAATAAGAATATATTCTAGGTTTAATGGTTTAAGACAGGGATAAGAATTTAGGTTGTCAATGGCTTTCGCCGTTGCGGGAGGAGCACAATGCTGTACCGCCGCTGTGGATTCATCGCCTGCATTGAATCGATCTTTTCCTCCTCTTAAGAACAAGGTCTCTTTTCGAATTCAATGGTGCATTCCCAGTCTGATCCGATGGCGCCGCAGCAATGCATCCGTTCAATCTATTGTGCACAGAATTCCCCTAAATCAGAGGTTAGATACAATTACTTAACACCAATTACGATGTTTTGATATTTGTGAAAGAGGATCATGGTTAGAGTTAGTCTGAACTTCCAAGTTACAATTTTATATATAACATATAGTTATATACATTGGTTTTATATAACCTTGTATATACAATATATAGTTATATACATAATGTATTATGGTTTTATATAACCATGTATATACAATATATAGTTATATACATAAATTAGTATTATGGTTTTTGGTGTGATATGAAGAGTGTGTGTGTGATTACAAATATATACTATACCTCTTATAACGATTACATCATATAACCCCATGTAAGACACAGTATATCTATGTATATATAGTTTTATATGTCGCTCTATTTTCCCTGGAATATTTGGGAGAATTAAATGCATGTCGAGTATTAATTTATTTCCAGGAAGGACTAGAGCAAACATACGTAATGGTTAAACCAGATGGAGTTCAACGTGGTTTGGTAAACACACGACACTACATACACATCAGTCGTAGTTTACTCGTGTTTTTTATATGCCAGGTTGGTGAAGTGATCTCTCGCTTTGAGAGAAAAGGCTTCAAGCTTAAGGGGTTGAAGATGTTTCAGTGTCCTGGGGATTTAGCTAAGGTACGCATACAAGATAATGCGTTTATACTTTAAGCATAGAAGATAATGCATTTATATATTTTAATATCTCTCTCTTCATTTTGCAGAAACATTACGAGGAACTGAAGGAGAAGCCCTTTTATGACAAATTGGTCAAGTATATTACTTCCGGTCCAGTTGTTTGCATGGTAAGCTCTATAGTTATTCAAGGAGTTAAAGTTTGATGTTTAACTTCGTAGGCTTGGGAAGGTCCAGGCGTGGTTGCTTCTGCAAGAAAATTAATTGGAGCTACCAATCCGCTTGTGGCTGAACCAGGAACAATTCGGGGTGACTTCGGTATCGCTGTTGGAAGGTAAATATTCATGTGTGTGTGTGTGTGTGTGTGTGTGTGTGTGTGTGATATATATATATATATATATAGATAGATAGATAGATAGATAGATAGATAGATAGATGATAGAGAGAGAGAGAGAGAGAGAGAGAGAGAGAGAGAGAGAGAGAGAGAGAGTAGTAGTACATGACACATCTTTTGTTAGGAATGTTATACACGGCAGTGATAGTCCGGACAATGGAAAACGGGAAATAGGTAACAATTTTGTATTATATGTTTAAGCGAGGGCTAATGCAATTTATAAACAGGTCTTTGGTTTGGTGAAGGCGAGTTGTATGGATGGCACCAGGAATTAACACCATGGCTCCTTGAATAGAGACGCCTTTGACAACCATTTGTTTTCTTCACACAATAAATCGAGTCTATCTCACAAGTACGTAGATTATAATATGAAAGTATATATATACAGCATATTCAGCTTGTCTTTTGGAATATACTTAGTTATACTGTAGTTATCTTATATTATCTAAACTTTTATATTTATCATGGTTATCTTATACTATCCAACTGCACATCTTGCATATGGTATATCTGAAGTCCAACTTGGACGGAGATAGTTTAATTTATATATACAATAAAATTAGTTATTATTTTTTATATGCATATAACATCACATATGTAATACCAAAAGCGAAACATTGTATAAAAAGAATATTTAATATGTGTTCCAGATGGAAATTTATCATTAAATTTCTCATTTCATATTTGATGGTGTATACATATCTACCAAATATAAAGAAGTTTAATGTACATAATACAGGCAGTTTAAATATATATACGAATGTGTATTAAAAGAATAAATGCATGGTCTGTAATAAACTCAACATATGCATATATACATACCTTATATAGAAAAAATGTTAAGACCATGGTTTAAAACTTAATAAGTGGAGTTTCAAAATAGATGCTTTTTTTTATATTTTACTTAAACATGTAATTAATAAATATTATATTTTAATTAAAGTTTTTAATTATATTAAGTTGTTACACACGGATTGATATACAAGTATATGTACCCTTGTATGTATATATGCATATGTTGAGATTAGAAGTACACATGTTTGTATATATGTGTGTGTGTGCGCGCATTAACCTCTGTTGTGTTTTTTATAGTTCTCTATTGCTTGAACTCCATTCCATACATGTCTCGTGAAGTATGAACACACAAGCACGCACGCACGCACACAGCTTATGAGTGGTCTATAATTTAAGAATAAAAAGATCTACAACAACATATTATATATTATTAGTATATATTCAATACCCATAGCGAGTCATAATCCATAACTAAATATGATTAATAAATAAATAATTTATAATCTAAGAATAAAAAAATCAACAACAACATACTATATATTATTTAGTATATATTTAATATGCATATGAATTTAGCAAGTCATAATCCATAAATAAATATTTTATAATGCACACACAAAGACGAATACGGAGTGTAATTTTATATGATAAAGGCACTCGTGTAGATCTATATGATAAATTTTAATTTTAAAATGTGAAGTTTATAATATGTTTATATAATGTAAAGTGATATTTAAATTAAATTATGTAATATATAATTCATAAATAGAAAGATAAACAGATCTAAAATAAAGGTAAAGATTTTTTTTATAGAGTATATAATTTAAATGTTTTAATACATTATTTAAAGCTCTTATTATATATATATTTGATTTCTATATATTTAACATAAAATTTAAATATAAGCCATCCATATTCAATTTAAAAATAAAATAAAATGAATTAAATAAACAAATGTTAATAAATACAAAAAATTTCAAATATTATATATTGTATTTAATTACTTTTGCTAAAAAGTTAAATAACATGAATTATAAATTAATTATTAATGCTTATTTATTCTTTGAAACACTTTAAATTTTAAAGATATTTAAAGATATTTATGTTTTATTTTCTTTATAAATAGTTTAAATAAGCATCAAAATATATATACATATACTTTATATAATTCATTCTGGACTTAATTAATGAATTTTTAATAATTAAAATAGTAAATCTTAAAATTTTTAAATGAAATTATTTTGGGAATGTAAATTCCAATACATACCTAAAGAATATTTAAATAAAGTAAATTGTTATTGTTAACTACTTAATTATTAAAATTTAATAGCTGATTTTATAGAAAATATTAAAGAGTAAAATATATTTACTTAAAAATTGATTAAAATGTATTTATAATTTTAAAAGAAAATAATTATCAAAAAGTAAATTTTTAAAAATACCATTAATTTTTTCTCAAACTATAAACCTTAGGCATTATATGGTGAAGATTAATTAATAATTAATATTCATCATTAGTCAATAATATATTAGGGTTTAATTTTTTCATATGAATAAACATTTTGCTTTATATTGTGGCGTTAATAGAATTTAATTTTTAAAAGACATTTAAAATGTTTATTCTAAATTGAATATATAACTTATTATAGATTTGTAAGTCTATTTTTTTTCAACATACATTTTTTTTAAAGTAACATTGTTTTTTCTAAATTGATAATTAACATTGTTAACTTAATAAATTTAAATTATTTTATTTTGACTCTTGAATATATTAAAATCGTTAAGTAGGTAATCTTTTTTATTAGTTTAATATATATTTTTCCTTTTAAGATTAAATTTTTCAAATTTGTGTTGTTATTATCGTTTTTTAATTTTGCACTTTCAAAGGTAATTATTTATTTAATATTTTAATTTATTAAAATTTAATAAAAATGTTGTTAAAATTTGTTAATCTCTATAAAAGTCAAATTTAAATGTTTGGTTTTGAAAGAATTTTGCTAAAAATTTATAATCTTGAAAGTACATTTTTTTTTTGAAATTTTAGTGTTTTTCTATTTAAAATTTATAAAGATATCTCCATTTGTAATTCATATCATGAAATTAAAAAAAAAAAATCCATGTTTACAAGTGTCTCTCTCTCTCTCTCTCTCTCTCTCTCTCTCTCTCTCTCTATATATATATATATATATATATATATAAAAGACATATATGCATGTAAATTAGTATGTGTGTGTATTGACATATATATGATATTAAGTAGAAAGATTCACGTTATACTTATATTTTACATGTAATATAAAGAAATAATTATATATGGGTATATCAAATTTATTTTTAATTTTGCATATATAATAAAATGTAATATACATTTATATACATTATACAATGACACACTGTACTCCATAATACATACACATATTGAAATTAAGAGTGATTACCTTAATTTATATTAAAATAGAACTTAAAAGTAAAATAAATAATTACTATAATATTGTTTAAGATGTTTTATGTCAAAATATAGTAATATTAATAATGTTAAAAGAAGAATATTAATATGATATGCATAAACTTTTATTTATAAGTAAATAATGAACATGTTCTAAGTGTATAAAGAGACAAATGATTATTTATATTATATAAATTGAGAGCAATATAAAATGAATCATATATTATTAAAATGTTCAATTTATATAATAAGTTTCTAAGTTCCCTAGAATGACCATCCCTGAACCCTAAAGGATAACTCAAATAGACTTTAGGATCCTGTCCTAATAGACCTAGACAAGCTCATGCTCTAACCCCACAAAGGAGATGTGTCTCACACATATCCCCGTGACAAAGCCAAGGTATCGTCACTTACCCCTTGAGGAATCACCCTCATTTGGGAGTACAACCCCTTTAGGGCGACAAGGGTACCCTGAACCAGGACTAACCCCTAAGGGTTTGAGTGGCCAATCATACCCTAGACCTAGGCTAATACTTAGTGAGGACACGAGTGTGCGCTGTAGGCGAACACGAGTGTTCTGCTAAGTAACTTTTAAGGCTAGGTTTGGATAACCCTAAGTACATGACCTTGCAAGTGTTTACGAAAAGGCCATGTAACAAGCTTAGGTTGTTCAACCCCTGAATTCCAAAGAGAACACCCCTAGCCAAGTATGTCAAAGCTCACCTAGTTACGAGACCTAACCTCCCTTTAGCGAATGCTCAAGGTTTAACACCCTAGTGCAAACACAAGCATTTTGTTTACTAAAGTATCCAACCCCTTAGCAACAAACCCATGACACAACCCAAAAGGGCATGCCTCAGGCATTGTATCGTGTGACGTTTAGCCCAGTGTCACATTCATGTGACACTGCCTTCCACGATGTGGGCTATCATGCCATAGCCCTTAGATTCGAGAGTTGCACCAAGTGCCACAACATGGCTCCTAAATGCCAATTTTAGAAGCCCTCAGTGAACCCTCAGGAACTAGTTAACATGAACTTGTCAAACAAGATCCCACGCCCACGTTGGACAAGGACACAGACATGCCTTGCTTGGCAGTGAGTGCTTACACCTAGCTTAATGTGGAGGAGGAGGCTAGAGACAAGCCTCTACCTCTACCCTTAGAACATGCAATCCGACAAGACCTCACAGACATGGATTGTCAATGTTAAGGGTAAGCACCCTGAAGGTGGGACGTACCCCTGTCATTTGGAAGTTAAGGCAGCACAACATAGGGTTGTGCCTTGACGACACAAGTTAGAGCTTGCACCGGGAGAAGAGTAACGAGCTCAGTCATGAACCCAGGAACCCTCACTCCTACATACTCTACCTTATTTATGTGACAGAGCCCCCCCCCCCTCTTTTCCTGAATGTGTAAGTGGGCTGGTACGAAATTAGCTAGCCCCTTATTAAGTTAATGAGAGAGTGTTTAACTTAGCCTAACTCTAACCCTAAAACCCTACCCTAGGGTGGGGGTTTTTAGGGAGTGGGTTAGGTCAACCCTAGGGGTTTCCTAACCCTACTAAACATGCCGAACTCATTACATTAACCAATTAGCCTAACTGGGACGTCAAAATTGGGGATGGGTTTTTAGAAGGTAAGTTCTAGCTTCGCTTAGAGTTTTTAAATACCTAATGACACAGCTAGGCCATCACTAAATACCCAAGTGCACTAAACAGGCTGTTTCCTACTACATCTAGGGTCAATCAACATAGTACAGTAGGTAACGATAATCAATGTCCAAAATAAAGGGTTTACTATGATTCTTGCTACCTTGCCATCCTTACTATCTACATCATCACCATGTTTGCTTAGGGTGTTTTAACTTTTGCATATTATTTTTTAGTGTAATCCACATTCATTTACTTGGCTATAAGCATACCCAAGAGTTCAAAGTGGGCCAACTGAGCTTATGAGGACAAAGAGACACCTTTTGGATTGCATTGCATGCAAAGGAAGTTAAGGCACCCTTTAAACTAAGAATAACAACTCTGTCATGGCAAGCTCATGTTTGACCCCAATTCTTGTCCATTCTAATCTTGGCTTGAGCATGTACAAAGTTTGTTTATGTTGGTCATATTCTCATTAGGTAAACTTTAGATTTGAGAGGTAACATGCACTTTCCATTCACTAGGTATGACTTAGCCAAGGAATCAAATGGTTTAGACCTGTGCATCACAGTCACCGTCAATTTGGCATGTGGGTTCACTAATATCACCATGCTCTTTCGTAATAATAGTTGGCCACTAGATTCAGATTGAAAACTCCACTGTGAGTAATAGTGCTAGTTTATTTTTATTCTTTGTCATTTTTTTCTGAACAAATGAAATCATAAACAACAGGACACATGCACTTGGAACAATGGAGAAGGTAACATCAGTGCTGATTCGATGGAATATAGCAAACATATAATCCCCGAGGCACAACGGCTATGCCATGGGTCTGAGATGGAGGTTTGACATACCATAGGATTTAGAGGAGGTTTCTTAGACTATAGGAGGTCCTCAAGAGGACCAAGAGGTCGAAGAGATCGCAAGAGGTCACCATAGGAGGTTTGCAAGAGGTTCACCAGAAGGTTTGCGATACATTAGCAGGAGGTTTGCAGGAGATTAAAGGTCCGTGGAAGGACCACATGAGACCATGCCCGTTGGATGTCCAAGAGACACCGGCCAATTTATTTTTTTTAAAAACAACGTCCCGCAGTAATGTGTATAGTTGCTTTTATCTAATCTTAAATTTTATTTTAAAATGTTAATCATAAATTTTCTAATATATAATAATGTCTTATTTTAAACTATGCCTTATTTAAATAATATGAATAACATAAAGATATTTTTTATACGAATACATCTATATATGTGATTACTATACAATTTTAACTAAGCTGATCAAATGCAAATGGAGAGTAAGGAAATGTTGTCTTTTATTTTTTATATACATTTAGACTCTTAAATACCGACAGACGTATATACATAAATGAATGCGTGTATTATATTCTTTATATTATCTATGAATATAATATGTCCATAGTTCTAATTAAAATAAAAAACCATGAATTTTCTGTAAGTTGAACCACTGTTGCGTGTTACCCGAATTTAAGTGGTATTGTAAAAAATAAACCGTAAAATATATTAATAATAGTTTATTTTTAAGATACTGTGATTAGGGATTTCACGAATATTCTATTCGCATAAATTTGGCGAAGAAAACGAGTCTGACGTGGCGACTGATGGCCGTGCGTTGAGCGAAGAGCAGTGATGCTGGAGAAGATTGGATTGCCGCCGAAGCCGGCAGGGCGAGGAAGAACATGGGTGATCGATGCGTCTCATTGTCAGCAGTGCGCCTCGGTCTTCTCCTTCTTCAATCGTAAGGTACGTTCTTCAATCCACTGAAAATCCATGAAAAATCTGAAATCTCCTTTTCTGATTCGTTTTCGGTGGATCGCAGCTGCTAGATCTTGTATTGCGCTACTCGTCTCTCTCCTAGGGTCATAATCCATTCGTAAAAATCGCTTTTTTCTGATAGTATTCATGAGCGCATAGTGTTTCTAGGCATAATCCATCGAAATCCCCTTCTAATCGTTAGACGAGCCTGAACAATATCTAAATTCATTTATTAGCGATTCTTAAACTTGTGTGTGTGACAATGTAGTGTTTAAAGTCTCTGAAACTCTATTAATAAACTCGACTAATAATATTATTGAACGATGCATATATCGGCAATATATGTATACATACGATATATATATGAATAATAAAACATGTATGTTCATGCAGAGGCGTATAGGCGAAATGTTGTTGTTCAACAAACTCTTTCATGTTTGTTCAGGATAATAAACACCATATATAGTAGACCTAGATCTTATTCGTAAATATTTTATATATCATTATATGTATGTATATACAGATATATACTTATTTTAAAACACATTTTGTTCTATATATATAAGATGCATATATGTGAAGCATGTAATTATGTTCAACGTGGAGTGCTGGTGGACAAACATATATACATATATACATATATATGAGCAACCTGATAAAGTAAATTATGAGCAGCATCATTGTCGAAGATGTGGGGCTTTTCTGTGGCAACTGTGTGCAATGGAGAATGTATCTTCGTGGGCAAGGGGATGCTCCTGTTCGCATTTGCGAGCCATGCAAAAAGCTAGAAGAAGCAGCTCGCTTCGAAGCACGTCACGGACGCAAGAAATCTGGTACTATATTGTAGCTGTGTTGCATTTATCTATATGCGTGTATAGCTATGTGTTTATATGTTATTGGAGTGAATCGATAAGTACATGATTTACTGAACAGTTTTAAACGTTTGAAAGAGTTTGTCGAATGACAAGATTTTATTATATCTGTTCCTTCAGCAGAGTATGAACATACATCTAGTATATGAATGCTCGATATAAGTTTTTATGTAGGAATTGTTAATGTTTTGTGCAATGCAGATGAGAGTCGCAATGAAGCTGACGATATATTGCTCAAAACATTATTAAACGATGAGGGTCCATCTTCATCAAACAGCATTGCACCGGACCCTGTTACTCCTGAATCCTTAAGACAACATGCACAAGAGATGAAGGCCAAATGGATCACACTGAAAAAGGAGGGAAGAATGAAGATGCATTGAAAGCCTTCAAGCGTTCAAAGGAGCTCGAGCGTCAAGCTGATGCGTTAGTACTCGCTCTTCGTAAAGCTTCAAGGTCCCCCAAAGACACAGTAAGTGTAATACTGGCATAGCATGTGTGTGTTGTGTGTTGCGTGTGTGCGTGCACTGGTGTGACATGCGTTTATGTTATACATTTCATGGCAGTAGGAAATAGCGGGATGTGGTACGTTATTAATACATTAAATACATAAAGGAATGTGCATAATTTTTTTCCATGGGCGGGGGGAGATTCTAACACTGCTTACAGGGAACAACCAAAAAGCAGCCAGAAAGAACAGAGGTTACAGAATCAAAGGCCAAGGAGACAGTGGATGAAAGCAAGACTTGATGAAGGAGTTGAAAGAGCTGGGCTGGTCTGAAGCAGACGAAGTTAAGCAATCTTCTGATGCAGATATATTAAACGAAGGCTCTACAAAGAGTAAGAAAGCAACTGAGGAGTTGCAACAACAAATTCTGGGCCACAAAAGAAAAGCATTAGCTCTGAAGCGCGATGGAGACCTGTCAAGGGTAAGCATAAACACTAAATATATGCGTGTGTGTATGTGTAGATGTGTATCTATGTATGCATGTATGTATGTATAGATATAGATAGATAGAGAGAGAGAGAGAGAGAGAGATGAGAGAGAGAGAGAGAGAGAGAGAGAGAGAGAGAGAGAGAGAGAGAGACATCTACAAGAATAAGTGTAACTTCTTGATATATAGAATTTATGTTTCACACGAGCTTTCCTTTAGGCAAAGGAAGAGTTGAAGAAGGCAAAGACCCTTGAGAAACGGCTAGAAGATATGCAGATGCTTGGTGAGGATTTTGAGGACGAGGAGGTACGTTTTGTACATGTGCGTGCGTTCGTACATGCGTGCGTGTTTGTGTTATTGACAGTAAGCTTATGTTTCTTAATATTATATAGACTTTTTATTTGTAACGAATGGTTTCTTTACTCTATCTCTCTCTCTCTCTGTGCAAATTTATCTTAATTTTTGGAGCATATTTTCCTATAGGAGGATGGTGATGAGCTTACCGCGATTTTAAGAGCATTAGAGAAAGAGGTCGACAGAAAGGAAGTTCACGAGGTGAAATATTCCGGTAACAGTAATCTAACTCTTCCCATGGTTAATGACGAAGATGAAACTTATATGGACGTTGATGATGTGGATTTAACTGATCCTGAGATGATTAAGACGCTCAAGGACATGGGTGGTCAGAAGATGAGCATATTCCAATGGATAGAGATGAGATACAGAAGAATATTTTAGCTCATAAGCACCAGGCTTTAGCTTTTAAGCGTGCTGGAAAGCTGGCGGAGCTCGGAAGGAGCTGAACGAGGCGAAGGCTTTGGAAAAATTGCTTGAAGAGGTAAGAGTCGTATACTTAGTTGTATTATTCACGTATTGTTTAATATACTTAATCCATATACCATGCGTAATGCATATGATATATGTTTTTGATATATACTAATCATTATAAGAATGTAATATTGTTGGTCAGGTAAATGAGCAGGATGATGTGACGGATCAAGATCCGGAGATTTTAGCAGCATTGCGTGGTAAACTTTCCATTTTAATTTATTCTATTTACGTGCAGTTATATGTCGTCTAATATGTCTACGTGAAGCTACGTGTATGTTTATTTGTGTCTGTGCATATACGACTGTGTCCATATTCATGTGTCAAACGATTTAGTTGTGATTAATAGCTAATTCAAGTGTTTGGCAGGTTCGCACGGACATGAACTTGTGGAAGATGAAACCGCGTATAAGTAACGTTTATTTACATTTATACTTCTTATATATATAACTTGTAAACAAGGAAGTGTACATCTGTGACGGTGTGTTTGTTGTTTATAAATTTACAAATGCATATATACACACGCTATGGTATGTAATATATACATATACACGTTACATAAATTTGTTACAGGAAGCCGGCTTCTTTTGACGGTGATGAAGATGTTACGAAGCATATCCGAGATTTTAGCAAGGATCCTGAGCTTGCTACGATCTTCAAAGGCTTTAATTTTGATCACAATATAGATGAAGATGTGGTTTCAGTTCCTAGCAAGGATTCAAAGCCTCCAAAGGCTTCGATACCACCGAGAAAAGTTACACAGTATACTGTAATATGTATCAGATAACACGTACCACTGCAGATCTATACTGAGCTACTCTATAAGCAATAGCTCTCTCTGTCTCTCTCTGACACACGCACACAACACAAAAATATTGACCAATTAACTGTGCAGGAATTGCCCCAAAGGAGCAAGCTTGAGATACAGAAGGATCTTCTGGCTAAGAAGAGGCAGGCCTTGGCTTTGAGAAGGGAGGGAAAAAACTGCTGAAGCTGATAGACTACTCGAAGAATCTCGTGTCTGGTACTAATAGTAATAAAATTATATATGAACACACACACAACACATTTTAAATCATTCTGATATATTTGTGTGTGTGTGTGTGTGTGTGAGAGAGAGAGAGAGAGAGAGAGGTGTGTAGATGATTATTTAATATATTGGATGTTTTGCACGTTGTGTTACTTTTTAACAGGAAAGCCAGCTCAAAGCGTTTGAGACTGTGCATGTTCAACAAGCTTCTGAAGCTCCTGAAGAAGACGAAGACGGTGAGAGCGATGAAGTTACTGAAGACGATATGAACGATCCGGTCATGTTGGCTGCCCTCAAAGATGGGCTTCACAGAGGACCGGCATACCATACAGATACCCGACCGTACCGTGCAACACCATGCCGTACAAGAACCAGCTCAACCTATTGTACCCGCACATATACAGGATCATACCGTAACAGAAGAGATGGATGAGAATCGATCTAGGGTAACAAGAAGATCGGAGATTCAGCAAGAAATACTGGAGCACAAGAGGAAGGCCTTGGCGTGTAAGCGGTAAGCTTTCTGTTGCATACACACGTGCCTACTTAGTGTGTGTATCTATATCTATATCTATATCTATATATATATATATATATATATAGATAGATAGATAGATAGATAGATAGATAGATAGACACATACACACACTCGTTCTATTTAAACAGATATCTAAAACTCCATCTGTATAAAGGAATGATTGACAACATGTGTATGTATGTTATGGATCTAACAGAAAGTATAGGATATAAGTATACAGAAATGCATCTCCTGATATCTAGACATAAGTTTGTAGTGTATAAGTGTCCTTGAAAAACATTGCACACGCGCAACAGAGTTTCAGACACATAATGTAATATGCAGACATATAAGCATTACTGATGACTTTGATAATAGGAATGGGGATTTAGTTTCGGCAAAAGAAGAACTGAAGAAGGCGAAACTTTTGGAAAAAGCAGTTGCAAGATGAAGAACCAAGTGACATTCCACAAGCAACTCCCAGCAAGTCCCAACAGGAACAACCGATTCCTGGTAAGTCCCAACAGGAGCAATCGGTTCCCAAGGGCCCAACAGGAGCAAGCACGACCAAGGGACCGGATAAAGCTGCAACAGGAGTCACTTGCACACAAGAGGAGAGCTCTAGCGTTGAGAAGAGAGGGGAAGATCGATGAAGCAGAGAAGGAGTTTGAGATTGCAAAGTCATTTGAGAAGCAACTGGAAGAAATGGAAGGGAGTAGTAGCCAGCAAGCTTTAGTATCGAATGACGATGTTAGTGTGGAGAATGTTATGGATCCACAGCTCATGGCGGCTTTAGCTGGTATTGGTATTGGTATTGGCTTGGATAGTCAGGTGGACAAAAGTAAAGGGCAGGATTTGCAAGAAAGGGGTAAAGGGCAGGGCTTGCAAGAGAGGGGTAAAGGGCAGGGCTTGCAAGAGAGGGGTAAAGGGCAGGGCTTGCAAGAGAGGATAAGGGGGCTGAAGTTGAGGGCTGTGGAGCTGAGGAGAGGTGGGAGGCAACAGGAAGCGCTGGAGGCGCTTCGCGAGGCAAAGAAGCTAGAAAGATTATGACCATTTGTTTTGTAAAACACCGCGAAATAAATAAAGGTACATACATCAGTTTATTCTACCTTCTTAGTAAGGTAGATGTAATTAAATTCAAAATAGTTTTATTAAGCAATTATAATTACATACATCACAAATTATTAAGATGTTAAAAGTTTAATGTCGTATTAGAAATTAATTGCCTTTGATTAACTAACAACTCACATCATAATCAAAATTGCATTTCTTTTCATTTGCCCCATCGCCTCCCATTATTGTTACCATAACCATAACCACCACGCCCTCTTCCGCCGCCGTTACCAGCGCTTCTACCGCCTCTTCCCCGTTAAAACCCCCTCGTCCCCTGCAAAACATATATACATGAATATGTGTACATGTCTAGCTCTTCATATATCTTCATCAATTAACATACTACATATATATAGTCACACGAAGAATCTCCTTCCGATTGAGAAAAACAGAGTTTGGTTTGAGAGAGAAGCTCTTCTTATCTTTAATAAGCTTAATTTACCAGTTATTGTCCTTCTCCGGCTTTGGTGTAAGCTCTGGGAGCGTCTCCGCAACTGAAACGCCAAAATTTTGGTCCTCCAAACCTGTGAAACATAAACAATATCTCAGTAAATATACAAATCAACAAATATCGTTATAATCGTATACACACATCTATAACGTATGTGTGTATGTATGGGGGTGTGAGTAACGGTATACAAGTCGACATTAACGGTAAACATTCTTGCAACTAAGAATGCCTATATCGAATGTATATCTCTAAACATGTTTATTTGAGTGAACCTTTTAAGAATTCATCTACTCGAATACTGGGGACGTCAAAAACAGCCCCCATCCCGTCTACAGTTAGATTCATCCGCCGTATCTCAGAAACAAGCTCCTCACTTATGCAGCCTCTCAATGCATTAAAGATATAGCTGCAAAAAAGTAGATGTAATACTCAAGTTTATATATCTGCGATGCATATGCAAGTTAAAACGCATAATTGATAACTCAAAGGTATACGAACTCACCCTGCGGAAAATATCTGCTTAGGAGATTCAAAAAGTAAAGTCGTAGAATCATCATGGGAAGTTTGCAAAGACCTCCTTTTTGCCTCGGTATATCCCTGCAAAAAAGTCAAAAAATTGATTAAATACAGATATAAAGACTAGTATAAAGTTATATCTATATAACTAGTTACACACACGTGAGTCTGTACTTACAGCAAGCTTCGCTAATGCCTTCGCCAGAAGGTCCAGAGCTGGTGCACCAGACTTCTCAACAAGCTCCTGTGCAGCTTCTCTAAAACAATGGCAATACACTGACAAACACCATGTATTAGCGAATCAAGTACTACGTCTGTGACACTTGCGTGTAGTTATGATAAACATGCGTCTGTAGAATATATAGTAAATATATGAAATATATGTTATTGTACTAACGTTTTCCACTGTATATACATTATAGAATTATCATTCAGAGAGGGAGGGAGGGCACCTGTCAGAGACTTCCAAAACGCCTTTGGTGGCAAGGAGGCAGATTCCTTAGCAATTGCCGACGGTTGAGGAGCCGAAATACGCTCAAATTTAAATCCTGCTTTCCTCTCAATTATAGGAACCATATTCCTTTTCCGGTCATAAAGTAAAATAGCAACACCCGAATTCCCTGAATCATATATATTCGTATACATGTAAAGAATACTAGAATACATATCACTTATATGTTTTTCATATGAAACACAGCATAGAATGATAACAGATTAAAGACCGTACCTGCTCTTCCAGTTCTACACCAGATCGATGGATGTATGTCTCAGCGTCCCTGGGTGGTTCGCACTGATATCCAATAATATTCAAATATAGTAAACAGTATTTTCAGATTACGTGTATTAAGAAGTACCTGAATAATAAGCTGAACATCATTGATATCCAGACCTCGAGCAGCAACATCTGTTGCTACTAGCACATTGAATTTTCCAGATCGAAACCCGGCAAGGGTAGCCTGCACATATATTGAAGTCAGTATCTCTAGACACAAACTATACGTGTATATATGCAAATACATGCTGTGAATACGTATATTGTTAGGGCTCACTCGAGCATAACATACATAATAATATCAGAAACATCCTCAACAAACTATCCAAACAGTTAAAACTTACCACAACATCTAAACGAAATGACAATCCAACCATACCACCTGCAAGAATACGTGTGTGGTTGGATCCACTCAAAAATATGATATTTAACATTTAAACAAACACGAAAACAAACCGAAACAGTCTGAGACTTACTTCTCGAAGATGCTGTGGTATATCCCCATGTAACGCCTTTGCAATATGACTTAAGGCAGCAGCAAGCTCAGAAGCATCGTTCTTTGTTTCTGTAAAAACAATGACCCTTCCACCACTGCATAAGCAGCTGAATTAATTATTGAACCGAATTCACACACACATACACGCACGCACGCAGACACAATAGCATACCTCCCATACACCTTGATAACGTCAGGTACAATCTGTGACCTTGCATGATACGAGCATGGCATTAATAAATGCGTAACTGACGTACTTGCCTTCATCTCGTCTCCAACCAAGTCCACAATTTTCTTATCTGGTTTGAAAAATTTCTGAGCAATCTGTGGCAAAGTAAAGCACGTCAATATATTATCACATACATAGACAAAAGACATATACATGTGTCCGTGTTCAAACATAGTTTAACGTATATATTACCTGCTTCACCCAATCAGGCATGTAGCGCTGAAAAGAAGCGTTTGAACTGTAGATGCATCTTCAACAGCGCTCAAAATATATTCCACGGGCTCCACAAAGCCCATCTTTAGCATTTCATCAGCTTCATCAAGAACTCTAAACTTTAGAGTTTTCAGATTCAAATCCCCACGTTCCAAAAGGTCCTGCATAACATGCAAGCTGAATACTACGTACTACTATATAAAACCTCGCGATTTACCTTAACACGACCAGGAGTTCCAACAACAATGTCTACACCACGACGCATTGCACTTTCTTGGGGCCCGTAACTGCTTTTACCATACACACAAATGCTCTTCAAGCCAACAACACCTCCATAACACTCGATATCAGCATGAACCTGTACATATATGACTCTAATAAGATCAATATCATATGCGCCACACACACACACACTACAAACCTGTTGTGCCAATTCACGTGTTGGAAGAAGAGATTAGAACAGAAGGTGCACGTCCAAACTTTTTTTGAGGAGTACCAGCCCTTGAAAGAGATTCCACAATAGGCAATACAAATGCCAGAGTTTTTCCCTGTTTATAAGATAATAAGCAAGTATATAAGGGATATACATACATTTTGAACCAACATACCTGGCCAGTGCGTGCGCGAGCAACTAGATCATCGCCATCAAAAACAATATCAAATGTTTGAGCTTGAATCGCGAAGAGTGCATTGATTTCCCTGGACCTGAGCTTCTCCTTGACGGCTTCCGAAATCCGGAAATTATCCAGCGCGTACGGATTCTCCGAAGGCGATGCGGGAACGTCTTCATCTGAACTCACCTTCTTCTGTTTCTTCGTTGGATTCTCCTCCGCAGTTCCGTTGTCCGACTTCCTTTTCTTCTTTTTCTTCTCGGACTCTGCGGTGCTCGCTCCGGCAGCCATCTCGGCTTCTCCCTTGAGCTTCTTCTGCTTCTTCCGCTTGATCTCAGGCTCGTTCTCGGCTACACCAGGCATGGAGCTCTTTTCAGTAGCTGGAAAGATGCCCGAGAGATGAACAGACAGAAAGACGGCGTTCAAGACCTACTCATCTCTAGAACCCTAACTGCGGCGTCTCAGCCCTAAAACAGAACTGTTGAATCGACGGTTCAAATTCAGCAAATCTAGACCGTCCAAAAATATATTGCCATTGAAAGAGCACCATGAATTTGTATATTTTTAAATTAAAACATGTATATATAAATTTACTAATTATTCTTAAATTTTTATAGCTCAGCTAAGTATATAAAAATTAAACTTATGCTATATAATGGCATCTTCGCAGCATATTCCCTAGCATGTTTCTCAATGTTTATTATTCAAGTGTCCGAGATACCCTTGTTGTCCTGTTAAGACCTCGGACAAGGTCGGTCTGCCGGACATTCGTAGATCCGGATGCTAAGATTAACCTAGAACGAGGTAATATGTTTTAATAAAATATTATAATATATATAAAATGCTTTAGAAATATACTAAAATATATTTTGTAGAGTTTGAAATTGTACACAAAATGAGAGACATTTTTTTTTTCTTTTGTTTTTTTTTTTAAACCACCTGCCTCACCTACAACATTCTTTTCTTGTCAGATCCAAAGAGCACTAACCGAGAAAGAGAATCGAACCCGAACCCCATTCCCCATGGCATATTCCCACCAGAATATCTACAACACCTAATCGTAATCCGCTACAAGTCTCCACCCCGGTACGGGAATGTATTCCGTACTGGGATCCGGATCCCTACCAGCCGCTGCTGGGGGTGCCTTCCCCTTCCCCAATGCTGTTGTCCCCTTCCCCACGGATCCCGATCCCTTCTTATGGGATTTGAGAACGTTACCTCTGAATGGCTTGTGTTCGTTGTGAGGAATCCGGTGGGCTACCAAGACTTCGTGGGGTTCGATTCCGTTGGCGTCACATGGCTCCCTCTTCATTGATATCAAGCTGCTCCTCTTTGCTTTCACTGCCGGACGGAGCTCCTGTACTACCTCTGAGTCCTCTGCTGAGCTTGTATCCCTTTTGTCTTCCGACTCACTATTTGCGAGTGACCTGCGTTCACACCTCAGTCAGGCCTGTGTGTTGCGCTTACATGTGTGTGTTATAATAGGATAGTGTGTGTGCGTGTGAGAAGTTTATAGTATATATACATAGATACATATTTATATTACAACGCTGCACACCTATTTGATACTCTCTACATGTAGGCTTTCAGCTATATATGCGCACAAACGACGTATGAGGGCTATCTTCATCTAACATGTACAGTTCACTATATGATCTTCATATAACGTTCTACTCACATACATGTATGTATATATGTAAACCTTCCACACTAATAAAACAACAAAGCGTACATATATGTAACGCATAGGTTTATAAATATCGGTAATGACAGCATTAAAGCTACGTGGGCGTGGGGCAGTCTTGATGTAGAATATAACAGGATAAGACGGTGTTACGGACAATATGACGAGATTGATAGCATGTACGGAGTACATACAGATCGATGACCTGCGTGCTTCTATATGAACAAATGCCAGAGGATGCACCAAAATAACACGTCGTAGCCAAATGAAAATACACACTAAATGATCTGGAAAACCAAGAAATCACTGGTTTAATAAGACAAAATGAAGCAGAAGAAAATGAACGAGAAAAAGTACCGCACCGGTGTGTACATACATAATACTAAACGCAGGTACAAAGGTACGCACGCTGACAGATACTAGCAAACTTAGAAACATGGAAGAAGTAATAACTTCAGCTGCACAGATAATCGCATTTGTGGGAACTCGTGAACGCTATTATAAGTTATATAAATATTAGATAAACGATAAGGCGATTATATTTGTGTGTATCATCAGAAATAAGTTGCTTAACTGGTAATGAAACGGACAACTTCTGCCTCCATATCCAACGCGTTTGATCATCTTTCGTTTGACCAGTCTATACAGCAACAAACAGTGAAATGCAAGTGACTAGGAGAGAACACGCAAAGATGACTCACAGTCTAAGAGCCTTGCTGGTATCGGGGTTATTTCCCAATGCCTCACGGATGACCTTCTCCGTGAGAGTCGCCTTTCCAATGAGCTGAAGAACCCTGTAAGAGCACCGCAGCACACGGCTTTGTTTCCATCCATCCTCATCAAGATTCAAAAAATCTCCGTTGCTACTCGAAGGGCTTATGGTCATGCTTTCGTAATTCTTCCTCTGAACAACAGACGAAGAAACATATTAGATCGCTGAACACCGAGTTTAGTGATAACTCGTTCATATATAATATACGTATATACTATTATACGCACTTGTCAGTATGATTCTTCCTTGAAGAAACACACTAGCTACAAAGAGAGCAGAAAGACCAGTGATTATGAGTCTTTCAATCGATTATGAAATATTAGAGGTAGAAACAGAGGAAAGTCCTTACACCTCACATTTTATGACCTGTCGCGGAGTTCAAGAAATCGCCATTTTTTAATTGGAGAGGCATTATAAAGCTAGAAATCGGCATTTTCGAGCGATTACAGAGCAAATATGAGATCTTTCTAGTTTTATTCAAGCGATTTCAGAAACTAGAGAACTTGAAAGCGGCATTTTTCGAATGATTATGAGATCTTTGTGGCGATTTCGGAGACTAGAGCTAGAAACGGGCATTTTCCGAAGCGATTATGAGATCTTTGCGATTGAGCTAGAAACAGAGGAGGAAAAGACCTAAGATCTCGACCTACACAGTAATAAAACCTGTTGCGCATACCTTAGGGACAGCTGCAGGACGATTCTTTGGTGCAAATCGCGATGGCATTTGAAGCTCGTGAAGCGGCCAGCAGCGATTTGTTCAGCGCCGCTCCATGCGACATTCAGCAATACGGCAGGAACTTAAGATCCCAGAGAACGGCGAGATGAAGAAACCCTAGATTATGAAAACTCAAACCCTAGCTGCGGCACTACCGCGCATTATATACCTGGAGGGAAGAATACTGAGATCACTTAGGGTTTAGGGTTCAGTACTGGCCATACGCACCATGGACCATCTGACGAGTAGCCAGTGGTGCCCCGACATCGACGGCCGAGATCTCGTGCATCTGCTGGGTATATTCTCCTGTCTTGTCATGGTTCGATTCGTCCCGGAAGGCGCACATGCCTCGAGCAGTCGCCTGTAGACACGTGTCGCCGGTTGGGCTGTCATCCATAAATGCGCCAGCAGCTGTGACCTTATGACATGAGTGAATATCCTCACTCGTGTCCACGCTGAAAGAAAATAATGTTTTAGATATTTTTACGTGATAACCCTACTAGTTAAGGTTCGTTTGATATGGTCTTGATCTAGGTTCTAGGCGAGCTCCGAGGACGAGGAGCTGCACGAATCCGGTATGTGGGAGTGAAATCGGAACTCGGAATTCCTACATTTGCATCAGGATGAATCGCCTCTTTTCGAAATCTAAGAGTATGGAAGCAACAGACAGGAGAGCAGTGGAAATAGGATCTGCATTCCCGCCTCTGGAAGTAGAGATCTCGGAGAATGATCTCAGGAGACTGCTTATGAGATTCTGCTGGTTGCGTCTGGATCGATTACCAGCAGGGCATTGGCCTATACAGGGATTAAGAAGAACACGAATACTACTGCAGAGAAGTCTGTGACTGCTTCTGCTGCTAGCAGGATGAAGAAGGCTTTGGGTCTCAGCAGTTCCAGGCGAGATGGTGACAGTCATTCGAAGTCGAAGCTGACTGTGATTGAGCTTGTGAGGATTCAAATGGGGATTTCGGAGAAGGTCGATGCTAGAGCTAGACGAGCACTGACCAGAGCAACTGCCGGACAAGTAAGTGTCCTGCATAGATAAAGCTGCATACACAGTTAAAAGCCTGCATTTAAATATATTATACGCAGTTGTACACACTGTTAAACGTCAAAAATTATATATATTATAATAGGTAAGTATGTCTTATATAGATCCATAGAGACTAGTCCTCTTAAACAGTATACTGCTATTTAAGTTTGAAGGATATTGTACTATATGAAATAATCTCCTAAAGGTTGTCCATTAACTTGTTTGTGCACTGTCTGTCTCTCTCTCTAAACGCACACTCACACATGGAATTCCATAATATTGCGCGTAACTGTGTAAGACAATTGTCGTTTGCTGTCCTCTTGTTGTCTTTGATTGTAGTATTCATAGATTCTGAAAGAAATAATATAGATAAAGATACACACACGTATATGTACATTTATATGGGATGTATAATATTTGGATGTTATAGCACTTTCTTCTGTTTATAGGCTGGAAAGTTCATAGTCATTCCTGTGGAGCTACTGCAGAACCTAACATCCCTTGACTTCATGGAGAACAACGAATATCAACGGTGGAGAAACGTACAGCTGGATATACTGGAAGCCGGTCTCGTGTGTCATCCGCGTGTCCCGCATGATCGCCGTGAACTGAATGCCCAACGTATGAAACAGATGCTCTTCGAGGCACGGAAAATCACCTCTTCCTCAAGCATGAACAGTGAAAGCATGCAGGCCTTGAGAACTGCAACAGTTGCATTAGCAGGCAAGATCTCTCTCTTCCTCTCTCTCGCGACTATTATTAAACTTGTTTTAGCAGGCCGTCAACTAAATGGTAAAACAAGTGAGGAAACTCTTCACTGGGCAGACGGTTACCCCTTTAATGTACACCTCTATCAAACACTCCTCCAGTGCTGCTTTGACAGCAAAGACCCTAGCATGGTCATCGATGAGATGGACGACGTGGTGGAGCTTGTGAGGAGTGCATGGAATATGCTGGGAATCGATCAGAAGTCTCACAATATATGCTTGTTGTGGGTTCTGTTTAAGCAGTTCTTTGTCACAGGTGAAGCTGAGCTCGAGCTTCTTGGTGCTGCTCAAAAGCAACTAGGAGAGGTATATAAATATGTGTGTGTGTTGGTCACAACATACTCTCAAGTAACACATTTACCTGCTTTGTAACTATTTATATGGCCGTCATATATATTCCTATATAGTACATTAACCTGCTTCTGTAACAGGTTTCACAAGATGCAAAGAATGAGCGTGATCCTTTATATGCAGCTCCTTAGCTCAGCTCTCTCCTCAATGCAGGTTAATATCATTAGGTATATGTGTATATGTGTATGTATACAATAACGAATATATGTGCTCTCCTGGGAGATACTAGCATTGTGTATACAGATAAATTTATCAATATATCAATTTATACCGATTCTGTCACTCACACACAACGCGCACACGTATATTCCTCTGAACAAACAGTAAACGTTAGTGCATAGTACTTCTTTTAGAGCGGTTTCATTTTGATCATTACTCAGTGTTATATTAATGCATATACTTATACGGTATAAATGGTATGTGAGCTTGTGTTACATTTTATACAGGCCTGTGTTGAGAAGAGACTGTTTCATACCATGATGCATTCCCCTTGGAGCGGCTGGCTTAATGGACAAGCTTATACCATATGCTCTTGCTGCTGCTCAGATCCTCCATGAGGATATTTCACAAGAATATGCTCGCCGGAGACGAACTGAGCATGTCAATGTTGCCAGTAGTAGAATCGATGCGTATGTTCGTTCGTCTGTGAAGTCAGCTTTTGCACAGGTACTTACCCACGGGATACACAGTATTGACTTTATGTGTATAATTGTGTGTGTGTTGAGAAAATAGTAACTATAAATATATCTATATGTAATTGTATGCCCGATTACAACCTCCCTCTTTCTATATAACATTGAGAAGCTTATATATAGGGGAGGAGGTTTTAGTACTAAGGCATTTCAGTATACAACTTAAACATGCCTATGGTGCACATAGACATGTAAAGTTGTTCACTTTGGCTGAGATGGTAATATGAGACCAACTTACACACTCTCTCTCTCTCTCTCTTGCACACAGCACGCGCGCGCGCGCTCTCACTCACTCACATGCACGGACACATCTGGATTAAAAGATATTTGCCCCCATCATTTATTTCATAATCTGTATGTTTATTGTACATAAATGCGATAGATATATCGTTCTATATTCTCAAAGCGGACATAAATTTATATACATGTGTCTATACATACAGACTATATATATATATATATATATATGGCTTTTGTGATAGCAGGCGATGGAGCAAGCCGATGCTAAGAGAAAGACGGCCAAGGGTCAGTCTCCACTCTTGGCTGTGCTTGCAAAAGCTACAATGGAACTGCTGAGAGACGAACGAGCTAAATACAGTCCCATATTAAGGCAGTGGCATGCTAATCCGGGAGGCGTGGCAGCTGCAACGCTTCATAATTGCTACCACAGAGAGCTCAGCCAGTACTTAGCAGGTCTTAAGCTCCTCACTCCCGAGGCTGTCCAGGTATTCATATTATATGCACATTTGTACATGCAGGCAGTATGTATGTCTAAGCATGCCATATACATAGAGAGGCATAAATACATAGATTTATCAAAAATAAGTGCGCATTGTCGTTTATGTTAACACTAGTTTTACATACTTGTAGATGCGTAAGTATCATTAACTCTTAAATATACAGATGTTTGTATTTTAATTTATGTACATGATATCGGTGACTTGTATGTGTCGTAGCGTGGCTGCATGCTTGAGAGAGACGGCTGTCACCCTTTCCTTGGATATGTACAAGCACGTGTGAATACACACTTTGCGAGGCGCAGGACTGTACAGTCCTGCTCCCGAGGCGCTTATATGTAATAGTTGTATTCTTAATCTGTAATATAATATTAATAATTAACTTCCATTATCTGATTTAAACGTTACACGTAGCTTGTGTATATCATACACATAGGAACAGGAATCAAAGATGCATGTACGCTAGATAAGGATGTATATATGCATAATGCATGTGTCTATAATAATAGCAATTGTAATGGTAAATTCTGACATGTGTAATTTATTATGTAATATGCAGGTGCTAAAAGCGGCAGAGGAGCTGGAAAAGGAGCTTGTAAACGCAGTAGTGGAGGATGCAGTGGACTGTGATGATGGAGGAAAGGGTTTAATAAGGGAAATGCCTCCTTTCGAGGGGGACTCTGCCCTTGCTGCTCTTTCCAAGCAATGGGTGCAATCCAGTCTCGAACGCCTCTCTGAATGGGCTGATCGAAGCATGACAAAAGAGGTATATGTGTTATATACACTTATGCATATGTATACAACTTGATATCAAAATGATATTATATTAGGATTGGAGTCCGCATGCACTCCAAGAACATTATGCACCCTCGGTGGTTGAACTACTTAGAATTATTGAAGAGACTTTGGATGCCTTCTATGGTTTCCCAATATCACCTCCTGCTAATATCAACAGGACCTTGAAGCCGGGTTAGACCGTGTTTTGTACCGGTATGTGGCCCATGCTGTCTCTAACTATGGTAAGCTCTCTCTCTCTCTCTCTCTCTCCACACACCACACACACACCACACATATATCGTATGTGTTTTTTCTGTGATATTTTCTACAGAGTCAAAGTCAAACCCACGTTTGCCACCATTAACGAGATATAACAAAGAAGTACAAGGAAAGGGCCACTGGTTTAAAAAGGACAAGAGGAAAGGGCAAGTGGAACCGAGGAATGGTCAACATGTCGATACTAGAGAGCTGCAGCATATGTGTGTACGTATAAATACGCTTTACCATCTTGAATCGGAGCTAGAGTTCATGGAGAAACGTATTCGATCTGGTTGGCAAGACAACAACGTGAAAAGAGAAGACATGGTAAGTCTTGTGTGCTTGTAGTGTGTACACGAGTTATTCATAGTTATCGAACACAGATACTCTACTATTCTACAACTATCTTATCCATCCATATATGAATGTGTTATCTTATTGGATGTATATGTGTGTATTATATATATATATATATATATATATGGATTGATTGAGCAGGCAAAGAAGCACAATACGGACGATGGTGGAGTACGGTCCAAGTTTGAACGAGCACGCACAAGTTGTAAGGAAGGAATTCAGAAGTTAACCGAGGCTGGAGTACACCGTGCAGTTTACCAAGAGATGAAGACCGTGTATTGGGATGGTTTATACTCAAATGGTGTATCGAACTCCAGAATGGAACAGGTATTGAAATTATATAACATTGTAGCTCCATGTGACTGTAATATAGATGATAATATGTAACTCTCTCTCAGACACACACACGTCTTATTATATATCACATAATCATTTTTTTATTATTAAGGTTCTTCATGAGCTCGATTCCCAGCTAGAAGTCATAGCTTCCCTTGTTTCTGGACGACTCCGGAACAAACTTGTTACAGCTTTAATGAGGACATGCTTCGAGGCTTATCTCATGGTCATTCTCGGAGGTACTGTGTGTGTGTCAACATATTATATTCAAAATATGATAGATGATTGAGTATGCAAAATCATTCTTTATAATCTGGTGTGTGTTTTATAAGCTTGACTATGCTGTAGGAGGTCCGTCAAGATATTTCTATGTTAGTGATGCTGGTATGCTGGAGGACGATTTCGAATCACTTAAGAATCTTTTCAAAGCAGATGGGGATGGTCTTCCATCAGAAGTTGTTGAAAAGTACTCCACAACTGCTTCTCAGGTATAACTATTTCAATATATATATATATAGAATTCTGATTATGTACACATGTGACTAATATAGCAACATGAATATCTACATGTGTATTACCTATGTGTATATATAACAAGTAATTACAGGTTTTGGCATTGTTTGCATTGGAGACAAACCAGTTAATAGAGAAGTTAAGATCCTTGGAGAGTGGGAAATCGAAGCCGTCGATACCTCCCAATCCAAAGAACTGGAGTTCAACGGATGCAAATACGGTGCTACGAGTATTGTGTTACAGAGCAGATGACTCGGCTACCAAGTTCTTAAAGAAAGTTTATGGCCTCCCCAAACGATTGTAACAGTTTACTTATTTACATATTATTATTATGTATATATTTAAATTTATTTGTATAAATAAGCTATTATTTACATTAACAATCATTCGTAATACCTGTATAGTTACTGAATTTTAAAATAACATATGCTTGTATGCTTCGTGTATAATCACAAACCTGTATAATTTAAGTTGGTGAATATGAATTAGAAGGCATTTTCGTTTTAAATGAAGTTTAAAAAATGATAATTAGAGTTTTTTTAATACAATCGGTATTTAATTGGATACCATTGATGAAATATATTTCATCGAATGATTCAAGTTTATTAATTTTTAACTTTAATCGTAAAAGATATTATAATATATTAATATAATCTTATGATACAATATGAACTATGGATTATTTTAAAAAATAACCTTGTTAAGAATTATTTAAAAATTAATTAAAGTTGTAAGTATGTAAGGCTTTTACTAAAGAGGTTGTTAAAAAAACTATTTGCATTTCTTGTAGGTTATTCACACATTAACAATAATTAATATATTATTGTATAAGTATATATATAAAAATACATATTTTATTTATATATATATAAATATTATATTATATAAACATATAAAAGAACATTATTTGTTTTTTATATATGAACTTCCAGAAAAAAAATAAAATTAATAGCTAATATAAACTAATATAAAGAACTATTAAAAAATTTTAGCATATGTATTTTTTGTATTTAATAGGATTGTACAACACATTTAAATATCTCAAATACGTATAACAAGGTTAAATTTATTTATTTGTTATATATATGTAATTAAAATTATTCTATTTAATATATAAAACTAATATCTTAAAATTTAAATTTACTTAAAAGTATATATAAACTAATATCTTTTATATACAACTATATATGTAATACTTTTCATAATTATAAATTTTATAATTTAATGTAGCATTCCAAAATCTCTCTCTACACACACACATATTCACATGTATAATTAAATAAATAAATTTTTTATCATTTTAAATTTTATTTCTTAGCATACACACAAATCATATCATATGTGAACACCTTCTCTCACACACACGTATTCAAAAGAAATAAAAACATAAATATTCATTATATAGGAAATTCTACATGTTTATTTTTAAATCACATATAATAAAATTGAAACATTAAACATTGTTAAGTTAAGCTTTATGTTTGTTACATATTTATAAAAGATATATATAAAAGAAAATATAAAATTTATAAATACAAAATTTATACCGATTGTTTATATGAAAGCATTATGTTTAATCAATTTATTTTTACTTACAATTACTCAATTTATTTTTACTTGCTCTTAACATATATAAAAATTATTTGTGTATTTTAACATCTATTTTATTGTATTTGATTTGTATAACAAGAGACATATATTAAAAGCATATAATAAGAGTTCATATTAAATTAACCCAAATCATTAGCCTTAATTTGTTAATGTTGTCTTTCCATAAATAATTCAATCTTCATTAGAATAAATGTTAACTAATTTAAATAAAATTGTCTTCTCACTCCATCTCATACATTAAATATATATTACTTTAACACTTACATTTTCTCATTTGCTTGGATTAACTTAAAAAAATTAAGTTACAATTTTAGAACACCATATTTTTATATTATGCTTCTATTTCTTTTAAGATATGGCATTTGAAAACTCTTATTCTCCTCTATATAACGATAAAATATCAGGATTTAAAAAAAAAATTAAAATTTTTAAAAATTTAATAAATTAATTTCACTTTCACCTTCACAAGAATTTTCTAATGAATCAACCACTCTAAATTTACATTATTATGTTTACCATTTGGCTTTCCTGTCTCACTTGCACTAGCAGTGATATATGTAGTAGTCAAAAAATGCTACAGATTAATAATTAATAAATTAATAATTAAATATTTTCATAACATTTTCGACTATAGATGTAATCACTGTGCACAAGTGTTCTTAACCACACTAAAGATTGTGTTAAATGCATATGCTCAGTTCACTAACCTTAAAGTGTTGTTAACTGTAATAAGTCTTACAATTAATGACAAGGAAAATCAGTTCTTTTTTAAAAATCACTCATTAATTTAATTTAAATGGGTTGAAGTGAGAAGTAAATTTCATTAAATTAACCCATTTAATTAAACATCATTACTCTAATGTAATTGCCATCTAAATATCATCTGTGTGAATGTTTAATAAACTAATTATTTAATTAAGCTAATTAATGGTGGGTGGAAATTGCCTAGTGTATTACACTCGTGATTTTTGAGATGATAGCAGATGTTTAAATTTAATAATTTGAAATCCGGATTTAAAATCGTACATGTTTGTCCCTTATATGTAATATAAGAATATGTATCACATAAAAATATGTAAAGGAAATCTGTATAAACTAGATTGTTTCTTGTAATTATTTGTCATAATTATATATATATGTAAGACTTTGGCAAAAGTAAAAAAATAAATTAAAAAGTAATATATTTTTTTAATTATTTACATCTCAATAAAGAAATCCTTGTCTAGATAATTTAAAAACCACTCAAAAAATATTTTTCTACTTTTGTTTTTATTTAAAGATATAAATTATTTTTGCACTAACTTCCATAATGGATAGAACGGACGTAAATTTGTACACACATAAGAATACGTACATGTATAACACATATGGATATAACACAAATAGCAAAGGATACATACACAAATATTGATAAATGATGTATATGCACGTACACAGTGGATGGCAACAATGTTTATGCTTTCAATCACTCTTTTTAAAAAATATATAATTAATAAGGAAATAGTATACTCACGCATTTTGTATAAAATGTACTCACATTAAATATAATTCGTTATTTAAATTCATTATTTTTTAAAATAATCTTTTATCATACAGAACATAGTAATTATTATTAATCCTAGCATTTTACGGGACGGGGATAGAGATTGTGCGCACAAATTCTATTTTTCAATAAATGATTGTTAATTATTAACATCACAAATAAAGGGGGTGATAGTTAATTACGAACGTGGATCTGGACTTTACTACTGACTGGATTTGGGTTCAAATCCTGGCACCCCGATACCTTTTTTTAACACATTTATATTAAAATTGTCTCTCAAATACTATTATAAAATAATATCCTATATATAGGCATGTAGGTTTCATAGTATATACTACGTATATACATACTCTGTCACGGAGGTGCCATATGACATTAGAATTCAGACACACTAATTTGGGTAGTGGCTAATTTAGACACCATAATTGATATCAAGAGTGCTAATCTTGACATGAACAGTTAGTATTAATACCTTGTATAAATCAGACCTAATTAAATCATATTTGGTATTCACATGCATATATATCGTAAAAGGTACAATTGTGAGAGTGACACGTAATAATGCCTGGAGATACACATTAAAGTTGTCTCACAAAGTACATCGGAATATTCACAATTATAAAATAATAATATATAATATATAATATATAATATATCATAAAAAATATAATTGTGAGAGGCACACAGACGTATGTATATACTTTTGAATTGTGCAAAATACACATTTTCTTAAAACGTCTAGCAGTATCAATAGTTAGAATAATTCCATTGTGAATCTTTTACTTAAATTAAAATAATGAAATAAAACTATTTGAAATATTTTAAGTTATTATAGTATATTCTTTTTGTATATTATTATTATTTTTTGATGTTAAGACTTTCCATGGTAAATATAACTTACACATAAACAAATGTAAGGTAACTAAGATATACACATATTAATTATGATATGTTATAGAAGTTATTACATATATTTATGGTGTGGCTAATCCTATAACAAAATAATTATTATTGATTTATAGGAATGGTGGGAATATAACTTTCTTTTGTACATATAAACACTTACTTTGAATATAAAAGATGTGTATATATTATGGTTCTCACACTGGTGTAGAAACAGAATCATTTTTAAGAGATTTCTTTTTAATTTTTCTTGTTTATTTTCATATGCTTATTATTGAGTAGCAATTGTTACAGTTTTAACCCAAAGGGCCAACACATAGCAACACATAGCTTCCAAATGGCCATTCAACATCATCATTATGTGTGAGCAACACTAAGTTTTTCAAAGACAACTCTAAAAATACAACTCAAATGCCCAAATAGGCACGAGACTTAGGGTCCTACCCTACGTCCCTCTTCAAACCCTAGAGGATAACCCGAGTAGAATTTAGGACTTTACCCCATAATACTTAGATAGGCTTATGCCTTAAACTCATTAAGGAGACATGTCTCATGACAGAGCTAAGGCATCATCACTTACCCTTTAAAGAATCACCCTTATTTGGGAGTACAACCCCTATAGGGCAATAAGAAGTACCCTGAACCATGACTAACCCCTTAAGGGTTTGAGTGGTCAAGTCATACCCTAGACTTAGGGTTAGTACTTAATGCTGACACAAGTGTATACTGTAGGCAGACACAAGTGTTCTACTAAGTAAATTCCTTAAGGTTAAGTTTGCATAACACTAAGTACAAAACCTAGTAAGTGCCTCACGAAAGGGCTCATATTAATAAGATTAAGTTGTTTAACCCCTATATTCCAAGGAGAACACCCCCTAGCCAAGTGTGCCAATAGCACACCTAGTTATGAGACCTAACATCTTTTGAGTTAAACAACAAAGCTTAACACCATGATGTAAGCACAAACATACTTATTTGCTAGAATATCCAACCCCTTGGCATTAAATCCATGACACAACTCCAAAGGGCATGCCTCAAGTGTTGTATCGTGTATCATCTAGCCTAGTGTCACATGTTTATGTGACATTATTTCCAAGATATGGGCTATTTTGGCATAAACCTTGACTCAAGAGCTACACTTAGTACCACGAATGTGGTTCACAAATGCTAACTCTAGAAGAACATGTCAGCCAAGATCCCATGCCCAGTTGGACAAGGACATGGATGTAGCTATGAGTGCTACTCTTAACTTGACATGGAGGAGGAGGTTGGAGACATGCCTCATGCATTCTGACAAGACCTCCCAAGTATGGATTCACCAATGTTAAGGGTATGTTACCCTAAAGATGGGACATATCCCTATCGTCTGAAAGTTGAGGTGACACAACAAAGGGTTGTACGTTAACAACACAAGTTAAAGCGTGCACCGATAAAAGAATAACAAGCTCAATCATGAACCCAGAAACTCTCACTACATATACTATTTAATATATATGATAGAGGCCCCTCCCTTGTTTTCCTATTTTATAAAGTGGGTTAGCACAAAATCTCATTCCTAATAAGAATATACTTGGTGAGTTTTAATTAACAACTCATCGACCATTAAACCCTAACCCAAGGGGTTTAGGGCGTGGGGTTAGACTAACTGTCATAGTTTTTACTATGACTCGACCTTTTACTTTGGAAGTTGATTATTGTTACCTACTATACTATGTTAATAAGCCCTAGGTGTAGAAGAAATAGGTCTGCTTATGCACTTGGATATTTAGTGATGGTCCTGCCGAGTGTTATTAAGTATTTGTAAGAAACTCTAGGCAACTCTTACCCTGGTTTTTTGTGTCCCAGTTAGGTTTTTAGGTGGTTCCGGTGAGTTCGACATGTCAGATATGGGTAAAAACACCCCTAGGGTTGCCCTAACCCCATGCTTTAAACCTCTCAGGTTAAGGTTTAGGGGTTAATGAGTCATTAATTAACTCACCAAGTATATTTCCTCTGGGAATGAGATTTTGTGCTAGCCCACTTATGTAAACAGGAAAACGGGGGGGGGCTCTCTCACATAAATAAGGTAGAGTATGTAGGAGTGAGGGTTCATGGGTTCATGACTGAGCTCGTTACTCTTTTCCAGTGCAAGCTCTAGCTTGTGTCGTCAAGGCACAACCCTTTGTTGTGCTGCCCTAACTTCCAGATGACAGGGGTATGTCCCACATTCGGGGTAGCTTACCCTTAACATTGGCGAATTCATGCCTGGGAGGTCTTGTCGAATGCACGTTCCAAGAGGCAGAGGTTGAGGCTTGTTTCCAACTTCCTCCTCCACGTCAAGCTAGGTGTAGCACTCACGGCCAAGCAAGGCACATTCGTGTCCTTGTCCAACTGTGGGCATGGGATCTTGTTTGACAGGTTCACGTTACTAGTTCCTGAGGGTTCACTGAGGGGTTCTAGAGTTGGCATTTAAAGCCACGTTTGTGGCACTTGATGCAACTCTTAATCTAAGGGCTATGGCATGATAGCCCACATCGTGGAAGGCAGTGTCACATGGAGATGTGACACTGGGCTAGACGTCACGCAATACAATGCCCAAGGCATGCCCTTTGGTTGTGTCATGGATTTGTCGCCAAGGGGATGGATACTCTGACAAACATGCATGCTTGTGCTTGCACTAGGGTGCTAAGCCTTGGGCATTTGCTCAAGGGAGGTTAGGTCTCATAACTAGGTGTGCTTAGGCACACTTGGCTAGGGGAGTGTTCTCCTTGGAATCTAAGGGTTGAACAACCTAAGCTTGTTAACAGGAGCTGTTTTGTAAGCACTCGCAAGGTCATGTACTTAGGGTTATCCAAACTTAGCCTTAAGGAGTTTGCTTAGTAGAACACTTGTGTCCGCCTACAACGCACACTTGTGTCCTCACTAAGTACTAGCCCTAAGTCTAGGGTATGACTTGGCCACCCAAACCTTTAGGGGTTAGTCATGGTTTAGGGTATCCCTTATCACTTTAAAGGGGTTGTACTCCTAGATGAGGGTGATTTCTCAAGGGGTAAGTGACAATGCCTTAGCTATGTCACGAGGGTATGTGTGAGACACATCTCCTTTGTGGGGTTAGGACATGAGCCTGTTTAGGTCTACTGGGATAGAATCCTAAAGTCTACTCGGGATAGGATCCTAAAGTCTACTCGGGATATTCTCTAGGGTTCGGGGGATGGTCATTCTAGGGACTTAGGGTAGGACTCTAAGTCTTCTGCTTAACTAGGTATCTGAGTTAGACTCTTGGGGTCATCTTGGAAGACTTAGCGTTGCTCACACAGGGAATTGACGCCGGAAGGCCACTTGGCGACCACATGTTGCCACGTGTTAGCCCTCCGAGTTAAAACTCTGACACTAACCCTAGGGGTGTTTCTATCTGCCGAACTCACTGGAATCAACTAAGAACTTAATCAAAACATAAAAAACTAGGATAAGAGTTTTCTAAATGAAAGTGCTAGCTTTGCTTAAAATTTCTGCAAAGTACCTAACAATACTTAACTGAACCATCACTAGATATCCAAGTGCACTAAGCGAGCTTATTTCTTCAACACTTAAGCTTACAATATAGTTTGGTAAGTAACAACAATCAACATCCAAAGTAAAGAAGAGTCATAATAAAACTATGATAATAACTCTTAAAATAATTGTTTCGCATTACACATCAGAATGATCAATTAATTTAATATTTGCAAGTTCAAGTTCAAACTCAAGCTCCTCCTTCTCCTCTTCAATTCAACCCATGCATGTAACTTTGGAAGGACGGTTGGAGTCAATTACAATTTTTCGTCCATTTGAGTTGGTAGCATTTAATCTAATGGAACCTTTTCCACAGTTGACTGCTGGCAACGAGTATGTTATTATTGCTTCTAACTACCTAACTCGTTGGGTAGAAGTTGGTGCTCTTGCTAGTGTGACTGCTCTACTGTTGGTCAATTTCTCCTTAATCGGGTTGTGTTTTAGCATTTTTGTCCGGAGTGAATTCTCTTGGACAATGTGGCTGAAGCATTTCATGTCTTGACGTCTCGACTAGGGATACACCACACTTTCACAAGTGCTTATCATCCTCAGACATATGGTTTGGTAGAACGGCTTGTCAGAACCTTCAAGGGGATGATCGTAAAATATGTGAACTTTCAACATTCAGATTGGGATGGTTATTTGCCATCTCTCCGATATGCTTATGTCACTGAAGTACAAAGTTTTATTGGTACTTCCCCATATAAGCTCTTGTATGGTCATGACCTGGTGGAGTTTTGGTTCGTGCGGAGTCAACAGAACACTTGGGCCGCATACAAGTAGGACAACACAACGCTACAATTGCACCATCGTCCTCATGTAGAGTATAAGGTTGATGAACTGGTGTTGGTTCATTTTCCCAAGCTTACAGTACATGGTTTAGCTAAGAGTCTCCTTCCTCAATGGAAAGGACCATATCGAGTTTACGCCAAGTAGGGCTGCAAGTTTACGAGGTTCGACACGACATTCAACCCGATTCCTCCGGAGATTGTACATGTGCAACGATTGAAGCATTTTTTGTGCAATAGGAAAAGTTGTGCCGCCTACAATCCACTAGTGCTCCTCTTGATGTTCCTCCAGATATAGGCCCATCTACTAGAAACCTAAACCAGCTTACTTCCTTCCGAGAGGAGGGATGATGTAAGATCCATGTGTACGACTGCATGTGCACATACTATTATTAGCATAGTGGGTTTTTATACCCGTCGGATTGGTTTCAATCTGGACCACTTGTTCCTATATATAAGATAAGGTTCTTGGACTAATGAATATACACATTTCTATATCCAACCTCTCACACTACTAAGTTTATAAAAGACTCCCTAAGCACTTATATTTGTTGTATATATATTTCTATAAATAAACTTTGTAATATATAGGTTTCACAGTAATAGTCAGATTTTGAACCTCAAAAGTCCAAATCGTTTAAAAAAGCATATATATTTCTATAAATAAGCTTTGTAATATAATAGGTATCCATAGTAATAAAACCTGGAAAGTCCAGATCATTTAAACAATCCTAATTGACCATACACCTCCTTTATTTATAAATAAAATTATTAACAATCATCTTTTTTATTAATTTAAAAGTTGTATTGTTTAGAAGGTGTCGAGATTGAACCTCCCAAGACAAAACTAGCTTTTAATATGAATTATATTAGAATTTTCAATTTTATCCACAAGTACATCAAAATATTCTTGTTTAATATAATATAGACTGTAAAAAGTATTATTTAAGTGATTTAAATTATAACACATGAACAATCAAACAAGGTTGACTGGGAAAAACATTAATTATAGTGTATAAATATTTTTTATATACTTCTCTAATGATGAAATTTATATAATTTATATGACTTTTCAAAATCTCCTTATATATATAGACACACACACATACATTCACATATATAAATAAATAATTAGTTTTGAATCATACATACATATTCATACTCAATAATCAATTCTTAGTAAAATCACATAATTAAAATATATTGTTAATATCTTTTTATTATTAGATCACTTTTAATTTTAATACTTTACGTTCTTTATGAAAAATATAATAAAATAAAAATAAAATTAAAAAATTAATGAGTTAAAAGACTTCATTAATAATTGCTTTTATAATATGAAAACTTGATATAATATAGTGCATTATATTAAGTCGGTTTTATTTTAAATTTATCTATCATTATTTGATCTATTTTTACTAGTTCTTTGTCACATATAATAATTATTAATGTATTTTCTTAGAGATTTATTATTGTATAATTTTATTTATGCATTATTTTTGTGAGATTTCCTAGAGTTATAATTACGGACAAATTAAGAAATTTACAAAATAATTTATATAACAAAAGACATAAATTAACAAGCAAACATACCCACGAGAGTTTATATTGGTATGTGTGCATGTGTATAAACATACATGTTACTATGTCTTTTGATGTGTGTATATATATGTATATGTATGTATATATACATACATATGCTCTTTGTCTCAGCCATCAAAACTTATTAAGTTTGTAAAACACATTAGTATAAATATGTATAAAAAGATCTAATGAATAAACAAGATTATTTTGAATTGTTTCTATGCTTATTTTGATATATTGTACAATGAGCAAATTCAATTTCATGAATAAATAAATAAAAAATATAAACAACTAATTGTATTAATATAAATTAGAGTATCTCAAATACACATAAAAAGATTAAATAATTTTGCTTATCAATGATTTGTTATATATTTCATATTTAAATTAAACTATGGTAATGAAATTTAAACCCAATTTTAAATCAATATAACAAAACCAAGATTCAAACCTCCCTTACAAATCGTCTAATCAAATATGATAAATTATTGCACCGACTTACAATATTTAAAATTATTATCCTTAATAATATACACTAGCAAGTGTTTGAGATAGCTACATCTTGATAGATGTGGGTTGAACCCTAAGTATCTAAATTACATGTGTAATGATTGTTCTTAAAACTTCATTGGAATAATTCACTTTTATAATATGAAAGCGTGTTTAATACAATTACTTGATTTACTTTTAAAGATTTAAAATGTATTCCTAAAGTCTATTTTTCATGTCTATGTATATATTAATATGTGAGATCTTCCCATGAGAATTTACAATTACACACATTTTAAAAATTTATAAAATGACTATATAAGACATATATTAACAAACATGTACTACATAAGTTTATATTAGTATGTGTAACTTTATAAGGAAATTTTAAAATATATGTATTTAGTTGTGTATGTATAAACCATGTATATAGAGTGTCAGAGTTTTACCTGAAGGGCTAACATGTGTGACTATTTGGTGCTAACACCCTATGTGAGTAACTCTGAGTCTTTTAAAATGACCTCAATTCATATACCTAAATAGACATGAGACTTAAGGTCTTATCGTAAGTCCTTTAGAATGACTATCGCTTAAACCCTAAAGAATAATTCAAATAGACTTTAAAATCTTGTATTAAGACCTAAACAGGCTCATGCCCTCCCACCAAGGGGATATGCCTTGCACATACCCCACGACAGAGTTAAAACATCATGACTTACCCCTTAAGGAATCACTTTCATCCGGGAATAACTTAGTGTTACTCATATAAAGTGTTTATGCCAAATGGTCATATGTTAGTCAAGTTAAAACTCTATAATTATCTCAAGTGCTATGTTCAGGATGATCAACTTGATTTGATTGAGCACTTGTATATGGGTGAATATATAATAATCAATGCACACTACGATTTAAGTGTAACCCGATGGAAGTGTTGATTGGAATAAATATGGTATTCATTAAAATATAGTGTTGCCAAAAGATGATGTCATTTAATCTCCTTTGTAACAAAGTTCACTTAGTTGTATAGGATGCTACTTATCAATCAATGATAACAACATAAAAAAGATATCGTTAAAAGTACGATAAACATCAACATGATGTAGAATATCAAGTTGAAGATATAGTATTATTAAGTATAAGAAATTTGGAGGTTTCAAAGACTCTTTCAAGAAAGTTTCTCATCAAGTTAGAAATAACAACTATGTTAAGGGTAATTAAACTTGACCATAACTAGGTTAAGGATCCAAATTCTATTAAGAATAAAATTGGATTAAGGGTCCAATTTAAGATAAACTTATAAAGTTAAGGATATTAATTGAATTAAGAATTCATTCATTAATAAATTATTATTAAATAGTTAAGCTACCAACAGTAACATGCATACTAGTATATACACATAAATAATAATAGTAAAACATAATAGATGATGTATATGCATACATATACATAGGTAGGGCGATGGTAACAAACGCTATGCACATATATAATTATCTTTTTTTTAACATATACTATTAAGTAAAGGGAAACAATATACTCATGCAGTTATATGCTACGAGTGCATATGTGTATGTATAGAGTATATGTCACATAAAATGTTTTTAAGAAATTAAAATAGTTATTTTGCATCATTATTACATATATAAATTTTATTCTTTATATACATTTGGTGTCTCTGTTTGAAAAACTGAAATTCTTATAGTTGAGTGTGAGGAAAGAATGCATGTATCCGTCCAACACCCTCGTAAATGAAATGATATTTGATATAAAAGGGTTTGACCTGTTCCGAAGGACCGTCGTTTAAGTCTCTAATATGGATGGATATACAAATGTGTTTTATTATTTATGTGTATCATAATTAAAAACTAAAATGTTCAGATGAAACTAAGCTATATTTTACCACCTAAAGTTTTATCATATATGTTTTAAATATGCTCAAAGAAATGATAATAATATGGAAACGGAATATATCAATGGCAACTTAAAATATTTTAAATCTTTTTATTTCAAT
Source organism: Selaginella tamariscina (assembly GCA_003024785.1). NCBI lineage: Eukaryota > Viridiplantae > Streptophyta > Lycopodiopsida > Selaginellales > Selaginellaceae > Selaginella > Selaginella tamariscina. Next base: position 75,702 of record PUQB01000725.1, read on the forward strand.
ATATTTAAATTTATAATTTAAAAAATATTTTTTTAATTTTATGATTAATTGAATATACGAGTACCATTGATACACCTAGATTTTTAAGAAAATGTGTAATTCACACAATCCAAGTACATACATGTGTCTGTGTGTATCTTGTATGCAAGGTATTTACGCGCTCTTTCGTGTTGGAAAATGCGCAGTGGTTCACACACACACACACGATACACGTAGTTGATCCACAACTATATCTTTCATGAATATGTAGAGAAAGATTTATAATCGTTTTAAAAAGGAGTATTTGTAAATAAGATAATATATTATAATATAATTATATTAAAAGAGTTAGCAAAGAGAGGTTCCATCCTTGACACCTTCTAAACAACACTACTTTATTTATTTATAGGTGTTGACTCAAAAGCGGGCATCCCTAATTTTATTTGATTTTATTGATGTTTTTATTTTGATTTTTTGCTTCCTTACTTTCATTGTTGCTTTATATGGATGAATATATGTTTCTTATTATATAAACTGTCTTATGATTTTTTAATTTATGCGGGAAGATCTCGCATGTTATATATATATATATATATAAACACAATAATAATAGACTTTAAGTTATTAGATGTGATAAGAGCAAGTAAAAATAAATTAAGTAATTATAAATAATTTGACTACATATAATGCTTTCATATTATTTTAATGAAGTCCTATAAACATTGGTTACACGCATTAAATGTAAAAACGTTTTTCAATTAATAAGAATATAATGCAAAATATTTATTACATGTGATTTAGAAATAAACATGTAGAATGAGTATTTACGTATGTGTATACTTCTAATTTTTTTTAATACGTGTGAAAGAGGTGTTAGTATATTATATGATTTATGTGTATGTTAGAAAAAAAAAATTTTAAAAAAAAAATTTATTTATTTACTTATACATGCTAATATATGTATGGATTTTTGAAAAGTTATATAAATAAAAAATTCATACGGAAAGACATATTAATAAATTATGAAGAGTATGTAAATAAAATATTTGTTTTATATATACGCTATATAATAATGTTTTTTCTACATCAGCATTATAATTAAGAAATACCTGTTGAATTATCTCATTAGGAACAAATATTTATAAGTCATTAAGGGGGTAGCGGTTAATCAGGCGGTAGTCTGGATCTTCTTTACTGACTCAACATCCGGGTTCAAATCCCGGCACCTCCATTATCCTTTTTTTAAATATGAAAAGTACTTAATATTATATACAACAAATAATATATGAGTAATATTATTTAACTTTCTTATGCATAGTTGGGATATTCTAATGTGTTGTAAATATTAGTAAATATAAGAAATACAAATGCTCAAAAATTTTAAAAGTAATTCTTTGTACTAGTTTATTAAATCATTTTTATTTTTTTTTGGAAAGTTCATATATAAACAATAAATTTATCAATTGTATACATAATTTATTGTATTGTACAATAAAATATATATTATACAATTAATATTTGATTAATTAGGGTACTATCTTAATATATATATATATATATGTACTAAAGCTTAAAGGTTAGTAACTCTTTCTAATAACAAGCTCCATGTTTCATACCTAAAACGTTTAAATAAAATTAAAAATAAAATTAAATTAACACATTTTTTTAAGATATAGTTCATTATAGATATCTAATTAAACACATTATATTATTAAATTTTCTTAAAATTCTTTTTTAAACTTTAAATGCCATTCAATTCATATTTTTACAAATTATAATTTTTATAAGATTATTATGTTTTAAAGTTAAATTAAAATTAAAGTTATTCTTATCTTAAATATAATATATTCTTAACATATTTTAACCATTTCTTGAATGAAATTATTATTAAGACATATTAACTTCATACTATACTTTATTGCTGACATATTATAAATTAAGATATTACTATAGTTTAAAAAAAAATTAAAAAACTAAACCACTCATTCCCAATCTAGAACAATCACTTGCATGCATAATTATATGAAAGTTATTATCTTATATATCAAATGCATGAAAACATATAAAAAATATTGTAGATATGTTTGTGTAAAAATGTTGTATTTGCATGAAACTGAATAATGTTTATTGTGTTCTATACACTTTATAGTGACCATAATTTATGATCAACATAAGATATATGCGCACACCACACATGCATATGGATTGTGTATTGCTTGTTGGACACAACGCACATGCATACACATAAATATTTTAAAGAAAAAAATATGTGTATTTATGTGTGATAAGATGGAATTGTAATTTACATTTCATTTTAAAGTAATTTTCTTTAAATGACTTATTTATATGAATAATTTAAATAATAAATTTATAAGTCTCAAATTTCTCTTGTTAAACATCAAAACACGTAATTCACGCTATCCGATATGTATAAAGGCTATTCATATACGTGTTTGATTCGTACACGCACTATAGATGATCTTAGGTCAGCCCTTCACAGACGTTAAGAGAGAAGGCTTGTACACATCAAACATTCAAATTAAAAGTAATATTTTTACATCCCATACGAAGCACGATGTAAATTAATTACAGTATTCTATTTAGATAATTGCAGGTGGAGGTTCAAATCTCAGCACCCAATATGTATTTAAACGCTCTATTTTAGCATTTTTTAATGTTTAGTAACTGTGCAGTGTATTATGAATGATTGTTGATGTAAATAAATAACACAACCACAAGACCTTTTAAAGCTTGCTTATATAAATAATTATTAATATATACACAAAAATAATATGTAATTAAGTAAACTTGGTACAATTGCTTGGGTAGGTTATAAATTTTTTTTAAGAACTTAGTACATAGCTGTATTATTGTATTTGCAGCCGTTGAACTCCAATTCTTTGGGTTGGAAAGTTTTCCCACTCTCCAGGGATCTTAGCTTCTAGCTTGTATTCAATGCAAACAATGTCAAAATCTGTAATTACTTATTATATATACACATACACTCTCTCTATATAACAGGTCATTCATATGTATATATATACAAATACATACGTATAGATAGTGGAAGTTGTAAATTCATATGGTTTATTCACAAAAATTATTACTCAGTCCCTTTTTTGAGTCTAAAAGAAAATAAAGATGTTACAAACAAAATATACATGTGATAAACTTTCCTTCAACAAATAATAATAAAATCAATACATATTTAATAGCTTACACAACCACAAAACCCTTACCATTTAAGGATACACTGTACTGTTTGTCATGTTTGTCATGGAACGACATGTGTAGATATGTAAAGTATGTATCCACAATGTATACACACAATATATATACACACATGCACACACATACACATAATAAAAAATTTATATAATAACATATACTCATTTAAAAATTAATGCATTAAATTATGTTGGTTTGTTAATATGCGTATTTCATTCTATGAAATGTTTTATTATATTAGGATTTTGGTTATTTGAAAAATAATATCAAAACAATATCTTATGTTACCACTTAATTGTGTGCAAAATAATATGGCTATGAAGTTTGCATTCACAGATTTTAAATCATACCCCTCACACCACTCAGTTAAACCAGACAAAATAATTTTAAACGAAACGAATAAGTATTGATATTTATTTATTTACATTTCAACTACATGCCTAATATTTTTTTGTACTTTTGACGCAAGTCATAGTGTGACCAGTGTTAAAGTCAGAAAATAACAATATGGGAGGTAGTTTTAAATTTGTTATTCATGTATATAACAAATAATTACATAAAACAATCTGGTATTTATAAAGACTGCTTGTTTGTTGCATATATATATATAATGATTAATCATTTATGATTTTGAATCTAATAACTAGATTTAAACCTTCTCCTCCAAATCATTTAGATAATCATAATTAAACTTTTCCATGCTCGTTAATATATCTCTTATTATATAGATCAAATACAATATTATAGATTTTAAGAATACATTAATAATTATTAAATGTGATACAAATAAAAATAAATCAAGTAATTAAAAATAAATTGATTAAACATAATGCTTTTATATTATAAAAATGAATTAGTTTAATAAGTCTTATAAATAATCGTTACACATGTAATTTTTATTATAATTTTATATTTTTTCTAGGTATCTTTTATAAAGGTGTAATAAACATAAAACTTAAATTTAAGAAACTCAAGAATTTAATGTTCAGTTTTGATTATATGTGATTTAAAAATAAACATGTAAAATTTTTATATAAATAAATATTTATGTATGTGCATATTTTTAGTTCTTTGAAATAATGAAAAGTTGTTCATACATGATATAATTTATGTGTATGTTAAAAATAAAATCTAAAATAATAAAAAATAATATTTACTTATACATGTATATATAAAGTAGACACAGTAACACACCAATATAAACTCCTATATTACATGGTTATGAATATACGTTTCTTGTTATATAAACCGTTTTATAAATTCTTAATTTATGCATAATTATAAATTCTCGGAGGGAGATGTCGTATGTCATATATATAAAACACACACACACACACAATAATAATAGACTTTAAGAATATATTAATAATTATTAAATGTGATAAGAGCAATTAAAAATAAATTAAGTAATTATAAATAAATTGACTACATATAATGCTTTCATATTATTTTTATGAAGTCTTATAAACACTCGTTACACGCATTAAATGTCAATTAAGAAGAATTTAATGTAAAATTTTGATTATATGTGATTTAGAAATAAACATGTAGAATTTCTATATAAATGAGTATTTACGTATGTGTATACTTCTATTTTTTTAATACGTGTGAGCAAGGTGTTAGTATACTATATGATTTATGTGTATGTTAGGAAAAAAAAATTAAAAGAATTTTTTTTAAGAGAATAAAAAATTATTTATTTACTTATACATGCTAATATATGTGTGTAAAGAAAGAGATTTTGAAAAGTTATATAAATAAATAATTCATACCGAAAGACATAGTAGAAAAATAAATAAATTATGAAGAGTCTTACTTATGTATATATACGCTATATAATTAATGTTTTTTCTGCATCAGGATTAATTAAATAATTTAAATTTAAATTACGTAAAGAATACTTGTTGAATTATCTAAAGACATGTTGTTGTGTATTAGGAATAGTAATCGATTAATATTTATAAGCCATTAAGGGGGTGTAGCGGTTAATCAGGCGACGGTTCGAATCTGGGGTTTTCTATACTGATTCGACATCTGGGTTCAAATCCCGGCACCTCCATTATCCTTTTTTTTTTAGATATGAAAAGTACTTTATGTAGATTATATATATACAACAAATAATATATGAGTAATATTATTTAACTCCTTTATACATTGTTGAGATATTCTAATGTGTTGTAAAATCTTACTAAATATAATACAAACAAAATTTTTAGAAGTAATTCTTTGTACTAGTTTATTAGCTCATTTTTTTTTGGAAAGTTCATATATAAACAATAAATCATATGAATTTGGAATATAGTATATATTTATACATATATATTGTATATTTATACAGTATATATATTGTATACATAATTGATTGTATTGCACAATAAAATATATATTGTACAATTAATATTTGATTAATTAGAGTACTATGTACTAAAGTTTAAAAATGAGTAACTCTTTCTAGTAACAAGCTCCATGTTTCAAATATCTTCAAATTAATATATACTGTCTATTTATGTATATGCGTGGACATGTGTGACCGTGTGTTTATGCATTGTGAATATATGACGTATCTACACATCAAACAATATAATGTATCCTTGAGTGATAATTAACCATTATATCAGATTTTTTTAATATCCACCTTTTATTGTAACACATCCGATATGGATAACGTATTTCACACACACACACATATATACACACTTTTATGTTTATGTATGTATAATAAATAAATATTTTTATGTTTATTTTGTGTGCATACCATAAAAGCTACGGCCATGTATCTGTACATTCCTAACATATGAAGATATTTATGTGTATGTATGTATAACACCTATTTATATGTATATGCATATTACAATTGTAATTAAAGAGAGACTACATGTATGTATATGCGTATATATTTATATCTCTTGTGTGTGTATATATATTTATATATATATAACAAGGGACCAAGTTTTAAAAGAAGGCTTATGGCCTACTCATGTTTACTTTACTTTTAACAAATTATTTGTTATGTATTATAATTATCTATATAAAAACTTCACCAGTTTTGTGGTTATACGCATATATTTACATTGTGGACATACAATCGTACAAATCAGTGTACCTTTTGTACTAGGCAGTTTTACATATATAATTTCAAATATAAAAGAGAAAAACATAAAATTAATTTTACATATGTAATTTCAAATTAAAAAGAGAATATCTTTTTTCCAACAGTATCTCACATTAATTTAATTTAAATATATATTATATATTAAGTTAGAATACTTCATTAGAACAATCCATTTTTATAATATATAAAGCATGTTTAGTTAATTTATTTTTAATTTATCTATAATTACTTGATCTGTAAGATCCATGTGTACTGTTGTATGTGCACATATTATTATTAGTGTAATGGGTTTTGATAACTTCGGATTGATTTTAATTTGAACCTCTCGCTCTTTTTATATAAGTTAGGGTTATTGGACTAATGGAGTATACACATTTCTATATTCCGAGCTCTTACATTGGTGGTGGTGAAGGGCACCTCTAATTGTTCCTACAAAGCGCTTGAATTTGTGTTTTTTTTTGTAGATCTTGTTTGTCTTCTTAAGATCTAGCTTCTCCATTGTTTATATCTATCCTTTCCGTTTTTTTTTTTCTATTTATCTATGAATGCAATCCTTTGTTGTGGAGCAATTATTCATGTGTTGTTAGATGCTATGCGGATGTAATTGAACAATTACTCTTAATTGATGGCGACATTCACATGCCATGATACTCCTTCTGTTGTTGCTGCAAATCCTTGTGTCCAGATTTCTTTCGTGGAAATCCTGAGGATGATGTGTACCATTGGTTTGACCACTTCATCGTGGTTGCCACATATCATTCATGGGATGGTGCTTAATGTTTACGCGAGTTTCTTACTTGTCTTCAAGGGACGACGTTGTAATGGTATAATGGTTTGGACGTTGCAACTTGTGGAGATTTGAGTATTCTTCTAAAGATATTTAAATATACATTTGGGCATGCGGACAATTGTGACGATGCTTTCAATAGTTGCATCGTATTCGTCAGGAGCCATATGAGTTGGTAATGTAGTTTGGTGTTTGCTTTCAGAGCCTTTGCTGCGTGCAGAGCATAACATGTTAGAACGTATCAAGTTAGGTATGTTGTTGCTAGCACTTCATCAAGACCTTGTGGGCTTGTGCATGCACTAGCTCCAGTGACTCTTGATAATGCTTTGAGGCTAGCACAACGATATAAGTCATCACCTCTCCCACTTGCATCTTCACATTATGTTGTTCTATTTCATGTTGGGGATGGTCCTGGTCCAATGGAGGTTGATGATGTTGTTGCTACTTGTGTACCAGCACAAGGTTGGGCCGTGGATGTGTAGTTTGTTGTTGGTTGTGTGATAAGGTTGGACACATGTATCAAAAATGTCAACAGTTTCACGATTGGCATCCCCCATTTCCGGGTGGAGGCCCTAGCGTCAACAACGTTAATTAACACCACTGCAGTGGAAGGTCTTGATGCAGTGGATCTTTTGGGAAACAACGAATCGCACGAGTAGAAGGGGGTCTTCGTGTGAATAAATTAATAACTCCTCCGTCTTTCTTCTAGGAGTATCATCAAGGGTTCATTCGACACCAATTCATCCAATTTTTACTTTTCAAGCTCTTTAATTACACGTCATGTTCTGTTTTCTTTTCAGTGTTGGTGGATACATGTTCGAGTTTGTCCTTTATTTCTCAGTCTATTACTACATATTGTAGCCTTCATTTGCATCGTGTGGTAGAATCAGTCTTCATTATGTACGACAATGGACACACTCATGCTTGTTCACGAGATGAAGTTGACATTGTTGTGATCGTGAGTTTGTGTAAGTTAAATCCAAACAATTCTCAATTCAGGAGTGCTGAGAAGACTGAGGAGGTGAATTTCTTGAATGTAATTTTGTCTTTACAATGCATCCATGTTTGTGTAGGTATGATCCTTACAATGACTTGGAACCATCAAAGTTAAATCCAAACAATTCTCAATTCAGGAGTGCTGAGAAGACTGAGGAGGTGAATTTCTTGAATGTAATTTTTGTCTTTACAATGCATCCATGTTTGTGTAGGTTATTTCAAGGAGGTTACATGATAAGCGAAACAAAGGCACACATTCTGAAACATGTCACAAGCTCCACAGGTGTAGTACATCTTTTTACTAGCTTATTGTCATATTTATTAATTAACTAACCATTTGCATAGGTAAACTCCCTTGAAACAAGTGATAAAGACGACATAGTGAGGCCTTTAGAGAGCACATCACAGCCGATCATGTGCAACCACTTTGATTTATTTTTTTCTAATTTGTATGTCCATTGTGTAGGTTTTTTCCACTACAAGAACACATCATAAGCAAGACAAAGAGAGGCATGTAAAACAAATGTCACAGGCTGACCAGGTGTAGTACATTCTTCTCATTATAGTATTCATTTCTTATGTATATTTCATGTAGGATTTTTTACAAGGACTTGTGATGATACAGAAGAAGCACAAAATAGTATGCGAACTAGTACACATGTTAATAATCAGAATGTACCCAAACCAACAAGCACACCTAATGTACAATCTAATTTGCAAGAAGACGATGAAGAGGTTGGTTGTTGAGTTCAATTCACATAAATCTAAATAATGTGTTTTGTTACTTTAGCAGACAAGATCTTCGTCAGCCAAATTGCACCGGACTAGTAGAGAGGTTGGTTGGAAGTTTTTCATGTTTGCTGACTTGTATATGTGTTATATAGGTGGACATTGCAATTATTACCCGAGATGATCTAAGCAGGTATGTAGTTAGAAATTCAATACAAATACATTGACCATATCTTACTAGTCATGTGATCAGGGAAATTCTGATATTAACCAACCCACTCCTTTCACATTAGAAAATGATAACCAACAAAATGTAAGTCTTTTTAAAATGTTCAACATGTAATAATATAAATATGCTTTTATAGGTGCAACAGGTTGTAGCCAACATGCAAACATGCAAGCTATAAGCTATAAGCCATTTTCTAAAACTTAATATTTGAAGATGCCTTTTAATTTCAGGCAAAGGCTCCTACCCAACCCAAAATGATTTGGAAACAAAATGAAAATGAGGTAACCATATGGCATGATTTACTTAATGTTTCATGGTTTGTGTTTTATAGGATAAGATTGACAACAATGAGCATATTCCACATGACCATAACGAAGAAGTTCCATATGTTGCAAACGGTGATGAAGTTCTACTCCTCAACAACAAGGGCGATGTCGTGGCAGTAGGAACAATTGACAATTGTGATCCAAACTCCACAGTACATCATCAACTACTTGGGACAAATGATGTTCGGGTTGCTATCCTTTCTGTTGATCCAGTTTTTGCTACTGAGAAACTTCCATATCCACCTGAGCCTGATGGAGGTTTTTGGCGATTTATCCGGTCAGGGGTGGATCATCAAATATCCATTGTCACGCATACAAAAGGTTGGAGTTCAACTTCTTGCTTTTGTAGAGTTTTCATTCTAAAATTTTTTGATGAAGGCTTGCAACCAACAAAAAAGCTTTGAGATGCACAAAACAAACCACTCCCCTTTAATGATGAGTAAACAAGTTGAAGACAATGTTCAGGTCCTGTTTCACTTTCTAATTTCTTTTAATCATTTTATTTGCCTTATATAGGCCACTAGGAAACAGAGGAACCTCCAACGATCTAACATGTATAAGCAACGACTGCCTTCCATGTCTCGAGCTCAAGCTCCTCATAAACAAGTCAAAGACAACTCTCAGGTTTTTTTGTTTTTTCTCTTTTTTGTATTACCAGATTTCTGTAACGATTGTTGAGGACTTGCCTTCAGATTGGGAAGCAAATTTAAATTCTCGTTCTCCTTTTGAGCACAAGGTTGTTGCTGCCGTGGTTTTGAATGTTTCAGGTGCCAGGCTTGTGAAGATTAATGATGTCACTAGCGGTGCACAGAGATTACAGGAGAAAAAAAAAGGTAGCTTCAACTTTACATTGGAGCCAAAACTGATGCAAAATGAAGTTTTTAGAAGGTTTGCATTTGAATGCATTCAGCAGGGAGTAATTATTATCCCTGAAAAAGCTTGGAAGAAAGAGAAGTGGGAAATTAGAGATTTAATGTTTGCTGTTTAGTTTAATAAATGAAAGCTTAGAGTTATAAAAAAAACCACAAAAAAGCTATGTTATAAACAACCATCACAACAACTTGTAAATACAATGTAGTAAACAAACCCAAAAACAAAAAAATAAACTATATGAAAAACAAAGGAAATTACTACTAAACAAACAACACTACAAACAAGAGTAAAAACAAAAGAATATTACAAGGTATACTAACTATAATAACTACAAGGTAAGAAAACAAACCCATGTTCAACCCCTGGTATGTTAACTACTTTTTACAAAAACAAGGGCTTGTTTTTAGAATTGTTTTGTACCTTAAAAACTAGGGTTTACATTTTTCGGTGACTTGGCCACTCAAACCCTCAAGGGTTAGTCATGGTTCAAGATACCCTCGCCCTAAAGGGGTTGTACGCCCGAATGAGGGTGATTCCTCAAAGGGTAAGTGATGAATGTCTTAGCTTTGTCAAAGGCACATCTCCTTAATGAGGTTAGGCATGAGCTTAAATAGGTCTACTAGGAAAGGATCCTAAAGTCTACTTGGGTTGTCCTCTAGGGTTCAAGGATGGTCATTCTAAGGGACTTAGGTAGGACTTAAGTCTTCTGTTTAACTAAGCATCTGAGTCAAACTCTTGGGGTCGACTTAGTGTTGTTCACACGGGGAATTGACGATGGAAGGCCACTTGGCGGCCACGTGTTAGCCCTCCAGGGTTAAAACTCTAACAAAAGCGTTGCACATCGTTCACACACTTTGGCATAGGGAATTTTCAAAACTATAACAACTTTGTCAAGATCAATTTGTAAACCTTATGGGAAATGCAATAACAAGATAAGTGGTGTCCTTGGATCCAAACACACACTTAGATGGCTTTAACTTCGAACAAACTTCTGCAGTTGATCCAAAACATCACCAACATGCTCCCGCATGTTCTATCCAAGTGAATTAAAACATTATCGATGAAGTTGGCAGCTACCTTCGACATATCACAGAGAACCTCATCCATCATATGCTTAGTCGATTCAAAAGATCTATAATATGAGGAAGTGAGTACACATCTGAATGGTTATATTATTTAATGGGTGATAATCAATGTAAAATCAAATGCTCCCATCCGGCTTCGTCACAAAGATGAGGTTCGCACGCCCAAAGACTTTGAGATTTTTGGATAACACCCTTCTCCGACATTTCCTTAAACTTGCTCGTAAGATTTTGAGCTCCTTTGGTGACTGACACTAAACAGGTACCTTGATTGGCCTAGCATCCTCATTGGAATAGGGTGGCATGTCGCATTTTTGGCCTCAAATGACAAGTCAAAGTTAAAAAGATTATATACTCCTTCTTGAGTTGATTAATAACTGTAGCACAATGATCATCTAATGAATCCAAAGAGGAAAAGAAAAAGTATGAAGAGAAGATGGTTGGAAGTAAGGGTGAAACAAAAGTGATAAAAACAGAGGTGGAAGCAAATAAACAAAGTGGAATAGAATAAAAGGAATGGAAGAAAAACGAGTAAGAGTCAAATAGGGGAGAGACTTTCCAAAATCACACTTGGCATGATTGCAAGTCAACCAATCTATACCAAGTAAGGTGAAAAGCTTGAATCGGTACCACAGGCAAAGTCATTGTAAAGGATCATACCTACACAAACATGGATGCATTGTAAAGACAAAAAATTACATTCAAGAAATTCACCTCCTCAGTCTTCTCAGCACTCCTGAAATGAGAAGGATTTAACTTTGACTTGGAACCTACACAAAACATGGATGCATTGTAAAGACAAAAATTACATTCAAGAAATTCACCTCCTCAGTCTTCTCAGCACTCCTGAATTGAGAGGGGAGAGACTTTCCAAAATCACACTTGGCATGATTTGCAAGTCAACCAATCTATACAAGTAAGGTGAAAAGCTTGAATCGGTACCACAGGCAAAGTCATTGTAAGGATCATACCTACACAAACATGGATGCATTGTAAAGACAAAAATTACATTCAAGAAATTCACCTCCTCAGTCTTCTCAGCACTCCTGAATTGAGAAGGATTTAACTTTGACTTGGAACCTACACAAACATGGATGCTTGTAAAGACAAAAATTACATTCAAGAAATTCACCTCCTCAGTCTTCTCAGCACTCCTGAATTGAGAAGGATTTAACTTGATGGTTCCAAGTCATTGTAAGGATCATGGGTCATTTTTTTGCCTTTCACAGGACTTGAACCTAAGACCTTTTGGCTAACACATACATGTGTTAACCAACTGGTCCGTATGATCCTGGATGTTGAATTACACCATCAACAGCAAGGCATATATTCATACACATGTTTCCAGACCAGTTGTGGACCACACATTCCAGACCAGTTGTGGATCACACATTCCAGACCAGTTGTGGACCATACAATCCTCAGGACCTCAGATATATAAACAAGGTTCCAGTTCCAGGTTTCTCAGAATCATTCAAACTGTCACGACCTTGTGCAAAGGGCGAAACCTTTAGAACAAGGGTGGAACCTTGAAAGGAGGAGATTGTATTCAAGAAAGAAATGAAACAAATGAAACACAAGGCCGAAGACTGGTGTTGAATGATTCTGAGAAACCTGGAACTGGAACTGGAACCATGTTTATATATCTGAGGTCCTGAGGATTGTATGGTCCACAACTGGTCTGGAATGTGTGATCCACAACTGGTCTGGAATGTGTGGTCCACAATTGGTCTGGAATATGCATATGAATATACGCCTTGTTGTTGATGGTGTAGTTCAGCATCTAGGATCATACGGACCAGTTGGTTAACACATGTGTGTGTTAGTCAAAAGGTCTCGGGTTCAAGTCCTGTAAAAAGGCAAAAAATGACCCATGATCCTTAATGTTGAGTCTTTGACCTATCAAAGGTACGTTTGCTCGCAAACAGGGAATCCTTCCACAATTGCAAATCCAATAATATCTAACTGGCTCTTATAATAGCTTGGCTTCTCAATCAGGGAATCCTTCCCACAATTGCAAATCCAATAATTCTAACTGGCTCTTATAATAGCTTGGCTTCTCCAATCAGGGAATCCTTCCCACAATTGCAAATCCAATAATATCTAACTGGCTCTTATAATAGCTTGGCTTCTCCAATCTAGTCGCAAACAGGGAATCCTTCCACAATTGCAAATCCAATAATATCTAACTGGCTCTTATAATAGCTTGGCTTCTCCAATCAGGGAATCCTTCCACAATTGCAAATCCAATAATATCTAACTGGCTCTTATTGGAGAAAGCCAAACTGGCTCTTATAATAGCTTGGCTTTCCAATCAGGGAATCCTTCCCACAATTGCAAATCCAATAATATCTAACTGGCTCTTATAATAGCTTGGCTTCTCCAATCAGGGAATCCTTCCCACAATTGCAAATCCAATAATATCTAACTGGCTCTTATAATAGCTTGGCTCTCCAATCTAGTCGCAAACAGGGAATCTTCCACAATTGCAAATCCAATAATATCTAACTGGCTCTTATAATAGCTTGGCTTCTCCAATCAGGGAATCCTTCCACAATTGCAAATCCAATAATATCTAACTGGCTCTTATAATAGCTTGGCTTCTCCAATCTAGCTTCAAAAAGTCGCACAAAAAATGTAAAAGCTTGCAAGGCATAGAGAAATCACCAGAGTAAAGAATGACCTCTAACTCACCAAACTTGTACATGGGTAAATCAGGCTTCCTTTGCTCCACCTTTGTCAAATTGTGCCTCTGGTTTGACATTTACAACCATCTTGTTGATGAATTTCTCAGAAATACAAATGTTAAAAAAAATTAAAAGTAATTCTTTGTACTAGTTTATTAAATCATTTTTTTTTTGGAAGTTCATATATAAAGGAAATATAGTGATATGTATATATTGTATATATTTTACAATAGTAACTATATATTGTATACATAATAATGTATTGTACAATTAATATTTAGAGTACTATCTTAATATATATGTGTGTGTGTGTGTGGTGTGGGTGTGGGTACTAAAGTTTAAAAATTAGTAACTTCTTTTTAGTAACAAGCTCCATGTTTCACCTAAAACGTTTTAAATAAAAAAATTAAAAATATTTATATTTATATTGTATCGTAAGCTATTATTAATATGTTATAATTTGTTTATGATTAAAATTAAAATTAAATTAAATAAAATTACACATCCTATTAAAATATAGTTCATTATTGATATCTAATTAACACATGATATTATTAAAATATTATAACTTTCTTTAAAATTCTTTTTAAAATTTTCAATTCATATTTCACAAAATAATTTTATAAGATTATTATGTTTTAGAGTAAATTAAAATTGAAGTTATTCTTATCTTAAATATAATATTTTTAACATATTTAACCATTTAATTCTTAAAGTGAACGGAAACTTAGTTGGCGTTGAATGGTTCACTTCATGACTGACTCTAAATCAAGCTTAGGTTATGGCCACACCAAATTCTTTTGAAATCTTATTGTGAGACGAAAGGTATTAAAAATGATGATGTAGAAATGAATCTGGATGCTAAAGATGATGTTGCTACTAAAGCATACATGTTGAATGATGTGCTCCCTATTAGCACCATACCATTTACCCTAGGCGTTCACAACATCAAAACCTTGGTTACTCATCAGCTTCATTTCATCAAACCCTTAGCGCCACAATGCTAACAACCTAGCCGCTCTTTGTGCCAAATTTCTAGAAATCTTAAGGGACCCAAAGGTCCTTAATAAATATATATGATTCATTGTTCACCTTTGTTAACTTATAAGATTCATAATTTAATGTAAATGACCTGGACCTTCAAAAAAAATTCTTAATAAATATTTGTGATTCATTCTTCATCTTTATTGACTTGTAAAACTTGTAATTTGATGTGAATAACCTGAACCTTAAAAAAATCTAATATAATTTTTATATAAGTGAAAAAATACTACATAAGAATTGGCGTGAATAGGTTTTCTCATAAAATATAGATTTTAAGGTAAGGGTTCGCCCCTCAACATAGATTTAACTGTGAATGTTAAACTTAATTTGACACGGAAGAGTAGGTTGAAAACATGGCTTAACCATTTGATATTTTTTTTCAAATAAAAAACCTTAATAGAGCAAAATAATTCATACAATGACATAACCGATTAACTTAGTTTAAGCATTGATCTTCAATTAATATATATCGTTAAATTAATCTGTCTATGTATGTATATGTGGACATGTGTGTAAGTATACCGTGTGTTATGCATTGTGATATATGACGTATCTACACATCAAACAATATAATGTATTTTTAAGTGTAATAGCCACTAGATTAGATTCCTTTAATACCACCTTTATTGTAACACATCCTATATGGATAACGTATTTCACACACATACACACTTTTATGTTTATGTATGTATAATGTAAATAAATATTTTTATGTTTATTTTGTGTGCATACCGCCATGTATCTATACATTGTTTTGTAATACCTAACATATGATATATTTATGTGTATGTATGTATAAACACCTATTTAATGTATATGCATATATCTTGTATATAAATGTAATTAAAGAGAGACTACATGTATGTATATATCTCTTATTTATGTATATATATAATATATAATATATATATAACAACGGAGTAAGTTACCAAGTTCTAAAAGAAGCTCTTCATACTTTTACCAAATTATTTGTTATGTATATTATAATTATCTATATAAAGACTTCATGAGTTTTGTGGTTATCCGCATATATCTACATTGTGAACATACAATGGTACGAATCGATGTACCTTTTATACTAGGCCTGTTTTCATATGTAATTTCAAATTTAAAAAGAGAATATTCTTTTTTAATGGTATGTCACATTAATTTAATTTAAATATATTATATATTAAGTTAGAATACACATGCCCACTGTTTATTAAGAGTGTACATGTATATTAATAACTATTATACACTCTTAATTAGTAATAATTTTTTAGTTAATGGACTAAGTTAGATTATTAACCTAGTTGTTATTATTAACATGGTGAGTTTATTTTAAGTTCTTATGTATGGACTTAATTATTTAATGACCCTTAATTTAATTTTTATTTTAATTTGGTGAGTTTATTCTAAGTTAGATCTTTAACCTAATTATTATTTTTAATTTAATGAGTTTTATCATAAGCTGGACTCTTAATCTTAATCAAGTTGTTATCTTTAACTTAATTAATTATTAACTTTAACTATTTAATAATCATTAACCTAATTTTTATTTTAACTTAAAGTCAAACCCCTAACATAAATATTTAATAACCCTTAACCCTTTTGTATACTCTTTTTGGTGAGTCATGCATAATCCATACCTAATTCAGCTAGATAGTGCTATGTTCGTTTAAGATTTAGATAATCTTATATGGGTTTAACTATTTAAAAACATTTTACTATTTATCCAATAGTTTATCTTTAAATTGAATCCTTAATGCAGTTATTAACTTAACATGTGAGTTTAATTTAAGCTCTTATTTACTCCTATGCATTGGATTAACATTTAATAATCAATAATTCTTAGTAAGTTTATTCATAAACAGATTCTTAACCTAATTAATTATTATCTTAATTTATCAGATTATTCATAAACTCAATTGTCATTTAATGACTCTTAATATAGTTATTATCTTTAACATGGTGAGTTTATTCCTAAGTTAAACCTTTAATCCTATAAGCTAAACCTTAACCTCGTGAATTTACAATAACTATTTAATTGAGTTTAGAATGGAATTTAGGGTAACCATTAGATATAATTTAAAATGACTATTTGATGGGACATTGATTATTCTGACACACAGTGAATAAACTGATTGTATAAGATATTGTTGATTTTAAAATTAAAATATATAAACTAATAGTGTGTTAACTTAAAATTTAAAATAATAAAATATATATTTTTAATTTAAATTAGAATAATTTTATTAATGCCATGACAAATTTGTTACTATTAATTTTATCTTCAATTTTGTTTATTATTATCACTTCGCTTTCTCTCTCTTCAACAATATTATATTAATCACTAAAATATAATTAAGCTATAGAATATAATATATATATATTTTAAATATATAACATTTATTTATAAACCTTATAAAAGAAATTTGTTTATTAACATCTTACATATTAGGGGGGTCAATCTTAAACTTTTTAAGGTGGATTTCGTGAAATCAGCCGTGGCCAAGTGAGTTAAGTTTTTTATATCAAATCCACCAAATTTGATTTCAAAATCTGCACTCCGGAGGTGCATTTTTCCAAATCCCCAAAGTATAAGTGAAATCGCCAAAATGTATAAGTGAAATCGGCATCTGCCTCATTGCCCACGTTGTCCTTTAGTACATCCTCTTTGCCAAATGCATCCTGCAAGGCTTCCGTGGTAGCTGGCGTGTCAACAGGGCCAGGGGCACGGGATGGACAGAGAGCCAGTGCAACAAGCGGGGTAGCGAGAGCCTCATCTTGGTTCCCAGTTGGGAGGCAGCAGGCTGATTGGACATAGGACTCTCTGACCAAACTTAGGGACAACCATGGCATCAGTGGAACGGTGCGAGACAAAGATTCAAACACGAGCACAAATATAAAGGACAGTGCCAATCAGATGTGAGTGTTGTCTCTCAAATCAGCCAAATCTGTCTCAACTGGGAGACTCATGGGCTGAGCTTTTTTGAGGAGGAGACCCTGGAATCATCTAGTGTTGTCTCTTAAATTAGCCAAATGTGTCTCTGAATCTGCCAATTTTCCCCATAAAAAAATAGGGTACTGAGAGACGGTGGGGGGTGATTTCGCTCCCAACCCTCAACTGATATCCCATTAACCTTAGACTTAAAAAAGACAGATTTCATTTTGTACATTTTCTAAGATATGTAAAAGAAACGGATATTGGGGAAGAGTCAACTTTATTAAGGATAATTAACCACTACATCCTTTCTATAAAATAACTAATTAAGAATTATTACTCTTAATTTAATATACGCATGAGTGTACAAATTCTAAAGATCTTAATATTTGAAGTTAGTTTGTTCGAATGGAGTGAGAGGCATGACTTAAGATTCTCTTCTTGTTTGATGCGTGTAACAGTCCTGCCCACAGTAGTAAGCTGCCTCACTCACCACCCAACCGTAGAGCAAGAGCTCATCCCCGAGCTAGGCAGTCTCCCTGCAATTCTCCTCAGCTCCCCGTAAGCTCTCAGCTTCTCTCGCTACACCCCCCCAAAAGCCCTTATACTATATTATATATATTATAAATACAGTGTGCTATTATGGGCATACAGTCTCTTACATTCCTCCCCCTATTGAAGTCCTTGTCCTCAATGACGTACTGTGCACATTCAAGTTCTGCGACGCGCTTTGGAGGAGGTGGGACTGGACTATCATCATTTGGGTTTCACCCTTGTGTCCATCATCCATCTCTAGATTCGCATGCACGTCGTCACGTACAGCAGTCTTCAATTGACTCACATGAAAGACCGGATGAAGTTGCACTTCTATAGTAGGTGCAACTTATACGCTACTTCATTAACCTACGCAATAACCTCAAATGGACTGGCATAACAAGGTGCAAGCTTGTTTGACTTGCTGGCTTTGAGCTGAGTTATAGATCCTACTTAAGAGATGAAGGAAATACACTCATAGATATACCTTATCTCCAACCTTGAACTTGATAAGAGCGTTTTGCATCAGCATACTTGTGTACTCTATCCTGAGCTTTAAGCAAGTTCTTCCTACAAATTAGTAGGATTTCTTCCAGTTCTCCAACAAGGCTACGAGCTTGTTGATCAGTACCAAGCTTACTCCACTGAATACCCACATCGGCTGGAGTTCTTGGATGCCTGCCATGATATGCATAATATGGACTGTAACCCAAGCCACTATGCATACTGTTGTTGTAAGCAAACTCTGCTAATGGCAAAACTTATCCCACTGCCCCGGCATCTCCCGACACTTGCTTGTAACATATCCTCCACAATTTGATTCACCCACTCAGTTTGCCCATCAGTCTGAGGGTGATCTCCACTAGAAAAATTCAATCTGGTTGATAAAGCTCATAGAAGACACCCAAAAAGAACTGGTGAATTTGGAGTCACGATCGCTAATGATGTTCAACGGCATTTATGCTCCGAAAACACTTGAGTCAAATAGACCATAGCTAACTCCTTGCTTTCATTCCCTTCAATGGAATGAACTTAGCATACTTGGTCAAGTGATCAACAATCACGATTTGCTCATTCTGCCTCACCGTGCATGGCATATGAGTGATGAAATCCATCGAGATGCTCTCACCTTTGGTGCGGAATCTCCAAAGGCTTCAATAAACCTGGAGTAGCAAATCACTCAGCCTCAATCATTTGGCAATCTGACATGTTTTAACATGATTCAGCACATCTGCTTTCATGTTCTTCCACGTTTCACCAATTCATATGTTTATTTCCCCGAAATGTCCAGCAAATGGATATCATGCATCTCATACATGATGGTTCGATCAACTCTGCCTTCTTTGAAAAAAGTCTAGTTCTTATAAAGTAACAAACCATCAACTTTCGAATACAGTTCCACAAGATTGTTCAAGTTGTTGTACATCATCATCCTTTAATTGAGCTTCCCCGATTATATCAACTAGCGAACTCTCCACTCTCCCCACATTTAGTTGTCTTACTCTCGACAAAGCATCTACAACTACGTTCTCCTTCCCCTCCTTAGAGGATTGACATTCGTCACTAAACTCATGTAGACGAACTGACCAACGAGCTTGTCTTCATTCAGCTCTCGTTGAGTCAAGAAATGTCGTAGAGACATGTCAAGAAATGTCGTAGAGGCATTACAGATTTTTATTTTAAGTTGAAATAAAATTTTAAGTTTTATCTAAGATATATCCTTAATTATCTTATCTTAATTATAATATATTCCTGAGATTCTATCCATCTCTTAAAGGAAATTTAATTAACTTCATAATATACTTTATTACAACTTATTTTAAGTTAGATATTATAATTTTTAAGTTTTTCTTATAATTATCATTTTAATTCCAGTTAAACTATATCTTGCATGTTGAGACTTAAACCATATATTTATAAGATGTTACAACTCTTAACTATGTATAAAAAAGTTAAATAATATTACTCATATATTATTTGTTGTATATATGTAATCTACATATAAGTACTTTTCATGTTTAAAAAAAGATAATGGAGGTGCCGGATTTGAACCCGGATGTCGAGTCAGTATAGAATAGCCCAGACTCGAACTGTCGCCTGATTAACCGCTACACCCCCTTAATGACTTAAAATATTAATCGATTCTTATTCCAGTACACAACAACATGTCTTGAGATAGTTCAACAAGTATTCTTTACGTAATTTAAATTTTAATGCTGATGCAGAAAAACATTAATTATATAGCGTACATATAAAACAAATACTTTTATTACATAAGTAATACTCTTCATAATTTATTTATTTTTCTACTATGTCTTTCGGTATGAATTTTTTATTTGTATAACTTTTCAAAATCTCTTTCTTTACAGCATGTTTAAGTAAATAAGTAATTTTTTTATTCTTTTAATTTTATTTTTTCTAACATACACATAAATCATATAGTATACTAACACCTCTCTCACACGTATTCAAAAAATAAAATACACATCATTTATATAGAATTCTACATGTTTATTTCTAAATCACATATAATAAAAAATTTACATTAAATTCTTCTTAATTGAAAAACGTTTTTACATTTAATGTTTATAAGACTTCGTTAAAATATATGAAAGCATTATATGTAGTCAATTTATTTATAATTACTTAATTTATTTTGAATTTTTCATATCACATTTAATAATTATTAATATATTCTTAAAGTCTATTATTATTGTGTGTGGAACCTCGTGTACTTCCAGACAACCCAGGCATTGAGTCGATGACAATTTGGTTGAGTTAATTCTTGACTTGGTGTGTTTATATATATATATATATATATGACATGTGAGATCTTCCCAAGAGAATTTATAATTATGCATAAATTAAAAATTTATAAAATGGTTTATATAACAAGAAACATATATTCATAACCATGTAATACATTTATTTTTAATATACACATAAATTATATCATGTACGAACAACTTCGTTTTCACAAAATTATTTCAAAGAAATAAAAATATGCACATACATAAAATTTAATACTCATTTATATAAATATTCTACATGTTTATTTTTAAATCACATATAATCAAAAATTCTTCTTAATTGAAGACTTTCTTAAATTTAAGGTTTATGTTTATTAGACCATACCTAGAAGAAAATATAAAATTATAATAAAAATTTACATGTGTAATGATTGTTTATAAGACTTATTAAACTAATCCATTTTTACAATATAAAAGCATTATGTTTAATTAATTTATTTTCAAATTTATTTATAATTACTTGATTTATTTATTTTTATCACATTTAATAATTATTAACATATTTTTAAAATCTGTAATATTGGATTTGATTATATAATAAGAAATATTTATTAACGAGCATTGAAAAGTTTGTGTTATTATGTGATAATCATACATGATTAATCATTATATGTCAAATAATTTAAAATATATACAACAAACAATAGGTGCTTAAGAAGCCTTTATAAACTTTATATACCAGATTGTTTGATGTAATTATTTATTATATATATGAATAACAAATTTATAATTAAAAAAATCAATTATTTACATCCCATATACCCTTTCTCTTGAGATATATATATAGAGAGAGGGAGATACACACACCACACTCACACACTGGTGTACAGTTGGTCACCGTACTAGAGCAAAGTTTTTAAAAAAACATTAATACATTAAGTTTTAAATAATAGGGAAAATTACATTTATATCCTTAAAATTTATCATATATACCTTTAAAAAACTTTAATCATAATAATTTGACTTTAAATAATAATATTAATTAAAATATATTTTTAATTCATAATATATCACAAATAAAATAATTAAAGTTTATTAAGTGTTAAATGTTAAAAATTTATTATATTAAAAAATGAAATATTTTTAAAATAATTATATTATATTGTAATATATATGTTAATAAGTTGTATTTACTTAAATATAATAAAATACAAATTAATTATAAATTTGTATTGATTTTTTAAAAATGTTTTTTAATTTTTTATTTTGAAATTTATGAAGTTTTAAATTAAAGTTTTAGGGATATATATATGTAAATATGATAAATTTTAGGGGTATAAATGTAATTTTCCCTAATAAGTAATTATTGTTATATAAAAGTTTATAAGCTATATAAAGACATCCCTCTCAGACACTGAGATACTCTGTTGGTACGGACAAATGAATAAAGGACTTACCATAACGATTAAAGAAATAATATTTATATTCAAAAAAATGAATTAAATTACCTTATTTAAATTGATAATTTACTTATAAAATTTGTTATAACCGGAAAACTACCCTCCCACTGCGCATACACTAATTATTTGTTATTTTCTGACCTTAACAGAGCCCACACTCTGAATTGCATCAAAAAGTACAAAAGGATACCAGGTATGTAATTATCTACACGTGCACAAATTACACTAGATAATTAACCTCTTGTATGAAATGTAAATAAATAAATATCAACACTCATTCGTTTCTTTTTAAAATTATTTGTTTTGGTTTGACCTAGTGGTGTGAGGGGTATGATTTAAATCAGTCCTCCTGTTTGATGTGCATGGGTTCAAACCCCATAGCCATATTATTTTGCACACACTTAAGTGGTAACATAAGATATATTTTTGATATTATTTTTTAAATAACCAAAATCCTAGTATAATAAAATATTTCATAGAATGAAATATGTATATTAACAAACCAACATAGTTAAATGCATTAATTTTAAATGAGTATATATTATTATATTAATTGTCTAATTATGTATACATGTGTGCATGTGTGTACGTATATTGTGTGTATTATACATTATGGATACATACTTTACGTATCTACACATTCGTCCCACAGTGTATCCTTAAGTGGTAATTAATGCATATATATAACTATTTATACAAAAACATTAAGGGTTTTATGGTTGTGTAAACTATGTAAACTTATATTAAATATGCATTAATTTTATTATTATTTATTGAAGGAAAGTTTATCATGTGTGTATTTGTTTGTAACATTTTGATTTTATTTTAGACTCATAAGGCACCGAAGTATATGGATAATTTTGTGAATAAACCATGTGGTTTACAACTTCCCCTATATATATATATATGTATTTATATATATATATATTATATAATATATTATATATATAATACTATATATACACACACACATATGTATGACATGTTATATATAAAGAGTGTATGTATATAATAAGTAATTAGCATTGTTTGCATTGAAGATAAGCTAGTTAATAGAAAAGCTAAGATCCTTGGAGAGTGGGAATCTGAGCGGTAATACCTCCCAACCCAAAGAATTAGAGTTCAACGGATGCAAATACAGTGCTATGAGTAGTGTATCACATGGCAGATGACTTCGGCTATGTACCAAGCGATTGTACCCAGCTTTACTTAATTACATTTTATTTGTTGTGTATATATTTATAATTATTTATATAAACAAGCTTTAAAAGATTTTGTGGTTGTGTTATTTATTTACATCAACAATCGTTCTAATACACTGCATAGTAAACATTGAAAAAAATGCTAAAATAAGAGTTTAAATAGATATTGGGGTGTTGAGATTTGAACCTCCATCTATAATTATTCTAACAGAATCTGTCTACAATTATTCTAAATAGAATACTGTAATTAATCATTAACCCTAGATGTAAAATATTACTCTTCTTTTTCTTAACGTTTGAGTGTACAAATTTCTCTAATGTCTCAATATATGTGAAGGGCTGACCTAAGATCATGGTGCATGTGAGTCAAACACTTATATGAATAGCTTTTATATACATCGAATAGTGTGAATTACACGTTTTTATGTTTAACAAGAGAAAATTTGATTTGACTTACTTATAAACTTATTATTTAAATTATTCATATAAATAAGTCATTTAAAAAAATTACTTTAAAATGAAATTTAAATTACAATTCCATTTTATCACACATAATATGCATATTTTTTTTCTTTAAACTATTATATGTGTATGCATGTGTGTTGTGCCCAAAAGCAATATATAATCCATATGCATGTGTGTACATCTTATGTTGATACATAAATTATGGTCACTATAAAGTGTATATAGCACAACAAACATTATTTAGTTTCATGTAAATACAACACTTCTACACAAACATACAAGTCTTAATTTATAATATGTCAGTAATAAAGTATAGCACACACTATAAGTTTATATTTTAATTTTAAAATCGGCAATATCTTATATAATCAATTTATTCATTGTGTCAAAATAACTAATATCCCATCAATAATCATTTTAAACTATATCTGATAGTTACCTTAAATTCCATCCTAAACTCAATTATCAATAAATGACAATTGAGTTTAGGAATAAACTTAGTAAGTTAAAATAATAATTGGGTTTAAAAGAGTAACTTAAGGAATAAAATCATTATATTAAAGATAAAATTAAGTTATGGATTATTAAATAGTTAAACCCATGCAAGAGCTTAAGAATAAACTCATAATGTTAAAGATAACAACTACATTAGGATTCAATTTAAAGATAAATTATTAGATAAATAATAAATTACTTTTAAACAATTAAAACCCATTAAAGATCATCTTAAATCTTAAGCTAACATAGCACACTAGTTTGGTTGAATCATGCAGCAAAGTTTTAAAAAACATTAATACATTAAGTTTTAGATAATATACATAACAAATAATATGTAAAAAATTAATGTTATATAAAAGTTTATAAGCTATATAAAGAGATATTGAAATACTCTATTAGTACAGACAAATGAATAAAGGACTTACCAGAACATATTAAAGAAATAATATTTATATCTCAAAAAATGAATTAAATTAGAAATTGGTAATTTTCTTATAAATTTTGTTATAACCGGAAAACTACCCTCCTCACTAGCGCATGCACTATTATTTGTTATTTTTTGACATTAACAATGACCACACTCTGAATTGTGTCAAAAGTACAAAAAGATACTAAGTATGTAATCATCTACATGTGGACAATTTACACTGGATAATTAACCTCTTATATGGAATATAAATAAATAAATATCAACACTTATTGGTTTCTTTTAAAATTATTTTATTTAGTTTGACCTAGTGGTGTGATGTAAGATTAAAATCAATCCTCCTGTTTGATGTGCGTGGGTTCAAACACCATAGCCATATTATTTTGCACGCAAGTGGTAACAGAAGATATTGTTTTGATATTATATTTCAAATAACCAAAATCCTAGTATAACAAAATATTTCGTAGAATGACATACGTATATTAACAAACCAACATAGTTTAATGCATTAATTTTTAATGAATATATATTATTATATTAATTTGTTTATTTATATATATGTGTGTGCATGTGTGTATATATATTATGTATATACATTGTGGATACATATTTTACGTATCTACACATGTTGTCCCACAAGAGACAGTATAGTGTATCCTTAAGTGGTAACGAATGCATATATATAATCATTTATACAAAAAACTTTTAAGGGTTTTTAATATGGTTGTGTAAGCTATGTAAACTTATATTTAATATGCATTGATTTTATTATTATTTATCGAAGGAAAGTTTATCATGTGTGTATTTTGTTTATAACATCTTTATTTTATTTTAGACTTAGAAGGCACTGAAGTATATGCATAATTTTGTTGTGAGTTTACAATTTCCCCTATCTATTTGTATATAATATATATATATATATATATATGTATGTATAACCTGTTATATATAGAAAGTGTATGTGTATATATAATAACTAATTACAAATTTTGGCATTGTTTGCATTGAAGACAAGACAGTTAGTAGAGAAGCTAAGATCCCTAGAGAGTGGGAAATTTGAGTAGTCATACCTCCTAAGCCAAAGAACTAGAGTTAAATGAATGCAAATACAATGCTACGAGTAGAGTAGTGTGTCATAAGGCATATGACTCGAGTATGTATCAAGTTCTTAAAATAAACTTATAACCTATCCAAGCAATTGTACCAGGTTACTTACTTAATTACATATTATTTATTGTGTATATATCTATAATTATTTATATAAACAAGCTTTAAGTGGTTGTGTTATTTATTTACATCAACAATCGTTCATAATACATTGTACAGTTACTAAACATTGAAAAATGCTAAAATAAGCGTTTAAATAGATATTGGGGTGCTGGGATTTGAACCTCACTTGTAATTATCTAAATAGAATATTGTAATTAATTTACACCCTGCTTTGTATGGGATGTAAAAATATTACTCTTAAATGAATGTTTGAGTGTACAAGCATTCTCTCTTAACATCTCAAATATATGTGGAGGTTGACCTAAGATCATCTATGTGTGTACGAGTCAAACACGTATATGAATAGCATTTATACATATCAGATAGTGTGAATTACACGTTTTTATGTTTAACAAGAGAAATTTGATTTGACTTGTAAATTTATTATTAAAATTATTCATATATATATAATCATTTTTAAAAAATTACTTTAAAATGAAATGTAAATTACAGTTCCATCTTATCACACGTAAATATGCATATTTCTTTCTTAAAATATTATGTGTATGCATGTGTGTTGTGTGGAAATATGTGTATCTTATTCACTAGTATAGTAATGTACATCAAATGATTCCTTTTGGAAGTAGAAACTACCTTATTTCTACTTCCTATTAACTCCTAACTTGTATCTATATACTACGTCATCTATCTGTATTCATATCTACCCTGCCTTGTCATCCATCTGCCACATCATCTATCTACCATGTCACCTATCTGCCCTGCCTCGTCATACATCTACCACATCATCTATCTACCACGTCACCTATATGCCCTACCTCGTCATCCATCTGCCACATGACCTATCACTTGACTGTATAATCCCCATCAAGATATATGTTAGTCTCTCCAAGCTGGATCCAAGGATGCATCTCCCTCTATAAACCACAAGGGCCAATAGATGGATGCACGTAGATTTTCAGGTCTCCTCACCAAACATCCAAGAGCTGGCATTGTTCCTCATACACTTGATACTCCCCTATGTCACATGTATCACGTGCTTCTTTATATAATCCTGCCACCAGTGAAACCAAGGTCACCCATGTAAAGGCTATTGTCCTCTGTAAGCTCCACCTATGCCCTTGGAACACCTCTGCGTTTTTGGCTCTCCAAATCGTCTACATGGTCACACCACGCAAGAAGTACCATTGGTTCAGCCAAAGCCTAAGCGGTTCTTCCATTACCTCTTGCCGTCCCCCGGGATCAAGTATCCCGTCTCCCATGTACTCGCCAAACACCTACTGTTGCATGCACATGTGCCACGTGTTCACCAAGACAGGTGGTCTCCCAACCTATTACAGCATCATCACCACGACCCAATTGCTAAACCAAGGTCATTGTCAGAGTTTTTACCTGGTGCCACAAAGGCGGCTTGCCAGGTGCCAACCCTGAATCCCCTCTCTGGAAACCCCACGGAATCTGGTAAAATAACCCGTATTAGGAACCCAAGCCTTAGGAACTCAAACCCCTAACTGACTAAGCCCACGAACGAGACTCACCTTGTGGATCAGGATACACGGACTAGCCGAGCTTTAGGTGTCGTTCCTAGCTTGGCGTGGTTGAGGCGGCCGGAGCAAGGCCTCAACCACTAGTTTGCGGAACGTGAACTCGGGCAATGTCTTTGAGCTTCCGGGCAGGTTTTCGGACCAAGGAATCTGACTAACTCCTTGGAAGTGACGTGCCCCTATCTCAAAGGCAAGATCCTGCCAACGATAAGGATAGTCTAACCCTAGGGTGGGTTGTACCCCTGTCGTGTGGAAGTTTGGGCGGCACAACGGAGGGTTGCACCTTGACGACACAAGCTTAGCTTGCACCGGTAGGAGGTTAACGAGCTCTCTTTTGAACCCAGGAAGCCTCACTACATATACTCTACCTTATTTATGTGACGGACCCCCCCCCCCCTGTTTACCTAAATGAGTAAGTGGGCTGGCACGAAAATGCCAGCCCTTAGAGAAAATGGTTGTCCTAACCTAACCCTAAACCTAACCCCTAGGGGGGGTATTAGGGTGTGGGGTTAGGGCAACCCTAGGGTTAGGTCAACCCTAGGGGTGTCCCTAACCCTTTTTGACAAGCTATATTTAACGGAAAACCTATCTTTTGTAATGTCAAACTGGGGGAGAGTTTTCTAGAGGGTAAGTACTACCTTCGCCTAGAGTTTCTCGAGGTACCTAGTGACAGCCGGCCGGACTACTCCTAAACACCTAAGTGCACTAAGCGGGGCTGTTTCTCACTACAACTAGGGTTCGCCACACAACTCGGTAGGTAACAACAGTCAAACCCCAAAGTAAAGGGTCGAGTCATAGTAAAATATGACACACTCCCCGCCTTTGAAAATGTCAACGTCCTCGTTGACGTCCAACTCCAAGACTAGATAATGTTAGAAAAAATTAACCAAAACTAACATATCACTCTATGTGGAGTCAGCCAAAAGTTCACATAAGTTTTATTACCCCCCTTGCATTACGCGAAACCAAGTACTTCAGAACCGTCGTTCACTGAGTCGTAAACCCAGCTGCCGGAGGCACCACCTGCGACATGAAGTCATTGGAGACCTTTTGCACGTCTGCAAAGTCTGTCACCCGACGCACACAACACTGGTTAATTTCTTTATTTAACTAGAATTTATATAGGAGGCCTCTAGTTAGTGTTGTTGCCGGCCCCTTGGTTAATAAGAAATAAAGACTTGCTTTATTCCTTATCATCATTATTACTAACAGTTTGAGACCTTGCCTCAAACTCCTTCACTATCTCCATCGCGTTCTGTAGATTATCCAATGGTTCCCATGTCGACTCGCATGCCGGGTAACCCTTCCACTTGACAAGATATTCTCGTTTACGTTTTCGCGTCCCTCGGCGTTTAATATCCTTTGCATCCAATATCGACTCAACTTCGAACTCCTTCATATCGCCGACCAGCTCAGGAAGCGGACGTAAGCTTTCATATCTCTGCGGATGTTTCTCATCCTTGTGGAATGGCTCGAGTAAATTGACATGAAACACATTGTGTATTGTTCCCAACTCCGGAGGAAGATCTAACTCATAAGCCACTTTCCCTACTTGCTTCACCACCTTGTATGGACCTATGTAGTGCGATAGAAATTTCCTCGAAAGAGTCGTTGGAACCTTCAGGTTTTTGGTACTCAACAATACCATATCCCCAACCTGATACTCTACATCCCGCCGATGTTTATCGTACTGCTGACGATACCTTTCCTGAGCTGCAGCCATCGCTTGACGAGCAGCTTCCCATGTTCGATACAATTGTCCCGTGAACTCTGCTACAGATGGAACTCGATTGCTATCGTCTTTCGGTAACACCATACTCTGAGGAATACCACCCTTATTCCCAGTTAACACTTCCATCGGGCTACATCCGATTGCAGTGTGCATCGAGTTATTGTAACATATCTCAGCCATATCTAAGTGTTCAGCCCAATCAAGTTGATCACCTTGAACATAGCATCTGAGATAGTCCTCGACTTGTCGGTTCACCCTCTCCGTTTGACCATCAGTTTGCGGATGGTAAGCCGTACTGAACTTGAGCATCGTACCAAACTGCTTAAACAATGTCCCCAAAACTTCCCCGTAAACGAGGATCCCGATCTGAGATCATGGTTTCCGGTAGTCGGCACTCTTATGACTTCGTGGAAGAACAACTTTGCTGCTTGAATTGCATTCACTGTCTCTACAGTTGGAATGAAATGAGCAACCTTTGAAAACGATCGACTACCACCATGAGGCATTAAAACCACAAGATTTTGGCAATCCCATGATAAAGTCCAAAGTAACACTTTGAAATGGCCGCTCTGGAATCGGTATACATGCAACTTCCCAGCTCGTTTTTGCGAGGCTCTTTACTTGTTGACATGTGGGGCATGTCTTGACATATTGGCAACATCATCTATCATACCCGGCCAATAGAATCCCTGTTTCAACAAAGCCAACGTCTTATGCCTTCCACCATGTCCTGCCAAAGGAACATCGTGATGCTCTCTTAACAGCCTCTCCCTCCATGTCCCTTCTGGAACATAGAGTCTCTTTTCTTTATAATAAAGAACTCCATCTCGTACCGCAAAATGGCCTGTTTGAGTGCATCCATTCGACTTTCTATTCCTGCTGGAATATTACCATCTCTTCGTAATGATGAACTTGTTTCCTCTTTGCCACCAGGCTCAAAGCTCCTTAGCAAACTTGTCCTGAGGATACGCCGTCACAAATTCATCCACCAAAGTTGACATGGGTGCTGACATAATCGAAGATGACCCTTTCTACTGAGTGCATCAGCTACCACATTGTCCTTTCCCGCTTATGTTTGATTTCAGGCTGAAATCGTGCCAACTTCTGCTGCCATCTAGCATACTTCGGATAGCTTCGGCTGCGTTTCAAAATACCTTAGAGTTACACTATCTGTCCAAACCACAGTGCCATGACTTGGAAGATAATGACGCCAATACTCCAAGGAAGCAACAATAGCATACATCTCCTTTTCGTGAGTAGGCCATCGAGTTTGCGCGGCATCTAACTTCTTCGAGAAAAAGGACACTGGATGTCCTTTCTGTTGCAATACACCACCAATTGCAAAGTCGGAAGCGTCACATTCTACTTCAAAGGGATCTTCAAAGATGGGCAACTGCAAAACTGGCTCAGAAGAGATAGCCTCTTTGAGTTTGACGAATGCACGTTGGCACTCTGGAGTCCAATGCCATGGAATGTTTTTCGTAAGATCTGTCAATGGGGCCGCTATTTCCGAGTAACCCTTTATGAATCTTCGGTAATACCCTGTCAGACCAAGAAATGATCTAACTTCATGCACGTCTTTTAAAGTCATCCACTCAGTAATAGCTTGAATTTTCTTTGGGTCCATGGCAACCTCCCCACCTGAGATCAAGTGTCCCAAGAAATCTATCTTGGTTTGACCAAATGCGCACTTGCTTTCTTTAGCATACAATGGTTCTCTCTCAACCTCTGAAACACTTTTTCTAAGTGTTCCACATGTTCTCAATTGTCGAACTGAAAATCAGAATGTCATCAATATACACCACTACGAACTCGTCTAGATAGTCTCTAAACACATCATCCATCATTGTGCAAAAAGTTGCTGGAGCATTGCACAACCCGAATGGTAAGACTAGAAACTCAAATGATCCATAACGCGTTCGAAAAGCGGTCTTCTCAATGTCATTCTCTGCTACCCGAATCTGATGGTACCCGATCTCAAGTCTATTCTTGAAAAATACTTTGCTTTTGATAGCCTATCAAATAAGTCGTCCACTCGTGGAAGAGGATACTTATTTTTTATAGTTATCGCGTTCAGCTCGATAGTCCACACACATTCGCATCGTACCATCCTTTTTCATTACAAACAAGATAGGTGCACCATATGGCGATCGACTAGGTCGAATGTGTCCTCGACCATCAATTCTGTCAGCTGTCTCTTCAATTCTACTAACTCTTGAGGATTCAACCGATATGGGGCTCTTGCCGGTGGAGACGAACCTGGCAAAACTCTATCTGTGGTCCACAGCTCGACGTGGAGGTAACTCGGCGGCAAGTCTTCTGGCAACACATCCTAAACATGTTCAAGACTTCCAAAATAGGTTCAGGAACAGATTCTTGACCATCTCCTATTTTGACTTCACCAGTATCCAAAACCATTGCAAGAAACACACGTTCCCGATGTCTAACTGCTTACGCAACTGAGTTAAGGTAAGGAACATAGGATTCCAATCCTTATCAGTTAGCGTTTCCATTTGAGCGTCTTTCTAATGTCTTCTTTATCTGCTGCAAGCGTGATTCGATTATCTCCAACCCCTCATTTCGATTACATGTTTATGGAACCATTCCATACCCAAAACAAAGTCAAACCCCGTCATATTCAAGACAACTAAGTCTAGCTTAGCCTTCCAATCTTTGATTTGGACAGGAACTGCCCTTGCTATATTATTAGTATTTTGAGAACCTTTGCCAAAATTGATCTTTATTTCACACATCTTTATTACATCCAAATTCAATCGACGAGCTAGACTAGTCGATATGAAGTTGTATGTTGCTCCAGTATCGATCATCATTCGGACTCGGTCCCCTCGTATCCTTCCTGTCAAATATAGCAAAGGGTCAGTTTTGTCTTGAATAGCGAATAAGGCAGGTTGTGTCTGGCACAACATTACCTCTTCTGACTCATCTTCCGGATCTTCAAGCGTTTCTGGTTCAGCAACTTCCTCTTCTACCATCGCCTTGAAATGTCCTGATTGTTGTGAGGGTGCCGGACACTCTTTAGCAAAATGACCAGGCTTGTTACAATTATAACATTTCACGACCCCGCCTGCGGAACGCGGGGGAGCAGACTTTGGAGCCGATCCTTTGGCTGCTGAGGAGGTGGTAACGCCAATGGTTTCCGAAATCCGGTGGGTCTTGATGTGTCCGAAAACTTGGAACTGCCAACAAAGGGACTTGCACTTCGAATTGATGGCGATTGATCTGGTCGCCTATCAAACCTTCTGAACCCAGACTTTGGAGGAAACCTCCTTGGTTTAGGTTTTGCTTCCTCCCCTTTGTACAAGTCTTCTAACGACATGCCATAAGCAACCTTTTGAGCTGCCTCTTGACATTCCCGATAGCTTGTTGGCTTGTACCTTAAGATTTCTCTCGCGTTTTCTCATTCAAGCTAGCCATGAAGCAACTTCGAGCTTCATCATCGCATATTTGGCACCAATCGCCGTACACTTTCGAATCGATAAACGTGGTCCATAGGACTTCCCCGAACTCCCTGTTGACAAAGTGCCAGGTCAGCACGCAATCGCAAACCGAGATCATCCGGCATATACTGCTTTTTGATCTCCTTTTTCATGTGCTTCCAGCTGTTTCGGTATCCACGTTCACCTTCAACAATTCGCCACCAAGTCTTAGCTTCTTCTTTAAGAAACTGCTTGGCACATGCAACCTTTTCTGTCTTTCTCACGGAAGCAGCCTCGAAATAGCTTTCCATATCATACAACCAGTCATCCAAAACCTTGTAATCCTTTGAACCCATGAAATTCGAAGGCTTTACCGGTTTGAATTTACTGGGACCTACCACTACTTCCGTCGAAGAATCTGATTCAGAGGAACCTGACTCTGAGTCATGCTTCTTCTTCTTTTTCCGTGTGTCTGGTTGCGGAACATCTGGCACTGCAGTATTCGTTGGAATCCGAACGGCAACATTATCGATTCGGTCGTTCAACCCCAAACATCCCCTCGAAGTTCGTTTAGGGCATCCATCATTATTTCTCGCCAACCAGGTCGTTGTCTAACCTAGGGGGTCGACCTGGATCAGCCTCATCCATCTCCTCATTTTGAGCCTCTGCGACAGCCCTCTCTGCCTCAGGCTCTGGTTGCTTTCTTTTTGCTCATCGTATTGAACCCTAGTGTCAACACTCGGAGAATATGCTTGGAATATTCCCAATGTGAAACTGGAAACACCCTGCACAGGTTGTACACCCACACACATCAGCTTAAACTAGCATAAGACTTTCGGACATACCTAGAATCTCACGCCGACTCACTGAGCAAGTGTTCTCCGAAGTTTGACAACTCACAGGATCAAACTCTCTGCGCAGAATACAGACATGTCAACCGAAAGCAATAGAGTATCAAGAATTTAGAGTTATCTAAACATTGAAACACCTACACTTAAGGCAGTCCTACTGACCGCAGAGAACTTGCTCCGATACCAATTGTCAGAGTTTTTACCTGGTGCCACAAAGGCGGCTTGCCAGGTGCCAACCCTGGAATCCCCTCTCTGGAAACCCCACGGAATCTGGTAAAGTAACCCGTATTAGGAACCCAAGCCTTAGGAACTCAAACCCTAACTGACTAAGTCCACGAACGAGACTCACCTTGTGAATCAGGATACACGGACTAGCCGAGTTTAGGTGTCGTTCCTAGCTTGGCGTGGTTGAGGCGGCCGGAGCAAGGCCTCAACCACTAGTTCTGCGGAACGTGAACTCGGGCAATACCTTTGAGCTTGCGCAGGTTTTCGGACCAAGGAATCTGGCTAACTCCTTGGAAGTGACGTGCCCTCTCAAAGGCAAGATCCTGCCAACGATAAGGATAGTCTAACCCTAGGGTGGGTTGTACCCCTGTCGTGTGGAAGTTTGGGCGGCACAACGAGGGTTGCACCTTGACGACACAAGCTTAGCTTGCACCGGTAGGAGGTTAACGAGCTCTCTTTTGAACCCAGGAAGCCTCACTACATATACTCTACCTTATTTATGTGACGGACCCCCCCCCCCTGTTTACCTAAATGAGTAAGTGGGCTGGCACAAAAATGCCAGCCCTTAGAGAAAATGGTTGTCCTAACCTAACCCTAAACCTAACCCCTAGGGGGGGGTATTAGGGCGTGGGGTTAGGGCAACCCTAGGGTTAGGTCAACCCTAGGGGTGTCCCTAACCCTTTTTGACAAGCTATATTTAACGGAAAACCTATCGTAACAAACTGGGGGAGAGTTTTCTAGAGGGTAAGTACTACCTTCGCCTAGAGTTTCTCGAGGTACCTAGTGACAGCCGGCCGGACTACCCCTAAACACCTAAGTGCACTAAGCGGGGCTGTTTCTCACTACAACTAGGGTTCGCCACACAACTCGGTAGGTAACAACAGTCAAACCCCAAAGTAAAGGGTCGAGTCATAGTAAAAACTATGACATCATTGCTCTACTCCATACTGCTTTGGTGGCAAATATCCATAAGCAATGCCTCTTAGTCCACTTCTCCACAACACATACATGTGTTACAAGGATGTTGGCTCAGACTGCGAGGCTGTCTTGCAGCAAAAGCCACATGAAGGCTTTATACTGCTTGACCAGTAGCCGTCCATATCTCTCTCCCCATCGTCTTTGCAGCACCCTAGGAAGCCCTATTCTACCCATGTGTTCCTCCAGCTTGGATGGAGGCTGCCGACGGTGAAGGCCTTTCTTCCCACTCGTGGCTCATAACTGAAGAAGCCGTGTCCCACAACACTCCTCCATCTCACATTTCAGGTCTACCTCCAATTCTTCAACCATCTGGTTCCGAAAGACCATTAAGTGCCGCCACTGTCCATGCTTTGCCTTCGGGTCTATTGTTGGCATCTTCTTTGCCATGTCAATGACACGCACCAGCCCAATATTGACAGCTTTGGGAGGGGAGAGCAAACTACTTGTGGATTAAGGAGACCATTTTTCCCACTTGGAATCTACTCTTCCTGGCATTCACGAACTACATACCATACCATTGTTCCAATGTGGCACCAGTCCCCGCTCGGGTCTCACATTCCGGCCAAGTACCCCTAAATTTCTTTAACACTGCTTGCGTGCTGACAACATGATACTAATTGTTGTTTGTCTCATTGTCCGTGAGTCGAGCTGCATTCCTATCTGGTTCCCACTTGCGGACCCATGCTGCACTCGATCTAGCTGCATATCCAACTCCCTGAGTTGTCCCACTGTACGCAGCCCTGCTGCATGCCATCGCTTGTATACAACCTTCACTCCTTTGGCATACACTCATCTTCAAGAGGTATATCAATGCTACCGAATGCACCAGCATGTAGGAATAGTGGCAAGGACACTAGCTCCTCGATTCGTGATGGTTCACGGGGACAAGGGCTGTCCGAAGCTCCATCAGTACCACAACAGTGTCCACTGTATGAATTGCGGGGTACCATAATCTGAAGGGTGGCATGCTAAATATCCAACGGGGATCTTTGACCCACTGAACCGTCGTTGCAGTAGATGAGCGGAGAGGCTGACTTGCAGGCACAAGGCGCGGAGCATCACTTTCCATGTTGGCCACCTGGGAAGAAGCATCTTACCATCATCTTGACAATTATAGCAATGCGGTAGGGCCTGGTGATATCATCCTACTCCTCCCTCCGCTGTGATCACACAGGAATCCCACAACACAAGCTGGTACCTCTGTTGCAGCTTGATCCTTTCCAGATGTACACCCGAAGAAGCTGCTCAATCTCCTTTACAGTTGTCACATTGAGACTTCATACTTTTGTGTAAAACCAGAGGCTGCTCAAGAGTACT